>QEPC01012033.1:113101-141738 GCA_003113815.1 Sphenodon punctatus | reverse complement strand
CATCTTCATGAATGTTAGACCCCTTGTCTCTCCCTCTGTTCCCCTTCCTAAGTCTCTCCCCCAGCTCCTGTCTCTCAGATTGTAAGCCCTAGGGGCAGGGACCGTGTCTATTTTATTATTTTGTAAAGTGCCAGGTACACTGCTTGCGCTATATAAATGTTTGTTAATAATAATAATAATAATAAGTTGAAAGATGGGTCCCTGTGAGAGGTATGAAGAGCCACAGAACCCTGAGGGTGGGTCCTGGGGCTAGAGTGGCAGCTTCTAGATTATGTGGATGGACAGCCCTCCCTACTTGTAACATAGGCCCCAGAACCCTGATGGTGGGTCTTGGAGTTGGAGTGGCTGTTTCTTGATGCAGTTGAATGATGGCTCCCTGTGAGAGGAATGACAAGCCCCAGAACCCTCCCTGCCTGTAATGCATGTCCCAGAACCCTGACGGTGGGTCCTGGGGCTGGAGTGGCTGCTTCTTGATACAGTGGAATGACAGTGCCCTGTGTGAGGAATGATGGCCCCAGAACCATGATGGTGAGTTCTGGGGCTAGAGTGGCAGCTTCTGGATATAGCAGATGGACAGCCCTCCTTGCCTGTAAAATAGGTCACAGAACCCTGATGGTGGATCCTGGGGCTGGAGTGACTGCTTCTTGATATGGTGGAATGACAGTGCCCCGTGCGAGGAATGATGGCCCCAGAACCCTGATGGTAGGTCCTGGGGCTAGAGTGGCAGCTTCTTGATCCAGTGGTATGACAGCCCTTCCTGCCTGTAACATAGACCCCAGAACCCTGACGGTGGGTCCTGGGGCTGGAGTGGATTCTTCTTGATATGGTGGAATGACAGGACCCTGTGAGTGGAATGGCGGGCCCCAGAACCCTTAGGGTGGGTCCTGGAGCTGGAGTGGCTCTTTCTTGATGCAGTTGAATGATGGCTCCCTGTGAGCAGAATGATGGGCCCCAGAACCCTGGGGCTAGAGTGGCAGCTTCTAGATGATGTGAATGGACAGCCCTCCCTGCCTGTAACATAGGTTCCAGAACCTTGACAATGGATCCTGGGGATGGAGTGACTTCTTCTTGATATGGTGGAATGACAGCACCCTGTGAGTGGAATGATGGGCCCCAGAACCCTGAGGGTGGGTCCTGTGACTTGAGTGGCAGCTTCTTGATCCAGAAGTACAATAGCCCTCCCTGCCTAAAGGTGGGTCCTGGGGCTGGAGTGGCTGTTTCTTGATGCAGTTGAACGATGGCTCTCTGTGAGCAGAATGAAGGGTCCCAGAACCCGAGGCACAGACAGCATAGGTGGCATTGGCAGCAGCAGCAGTAGACATTGGGTCGCTGGGACAGAACCTGTGGCACAGACAGCATAGGTGGCATTGGAAGCAGCAGCAGACATTGGATTGCCAAGGCACAGAACCCATGGCACAGACATCAGAGGCAGCATTGGCAGCATTGGCAGCAGCAGCAGCAGACATTGGATTGCCCAGAGGCAGCACTGGCAGCAGGAGAAGACGTTGGATTGCCCGGGCACAGAACCCATGGAGAGGACAGCAGAGGAAGCATTGGCAGTAGCAGCAGCAGACATTGGATTGACTGGGCACAGAACCCATGAAACATCAGAGACAGCAGCAGCAGGATTTGCCTGTATGCAGCACCCATGGAGCCAGGGTGGTATGATTTTCCTAGGAAGAGCTCCCATACAGTAGCAGACGGCTGCAGCTGGATTGCGTGGGCACATTTGGATTGGCCAGGGCAGAGCATCCATGGACCAGGAGACAGCAGTGGCGGGATTACCAGACCAGTGGTGCACATCACTCAGGGTTGCCAGGACAGGCAGACAGGCGCTGTGTCATGAAAGGCAGCTCAGGCACCATGTCATGAGAGGCAGGCATATTGAGGCAGGGGTCAAGCTTTGAAACCTGGGCAGGCGGGCAGGCAGTGTGGTATGAGAAGAAAGCAGGCAGAGTGAGGCAGGCTTTGATCTAGACCAGCTGGGCAGGTGGTCAGGCAGGCAGCGTGGAATGAGAGGCATGCAGACTGAGGCAGGGTTCAAGATTTGAAACCTGGGTGGGCAGACAGACAGTGTGGCATGAGCATAAGGCAAGAAGACTGAGGCAGGGTTCAAGCTTTGCAACCTGGGTGGGCGGGCAGGCAGCGTGGCATGAGCAGAACACAGGCATACTGAGGCAGGTTCAAGCTTTGCAACCTCGGTGGGAGAGCGGGCAGGCAGCGTGGCATGAGAAGAACACAGCCATACTGAGGCATGGTCCAAGCTTTGCAACCTGGGCAGGTAGGCAGGCAGCGTGGCATGAGCAGAAAGCAGGCAGACTGAGGAAGTGTTCAAGCTTTGCAACCTGGGTGGGCGGGCAGGCAGCGTGGTATGAGCAGAATGCAGGCAGACTGAGACAGGGTTCAAGCTTTACAACCTGGGCAGTTGGGCAGGAAGAGTGGCATGAGAGGCAGTAGGGAAGGCAGGCTTGGACCTTGGCAGCACACTCATATAGGCTTGCAAAGACTGCAGTGCACATGTGAGAGAGCCAGTTAGATAGGCAGGCTGAGATCGTCTAGACAGAGGCCAACTGGCAGGATTACAGATTCCCAATGCGACCCTGTGTCATGAGGTCAATCAGATAAGCCAGCTAAGGCCGTCTAGTATGAGAGAGAGAGAGGGGGGGGAGGGGAAGGGGCAGGGTGGGCACCAGGTATTGAGAGGGAGGGACAGCACCTCAGCACAGCAGCAGCAGACCAGATTGAGGAGGAACCCCATCCCAAGACTGCCCTGGGCATGGGATGGCGTTTGCCAAATTGCCACTCCACCATCACTCCGTGTCAAGGGGCAGCTTGGGGAATCCCAGCAGTGAAGGTTCACCTTGATGAACAGCAACTGCTCCACCAACTTGGCCCCCAGTCTCAGGCGGTGCAGCGAGCAAATGTCCCCCGCCATGGAGAATACCTGCTCGCTGGGGACACTGTTTGGTGGGCAGGACAACAGACCCTTGGCCACTTTGGACAGGCCCAGCCACATGTTGGTATTGCTGGCCCAGTAGCCCAAGGGATCGCTGCTAGGATCGATGCAGGGATCCTCCTCCAGACAGATCTCCACTGCTGATGAGGCGCCGTCGTACTCCCTCACATAACTCTGCCTGGGAACCACCTCCACCACTGCCCTCAGCCACACTGCTTGCCCTATTGTACATGGCCCCATGCTCCCCAGAGTGGCCTGCACATAGGAGGAGCTGCTGCTACTGCTGGTAACAGGGGTGCTGTTGCTGCTCATGCTGCTACCGCTAGGCTGGGGGTAGGGATAGATGCCACAAACTGAATGGAGTGGCTGCTCCCACCATCCCCAGGGGCATCCTGCTGCTCATGCTGCTGCTGCTGCTGCTGCTGCTGCTGCTGCTTCCGTGCACACTCCATAGCCTGCTCTGCCTGCCAGACGCTCTCCACCAGCTCACCCTTTCAGTACCCATAGAGCACCCTCTTGCATACCACTCTGCCCTTGACCCTGGGGACCAGCATGGTTGCCAGAATGTATTCTGCCCACCCCAGGAGCTTGTCAAAATGTGCCATCAGCCCTGCCTTCAGCTGCCACACCAGGTGAACTACTTCATCAGCCGGCTTCTTGCCCTGAGGGTCACAATCCCGCCCCTTGAGAATCTCCTCTAGCCTCCTCAGGAGACGCTGCACCAGAGGGGTTACCTGGCTGAGGGTGGCCGTGGATGAGCTCACAGTCTCCGTCATGGCCAGGAACAGTCTCAACACAAGGACCATGTGCACCAATATCTCCTATTCTGCCCCATTGTACCCTGGAGGTGCCCCACTGTCCGTGACCAGTTGCACCTGATGCAAGGCAGCTTTCTGCTCGAGAAGCCACTCAAGCATCAGGAACGTGAAATTCCACCATGCGGAGACATCCTGGACCAGATGGTGCACTGGGGAGCCTTGCTCTGCCTACTTTGCCCAGAGGAGGTCGCTACCCTTCATGCTCCAGTTAAAGAACCCGGACAGCTTCCTCTCCAGCTTGATCAGGGAGCTAAGGGTGCCTGCACAAATCCCCTTCTCCCCCAAGCCCAAAGCATCCCTGATGACAAGGTGAAGGGTGTTTGTGATGCAAGGGATGCTCATGAAGCCCCCCTTGTGGACTGCCCTCAATATATTGACTGCGTTATTGGTCACCACACACTCCTTGGTGAAGGGTGCACCTGGCATGACCCACTCCCTCACCATGGCTGTCAGGGCTGCCTCTATGTTCTCAGACATATGGGGGCCATCCATTATTTTTTCCTGAAGCAGGGCCCACCTATGACCTGCTTCGGGACCCCTCCTGCCAATGTCAAATGCTGCCTCCGGGTCCTGCCACCAGTGTGCCATCACTGCCAGGTAGGTGTGCTGTGCGTTTCAACTTGACCACAGGTCAGTGGTAAAGTGGATGGTGACACCTCCTGCCAGCTGCTACCTCAAACGCTCCTTTAAACCCCGGTACAGGATTGGCACCACCTGCCAACTCAGGGTGGTGTGCGAGGTCAGATTTAAACTAGGGGGGCCAGGAACCCAAATAAGTGCTTGAACCCCATGTCCCCAACCACGAAGAAGGACTACCCATCCAGAGCAATCATTTCACCCAACATGCGCGTAGCCTTCACTTGAAAGTCACGTCACCCTCCACGTCCTGCAACTGACGAGGGACTTGGCGGTTTGGATGTTCGGAGTTCGGACCGAACTCAGTCTGTTCGGATGTCCGAACTGAATGTCCGAACCGAACTCTCGAATGACCGAACAGTTCGGTCATGTTCGTATGAGTTCAGATGAGTTTGGGGTCAGGAAAAATGTATTTTCAGGGCCCAAAATTAGGTTTCAGTTTTGTTTCGTTTTGGTTTCGGTTTCGATAGCACTATTTTTGACTATTTGGCCAAGTTAGGCCAATCCGAACTTGGCTGAACCGAACCATTGAACCCGAACTCGGGTTTCGAACTGAACAACCGAGCATCCGAACCACATTCTGTTTGCCCATCTCTACTTGGCAGCTGTCCCCAACCCAGCTCCTTCATGGTGGACTGCTGCTGCTGCTGCTCCCCCCTAGTAGCAATACTGCTCCTGCTGCTAGAGGCAGCTTTTGGAGCAGGATGTTTGCCTGCTGAAGGAGGCGGATGACTGGCCACTACAGTCGGAAACCCACTGGCATCCACTGCCCCTGCCTGCCTGCTTAGTAGCACAACGCTGTGGCATCGGGTGATTTCAAATGTTACACCATCCCAATTCGTCCCAGTGAATCCCCAGTGGTGGTGAATGAAATAACCACCCCCCGTGGTCAAAACATGGCCCGAATAGATGTGCTGGCTGATCCTGGCAGGGAATCGGTGAGGGGGCGGGGCCACACAGCACAACGTGTGGCCACATGCCCCCCCACACACTTCCCTGCCACCCGCCCTATGGGGAGACAGGTGGGTGCCATGGCCAATACAGTTGCAGTGCCCATCCACTTTGACCACAGCCTGGAATCCCGCCGTGGATTCCGGGCCGTGATCGCCGGCCAGATGTTACTTTTTATTGCTTCCTACCAGGAATCACTTTGACCACACTTTCGGAGCTCAGCCCACGGGGAGTCCGGGAAGCATGGTTGACCCCATGTGGGAATCAGCCATGGTGAACATCTGGCGGCCACCAAACAGACGTTCAGGGTGCTTTGGCCCCGCAGTGAAATTGACCATGGTTCACTGTGGTTGACTGTGATCTCGTAATGTCTGAAAATACCCATCCCTTCAGGTGCCTCACCATGGCAGTTGTGCCAAGGTTGGTGATCACCTGCTCACACTTCACCACCTTCTGGCACAAACTGCACTGCACCTCCCTTGGATCATCCACCTGCACCAGCTTAAAATGTGCCCAGACCGAGGATTTTTGTCCCCTCCTGTCTTCTACACACACACACACACACACACACACACACACACACGGGGGGGAGGGGCACAGACAGCTCACACCAAACAACACAGGGAGGGGTACAAAACTGAAATGAAACCTAAATCAATCTAATCCTACTCTATCTAAATCCAAAAACAGGGGAAGGGAATCAGGGATGGAATATATAAAGGGAAGAGGGGAGGATTCAATGGAGGGTAGGGAGAAAGAACAGAGGGATGGGTAAAAAATAAAAATAAAACCTAAATCTATCTAATAAATAAATGATACTAGGGCGGTAAATGTGTGGGATAGGTGAAAAAGGAGGATGATGCCAGTGGATTAAGAATAGGAACTGCTAGGAAAGGGAGACTTCTGAAAATGCCTGCTGTCAGGAACAGCTCAGAAGGTGTTGGAAGGAGGGAGGGCAATGACTTTTATTACTTGCTGTGCCCACCTTACCACAAGCCCCATTAGCTCTGTGCATCCTAGCCCCCCCAAACCCTCATGTCCAATCGCAGACTGCTAAGCCAGTGGTCTGAGGAGAAAAGGGATGGTGATTGGGCAGGCTGGCTGCTACTCCAAGTCTCTCCACCCCTGGTGCCAGAAAGTCTGCTTCTCAGCTGCATCCCCCTCCTGGGACTTCCAGTCATGTTTTTTCCACCTGAACTCATCCGAACTCACCTGAACGTAGCCGAACTGTTTGGTCGTTTCCGAGTTCGGATTGAGTTCAGGTTCGGTTTGCACATTTGGTTCGGTCATCCAAATGGACCGAGTTCGGTCCGAACTCCCAACATCCAAACCATATTTACACATCCCTAATAATAACGGATAGTAATTAAATATTAGGGATGGGACTTTTAGCTTCAGTTTAAACTGAGAGTGGCTGATAACGCCACTTTTGGTTTAAAACCGAGAGATCCAAGAATTGGGCCCTTTTGGCACCTCATTATTGGATCTCGTATCTTCCCATTGAAGTCAATGGAAAATCCTCCTCATTTTTATTTATTTATTTTGTTATTTATTTATTAAAAGACTTAATATCCTGCCCCTCCTTCCACAGGCAGCTCAGGGTGGCTTACAACGACATAAAAACAATTATAAAACCAGAAAATTATAAAAACATACTACTTCCCCATCCCTCTCCTCCCCCACCCTATACCCATCCCCCCCACCAAACACCTGATGGAACAGCCAAGTATTACAGCTTTTTTGAAAGGAGGGAAGACCTTCAATGGGACTTCAGTGGGAAGAGCCACGACCTGCAGGGAATCCACAGGTAGTGGCATCCACCCTGCTCCTAGCCTCGGAGGGTGGGGATCAATTAACTTTAACACCCCCACCCCCACACACTGGGGCCCAGCGTTACACCCCTCCCCATGGCCACTAAAGAGTCTTACCTGAAGTCCTGGGTCCTGGCAGAGGGTGGGGGCGATGGCTGCCAGCTGGGTGCTGGCTCTGCTGCCAGTGTCTGGGTCTCCTCCACTGCCAGTGGGAGCCATCTCTGCTGCCAGGCCTGGCTGCCCATCTTGATGCATGTACAGAATGACTACTCTCTTCCAAGATGGCGACAATGCTGCCAGCGCCATTTTGGAAGAGGACTGCACATGTGCATAATGACCTCAGTGGCCATTTTGTGCATGTGCAGTGAAAAAGCCAGAAGCCTTCACAGTTTGGCATGGGACCTAAAAGAAAAAGAAGAGAATATTAGAAGAAAAAAGAACAGAAGAGAAGACCCAGCTGTCCAGCAGAGGAGCCAGCTCCACTGCCAGGGGCTGGGTCTCTTGAGCTGCTGGCGGGAGCCAACTCTGCAGCCAGGCATTCAGGCCTGACAGCAGAGCCAGCTCCCACAAGTAGGGGAGGAGACCCAGCCACCACCCCCACCATCCACCGGGACCCGGAACCACAGATAAGACTCTTTAGGGGCCTCGGGGAGGGGTGTAATGTTGAACCCCGGTGGGTGAGGGTGTTAGGGGTAATTGATCCCCACCCTACAAGGCCAGAAGCAGGATGGGGGATGCCCCAGGAGGAGGTTTCAGTTTCTGTCTGCATCGGCTCCCTGTGTCTCGGAGTCAGAGGTTTCCCACTGAAGTCAATGGGAAATTTCCCATTAACTTCAATTGGAATCATCCAACATCAATAAAAGCGACACCAGTCAGGGATCCGAAACACAGGGGGGCCGACACCAATAGAAACTGACACTGATAATCGGCCTGGAGACACACCTCTATTAAATATATTTAAGATATATTTAATTTAAATATATTTAAAATACACCAAAATATTTATCTAGTGGTTAGAAGAGAAGATGGGGAGCCAGAGTTTCTGAGGTCCCTGGTACTGTTCCCTGTTCCTCTGTGCTATTTATCAAATACTATAATAATCCCCTGTTGAAAAAGGTTATATCATTGCCTGATTTACATACAAAACTCTGCTCCACTGGTATATGCATTATTTACTTTTTACTTATTAATGAATATGATAATCATAGAATACCTAATGAGAGGACCAGGAAATTACATTCAAATGAAGGTGTTGATGGGTTGATGAATACTGCCTTTACTTTGCATTTCAGTAATTTCAAATGGTAAAATCCATGAGTTATATATTTAATCAAGACATATGTTATTATAGTGGTAGTCAGCATATTGGGCCTCCTGTATAATGAGACTGAAACAGATTATAAAAAGCAGAAGATGCAAAAATGGGCTCTGGGTTCAATAAACTTGTTCTGCCACATTGAAATAAACCATCACTATTTATTTACATTAACCCAAGCTGAACCAATTGGTCACATGTGCTTGATGCTCTTTAGAGTTAACTTGTAATGCCTTTGCATTTAAACTTGCTCTTGACAGACAGACTAAAAGACTGAATGTGCATTTGGAATTTAGTAAAACATTTAGACTTAATGTGGACTGAAAACTGTTATTTAAAAAGTAATAATATGTCATCTGCAAACAATTTTTGCTGACAGTCCTTGACCAAATAGCCTATAAGTGCAGGTGTAATTGCAGTGGCACCCTTCATTATTACCAAGGCAGCAAAGAGTCAAATCAGCTTTACAAACATCAACCATGCTTTGTTTCCATGAAAAAAGGTTATATAGAAAAGATGATATATTGAGAAGGCTATAAAGACCACCTGATGCAAATGGACTTTGAATGCAACACACATCACCTCAATACAACAATGATATTGATGATGAATTTGAAGGAATTCAGGGAATAGACCTAGATCGGTTTACAAAAAAAAATTGGAAGAACTAAAAAACAGTAGTGAATTCAGCTTGCCTAATAAGTTGACAGTGGTCCAGATCAAAGTTGGTGGGACTACTTGTTTATATAAGTGTTCACCAACATGAATAAGGGCTCCAAAATTCCCCAGGAAATATAAATACCTAAAACTGTTTAAGTGGTGACTTGAAGGGGCGGGGGGGGGGACTGTTTTGAACAGGTGGTATGACTGATTATCAGAAAACTGAAGAAAATAAAACTTTGTTTGTTAGGGGATCTATCTGTGTAGGGGTGTTCAATAAAACATGGGATAATTTAATTAATTAATTTATTTATTTTTACAATTTATATGTCGCCCCTCCTGCCTCAGGCATCTTTGGGCAGTACACAATATATTAAAACATTTAAACCATTAAAACATTAAAGTAACCCATATTAATTTCAATTAAAACAATATAAAACCACCCACCCCCCTACCCTTACACACCCCTTAAAGTGCTGGTCTTTCAATCTTCTGGGTTTACAAGTCCACAAGTAAGTTCCAGATGCATTTTTCACACACACACTGCCCTGAGGCAATTTCTGGATGCATTCTTCACATAAACACTGCCCTGACGCAGCCTAAAGAAGCCACAGCTGTAGACATGAAGGGCTGCCATGGAAACCAAGTGACCATAGCTGCCTGGAGCAAAGCAGTTTACCAGTAGTATTTTTTACACACACAAGTTCTGGGAGAAGTTCTATGCAGAAGTTCAAAGATCCAGATGTTTACATTCTGGGTGAGTGCTTTAGACACACAGAAAGTTCAGGATGTAACAGCAAACATGCAGGAGAAATGTCTGTGTAAAAACACCCTCTATGCCATAATTTACTTAATACTAAAACACTAAAATGTGATGCAAGCTATGGTTCTGTCGAGTGATAGAGAGATGCTTGCTTTTAGAATTCTCAAGGTTCAATGTATCTGAATGGGATTGTTTCCAGGCTTATTGCTTAGTACAGTATCCAGTCAGGGGTGTGTGGGGTGGGTCACTAGGCTTAGTCTATTCCCTGTAGCAATTTGGTACAGTGCTAGGTTGTTAATTTCACCCAGTCCAGTTAGTTAAACAGAATATCACTGCATTTAGGTGAGGTTTGGGGTTGCATGCAGTGCTCATGCAGCCTTCTGTGGAGTCTCCTACAGAGACTCGTCAACATTTCCCTGTGTGTAAGATGTCAAATTACAGCTGTATACATTATATTTTTCTTCAAATGCATACAGAAACAGTATGCATAGAAGAAGCAGCAGCGTAATGATTTTCATTTTGAGATATCTTCAGTTACATATGGCCTTGAAGATGAGGACTTAATAAAATTTTGACATGATACTGTGAAAGGAAGAAGCTGGTGGATTAATTCATGGGATGAAGGCAGTTGGGGTGTGCAGAACTTATTTCTTTCATTTTTATTTTCATTTTCTTTTGCCAGCACTATTTTGGAAACGGGCCATGCATGTGCAGAATGCCCCAGTGGCTATTTTGTGAAAGCACTGTTGTTTGTTTGTTTGTTTGCTTGTTTCTTCTTCTTCTTCTTCTTCTTCTTCAACAAAAATGATAAAAAGCAAGCATATGTCATTTGGTTATTCATTCATATTCAGGGCTTTAGTTACTAAAATGAATAAGGCTTCATTCATTTTAGTAACTAATAAAATGTAACAAATTTGTCACCCCTAAAAGGCAGTGATCTGATATTGATGAAAAAGGAAGTTCTTATTGATAACCTTTTGTATGTACTAAAGA
This sequence comes from Sphenodon punctatus, assembly GCA_003113815.1. NCBI lineage: Eukaryota > Metazoa > Chordata > Lepidosauria > Sphenodontia > Sphenodontidae > Sphenodon > Sphenodon punctatus. Next base: position 130,835 of record QEPC01012033.1, on the reverse strand, counting down.
GGTAATATGGGAGCCAGGTATGTTCAACACATTAGAGCGGTGAGCCTGGGTGATAGTGAGAGCTAGGATGAGAGATAGAAAGGAAGATTGTATCTTAGAAATATTGTGGAGGGAAGAGCAAAATGCTGGCTGCATAGAAAAGGTTTGCAGAGTGTCCAACATGAGCTGAAGTAGTAGTAGCATAACTACCCAAAATACAAATAACTGGGAAAATTAAAGCAGAAAATATGTACTTTTTACAGAAGGACATAAAAAAGATGACAATTAGCTCAAAATAAAAGGGGTTATTCTCCCTTTCAAGCATGCCACTTGCTAGAAAAATTTGGGTCCCTACTTAATTTTATTCTACCAGTTTTAGTTGAAATTATTCTACAGGATCAAAAGTTACTAAGTGTCATGGCTGGGCCTTGAACGCCCAGCCTCGGGGGTTGTCTGGGATGCATGGTGCCTCCTGCGCCACTGGGGTGTTACTGCAGAAGGTGGTTTCCCTCCTGCCTTGTCATTCCCTCTTTTCCTTCCAGCTGTGCCCCGTTGCCCCTGATGGGGGGCGTGGACCAGCTGCCCCAGCCTGATTGGATCCTTAGGGTATTTAGGGCTACTGGGAGCTGGGGTGGGTGTGGAACTTCAGGTCATTCCCCTTGGCTTGTGTTTGGCTCGCCTGTTGCTGTTTGTTCTCTGTCTGTATTGGTATTGTGTCCCTTTGTGTTTGTTGTGTGTTATGCCCTTCCCACTCCTCTTATGTGGGTACCTGTCCTGCTTGTCCTCCTTGTATGTTGGGGGGTTTCTTACCTAAGTTCCTTTCCTCCTGTTGATTGTCTGCACGTGGTGGATGCTGGTGGTTTCCTGTTTGCCCTCTGTCTGGTTTTGTGTTGAGTGGCTCCCTTCCTCTCGTGAGACCCCCATAGTCTGTCTGTCTGTTTGCTGGCCTGAAGGACCTGGCCCTCTGGCCACCTTTGTTTTGCTGGGAAATTCCCCCCTCGCCTCTGGTGTCCCTCTGTTGCCTCTGCCTCTGGCTTCCCCTCGCCTCTGGTGTCCCTCTGTTGCCTCTGCCTCTGGCTTCCCCTCGCCTCTAGTGTCCCTCTGTTGCCTCTGCCTCTGGCTTCCTCTCGCCTCTGGCTTCCTCTCGCCTCTGGCCTGCCTCGGCCTCTGGCTTCCCCTCGCCTCCCGCTTCCCCTGTGTTGATCCCTGTCTTCCAGTTCCTGGCCCTGTGTGTTTCTTCCCTGTCCCTTCACCTCGATGATGAGTCGTATGCCTTCCTAGACCAGCTTGGCTGGTACTTATGCAGAGTGCTTTATCTCCTGGATATCAGAGAGCGGCTGAGAGGTTCCCTTGCTAATGCTGTGTCTCCGCTTTTGCCTTCCCTCATCTTCCCCTCCATCCTTTCCCTAGGCTCTGACCCCGGAGCCTGACACTCTGACAGAATACATACAGTTAGAGAGATAGGGTGTTTACAGACAAGATGGTAGCACAGAGTAGCCAGTAGAAGTCCCAGGGTCATGGGATCATCTATTAGGTACCCATTAGATGTTCACCACCCATATACCACGGAGTTGCTACTCATGACATCATCCTGGGTAAGGCTGATGATGCCATATGGGTCAACCTTGTCCAGTCCAGGGTACCACACTTTCCCATGGCCACCTCCCATCTGTTGGAGTGGGCTATGGTGCACTCACATGGCTGTCCCAACTATTGGGGTGTGCACAATCTTGCACATGTTCAGGTCCTCTGGGATGATAGAGATATAGGAGCAGTGGCTAGAGCGGTCTGGGGAGTGACTGCATCACAGTGGGGTGGGGGTGGAATGCAATGCCAATCCAATTGTTGGGGGTGCTGCACTCAGCTCAAGGAGTGGTGGCTTCATGGGGCCTCTATGAAGTGAACCCATGCTCCAGCCAGCTCCAGCTCCATCTGTTTTCACCCATAGCCTATGTCTTCTTTTCATAGGAAATCAGAGTAGAAGCTAAAGACCACAGGTCTTCCTCACTCCTGCAGATTTTGTACTTACAAGCTGAAACATTTGAAAGCATAAGAACATAAGTGTCATACCGAATCAGACAAAGTAAGGCACTTTGGCTGATCCATCAAACCCAGCATTTTGTCCCCAACAAAGGCTACCTTTAGTCACTTCAATGAAGTATACAGAAGGACATAATGGAGTGGTCCATTCCTTGCTATTTACTCCCAGTTAGTGGTGAAACAAAAATGCAGTTCATAGTCACAGAAGATATTCTCACATTCCAATAGGCAGCATTATCCGCATCCAATCAGTGCGGTTTGGTTTGGTTCATTCCATTCACCAGTCATTTGGTACAGTTGGTTTGTTCAGTAATTTTGTGTATTGCATATATGCAGAAGTGTTAAATACTGCAGATTGAACAAACCAAACCAAACCAAAACCAGATGAATCAATCTCAATGCCAATTGAGTATGATTATTATTAAGCATTTATATAGCGCCAGTAATGTACCTGGCACTTTACAATTGTAAGGAAGGGACACAGTCACTGCCCTAGCTGGCTTACAATCTAAGAGAGACAATGTAGAGGGGGGATGGGGGGAGGGGGGACAGACAAGGATACATACTTGTGAGGTCTCATGTGCATGTGCTTGGCTTAGTTACAAAGGTGTAGTTACTCATTGAATGTTACACAAGATATGGTGCTTCAGGATAAGTCAGCAAAGGGGTGAGGGGAACAAGGAGCCAGGGAAAGCTTGATGGAAGACATGGGTTTTGAGGAGCTCCCGGACAGGAGTGTAGCGGGAAATGAATGCTGAGAGATAAGGGGGAGCAAGGCCATGAAGAGCCTTGTAAGTAAAAACCAGGAATTTGTGCAGAATGCATTCAGGAAGAGGGAGCCAGTGGAGAGAGGAGAGAAGGGGCTGCATGTGGTCAAAGCAGCAAGCAAGGTGGATGACCTTGGCAGCAGGGTTATGAGCAGAAATGAGAGGAGCAAAGTGAGAGCGAGGAAGATCAGTGAGTACAGCCAAAGGTCTCAATCCCATAGCCTGCGGATCCTGTGCGAATCTGTACGTGTGCAACCTGTTTGCAAACCACACACATCCCCATTGACGGCCCATTATGCCGCACGGACATTGTGAATATGTGTGTGCATGCAGGTTCCGCGCAGGAGCCGCAGGCTATGGGATTGAGCCCAATATCCAGCCTGGTGGATTTGGTTCAAAGCAGCTGAGTTAAATGGATATGATATTCAGATGGGATATTCATTTCATGTCTACTCCCAGCTCCCAACAGCCAGAGGTTACACCTTTTGGCCAGCCTCACTAATAGGGCCATTTGTGGCCCTCATTTTTAAGTACTTAGCTTTTTAAAAACCCTGTTATGCTATTGGTTTCCACATCGTCTGACAAGAAGTTCCATAAGTTAATTGTATGCTGAGTGAAAACGTATTTCCTTTTATTTGTTTTAAATCTGGTGCCAGTTAATTTAATAGACTGTTCCCTAATTCTTTAGAGAGGATATTTTTAGAGACGGTAAATAACAGCTCCCTGTTTACTTGCTCCATGCCACTCATGATTATGTAAGCATCTATTTTATCCTCACTTCATCATCTCTTCTTCATGCTGAAGAGCCCTAACCTTTTGAGTAATAAAAGATATTTCCTAATTTGATGAGTGTGAAAGTGGTGTATGATTTTTGGATTCTATAAAGTAGAATTTTGCTCACTGCACAAAAAGAACTGCATATAATTCTGTGATCACACAGAAAAATTATCTTGAATAGAATTTATTTCTGGGAATGACCTGCAACTTTGAAAATGGATGAGCGACCAATTTTGTTGCATTACCTCTGGAATCAATTTCTTAAAGAAAGTTACAGTCCATAAGTATTTGGTGTGCATTCACTCAAAATAGTTGAGAGGTACTTTAGTGGCAATGTAAGGACAGTACGTGGCCGTTCATTTCCTTCCAACAGTGAGTTTTTCACAGCCTCTTAGCAAATTAAGATACCCAGTTCCTATCAATTTTAACAGAGTTCTGCATCAGCTACTTTAGGCTAGGGGTGGGTGAATGCGGTTCAGAAGTTCGGAGTTTGATCAGAACTCGAACAGTTCGGTCAACCAAACTGAACTTCTGAACCGAACTCAATTTTCGAACCGAACCGAACTGAATTTCCAAACTCAGCTCTGTTCTCCCATCCCTAAAAGATAATATTCCATTTATTTCAATGGAGTTTGAATTTCCGAACTTTGTTCGGAAGTTCGGAGTTTGGACTGAACTCAAATAGTTCGGTCGACTGAACCGAACTTCCAAACCAAACCAAATTTCCAAAATGAACCAAACCAAACCAAATTTCCGAACTCAGTTCTGTTCGCCCATCCCTACTTTAGACAGCTTTGAGAATATCAAGCAAACCTAAATAGTGTTCAACAAAACTGACCCAAGAATTTTAAAGTAGGAGTTTGGGTTCTTCATGCTAAACACATTTTCTGTAAAGTCAGAGCTATTTATTTTTCAGCATTAGAGGATCTGTAATGGAGTCCTGTAAATCCCTACAGAATCAGGCTCAAAGTTGAGGCTGGGATAAGTTGTTACCCTATGTGACCAATTGGCTAATAAAGAGCACCTCATTGCTCACAGCTGAAGGAGACAATAATGCTATTGGGTTTTGAAAAAATCTGGGTCTGAAACCTCAATGCAAAGCAGTTTGCCAAAGGCACGGAATCCCTGTTCCAACAGGAATGGGTAGGACAAGGGAGGTGCAGAGCTCAGGGAATTTTAGCTCTTGATAGTGGCAGACCAGAACGCCAGAAGCTGAAAGCTTAGTGAAGGGCTCACCTTTTGTATGTGACTGATGAATATTTGGAATCTGGCCACTGTAGGTAAAACCACAGTGTGATGAAGAGGAAATGAAGTGCATCTGTTTTTGGCTAGATCCTGAATCTGGGCCTGATCCACTTGTGGCCATAGTGGAATACATTGCTTACAGGGTTCTCTTGCAATCATGTATAATGCATATTTTGTATACACACATGAACACACACACATGCATGCACACTGCTGCTTAAATTTTGAATGCTATGAAGTTTGTATATTTGTTACTTTTATAGTTACATATAAAAGCAGAAGCTTAAACAAAAATGTATGTTAGATACATACATGACAAATATATATATACACACATCCCAAATGAAGGGCCATCCTTTATAGTTATTTGAAGGATGGAACAAAGAACAAAGGAGAAGGTGACTGGGTGCCTTAGGCTTTGTCTGTCACCCTAGCACCTGTTCTGAAAATAACATTCCATTTGTTAATAGAACACACTGAGCCTGCCACCAGTGATAAGGCCAAAGGACTTTGCCACTGTCAATCTATATAAGCTTAAAAAACTAATTTAAAAACTACAGGCTCCCTGTTGAATCCCTCAGCAGGCTACATATTTTGAGTAATACATCACTGGATCTACACCATTTCAGCTTCAAGGTGCTGAAACTCAATTTGTTTGCAATGGCATGCAGTAGCCTGTATAGTAAAACTGTTCAGTTCAGTGGCATATAAAATCATTAGAAAAACACAGGCTCAGTGGACAGGGTTAGGGAACGTAGTGTTATGGGCACTGATATTTCATTTGCACTGGAAACCCAAGTTCAAATGTGATATAAGTAACAACTGAAATAAATATGATGGTCTAAGTTTAATTCGGAAGAGAAGGTTTGTAAATCACACAATACTGTTCTCTGGTTGGGCATAGTTAGGAAAATTCTCTTAGCAGAAAATCAAAGGTTGAGGCTGTAAGGATTATGGAAATGATTATTAAAAGCTCTTTGAAAATCATGAGCAGAAGTTCCCGTAGAAATTATTTTAATGCATTGCTTTCATTGAACCACAATTCTACCAATATGCACGTATCCTGGGAAAACAGGCACTTTGTATATAACTTGGAAAAGCCATTCACACTCTCGGTCTTAATATTATTCTGAGTTAAATGTCAATCAGATTACTTCCCTGCCAAACAGTAGTACTTGGAGTCTTAATGTTTGCAAAGTGCTTTGTATTCCCAGATGGAAGACAGTATTGGACAATATATAAAGTATAAAGCAACATGGAGAAGGCAAGTTAGGCTTTTGGGGTTGGGAATGATATTCTAAAGTTCTAAATGATGGGGAAAATCCTTCAAAGTTTTCTCAGTAGTTAAATCTGAGGACGCCCCATCTTCTCTCAATATAGTCTACAGCAGAGGTTCTCAAACGCTGGGTCAGGACTCCATATGGGATCATCCCAACTGTGGATGGGGTCACAATCTCCATCAGTATTGAATGGATATGATTTCCTCCTTTCCTCTGGCTAGAGCTGAACCAGAAAAAAAGAATAGCAAAAAAAAAAAAAAAGATCTGCTGTTATTATCCTGAATTCTGGATATCTTAGCAGTTATTCGGTAACTATTCAAAACAGAATACCAGATGTTACCATTTACCGAATTACCCTTTACCATGTAGCCACATAACCAAACAAGTTCAGATAGAGGGAGGGAGTAAAAAAGTGGCAATGTGTCAATTTGGTAATGCAGTTAATTGGATAGCCAGCACATACCACAAATACCATGCCATCTTGGCTGGATGCTGGATGGATACTCATTTCACCTCTACTCCTCACCTTCAAATCCCTTCTAAAATCACTCATCTCTTCCTTAAGGTTTTCCCTTCAGCCCTATCGATTGTTCACTGAAGCTTCTCCCAGGAGGGGAATGGGACTCCTCTTATTGATGGACTCCAGCCCCCTCTGGTCAAACAGGTTCACAGCCCCTGAGTGCTTCTGGACTCCTTGCTGTGCCTGGATTGTCAAGTTGCAGCAGTGGTCAGGAGTGCATTTCTCCAACTTCATCTGGTGAGGAGGCTGAGGTCTTCTCTTTCTGATTCAAATCTGGCCACCGTCATCCATGCGTTCATCACCTCGAGACTAGATTACTGGAATGCGCTCTACATGGGGCTGCCCTTGACGACGTTTGGAAGCTGTAGTTGGTGCAGATTGAGGTGGCCCAGCTCCATTTAGGGGTTGCGTTCCAGGAGTACATTATACTGGTGCTCCATAGTCTTCACTGGCTCCCTATAGCTTTCTGGGCACAATTCAAGGTATTAGTTATATGAGCAGACTGTGAAGAACTGCAACAGGATATTACAGCACTGGGTGCCTGGGCATCTAAATGGCAAATGAGATTTAATGTGGACAAGTGTAAAGTGATGCACATAGGGAAAAATAATCCAAACTATGCGTACACAATGCTGGGTACTAAGCTAGGAGTTAGCACTCAGGAAAAGGATCTGGGGGTGGTTATGGACAATACAATGAAATCCACAGAGCTGTGCACAGCAGTAGTCAAAAGAACCAGACAGAATGTTAGAAATTATTCGGAAGGGGCTAGAGAGTAAAACTGAGGAAGACATAATGCTTCTACACAAATCAATGGTGCCATTGCACCTTGAATATAGTGTGCAGTTCTGGTTGCCCAGTCTCAAAAAAGACATAGCTGAACAAGTGCTAATCATCCCCACCCAGGATTATTCCCCACCTATTATCTGCAAACTCCCAGTGTACTGGAACCAAGCCAAAAACGTGTACCTGAGTTCTCGCATCTTCATGAATGTTGCATTCCTTGTCTCTGAATCTGTTCTTTCTTCCCTGTCTCCCCTCCCCCTGTCTTTAGATTGTAACCTCTCGGGCAGGGACCATGTCTATCTTATTCTCTGTAAAGCACCAGGTACATCGCTAGCGCTATATAAAAGCTAATAATAATAATTAATAAATAATTATTAATAAAAGGTACAGAGAAAGACAAGAAAAATTATCAAGGGCATGGAACGGCTCCCATATGAGGAGAGGCTTGGTAGGTTGGGGCTCTTCAGCTTGGAGAAGAGACGACTGAGAGGAGATATGATAGAGGTCTATAAACTCATGAGTGGTGTGGAACTAATAAACAAGGAGCAGTTATTTACCCTCTCAGCTAGTACTAGAACTAGGGGACACTCCTTGAAACTCATAGGTGGCAAGTTTAAAACAAATAAAAGAAAATATTTTTTCACGCAGCGTATAATTGGGTTGTGGAATCTACTGCCAGAGGCTGTGGTAAGGGCCAGTACTATAGCTGAGTTTAAAAGCGGTTTGGACAAGTTTCTGGAAAATAGGTCCATTAGCAGCTATTAGCCAGACAGGATCAGGGAAAATTTATTTATTTATTTATTTATTTATTTATTTCCTTGCATTTTTTAGTGGCCCCCTCATGCCAGTGGCATCTCGGGGCAGCTTACAACAGATTAAAATATATAACAATAAAATTCAATTTAAAACATAATTACAATGGTCACATCTTAAACATTTTCTTCTAAAATCAAAAATCCTCCCCCCAAAGAAACTATCCCAACCCTCCCCCCCCCCCCTCGAAGGCCAGGGTGAACAGCCAGATTTTACAGGCTCATTGGAAAGCTAATAGACTTGGGGCTAGGCGGCCTTCCTCCGGAAGGGAGTTCCAAAGTCGCGGCTCGGCCACTGAGAACGCCCTCTCCATTGTGGCCCCCTGTTTTACCCGGGGACCTTCAAAAAGGCGCCCCCGGCAGACCGAATATGACAGAAGCTGGGGGAAAACAATAGGGAATGGATTCCCCCATTGTGACCTTTGGTACTTCTCCCAAGCCACTGTGATTGGCCACTGTCAGAACCAGGGTGCTGGGCTAGATGGACCATTGGTCTGACCCAGTATGGCACTTCTTATGTTCTTAGTTTTGACCTTTAAAGCCCTAAATGGTCTGGACCCTACATATCTCAGAGACTTCCTTTCTTTCCATGCCCAATTGCGACCCCTGCAATCGACTGGGAGCACCTCCCATCTGACAACCTTGTTCATATGGTGAGGGCTCGCAGAGAGGTGTTCTCAGCTGCTGCCCTGATTTTATGGAACTCTCTTCCCCTGGAGATTCTATTGAGCGCAAGCCTAACCATCTCCTGGAGCGCAAGCCTAAATGTCTTAAATGTGTAAGACATTTCTGCTTCTAAAGGCATTTGGTGGGCAGGGATACGGGAGGTGGGTTTGAGGTGCGGTTGAGGGGGACTGGATGTGAGAAATGGGGAGGTGGTATTGGGTGGGTTTTTGTGGGGAGTTGTTGGTGGGTTGGGTTTTTTAATGTATTTACTGTTTTTATGGACTGTTTTGTATATGTTTATATATATTTGGAGCAGCCTTGAGCCTTTTTTAGGGAAGGGTGGGGCAAAATTCTAAATCAATCAATCAATCAATCAATAGGGGCCATTCCCAAGCCCCATGGATAAGCATGCATGGCACATGTGTCATGCACATGCAACCTGCACACACTGCCATTATGAGGACTGGCACATGCAAAAACGTGAAACTCACATGGAACTCACACACAAATACCTAAGCCAGGGATGGGGAAACTTTTCTGTCCTGGGGGCCACATTGAATATTAGTGCAAGCTCCGAGGGTCACATAGATGTTGGGGGCGGGCGTGCTTAACAGGTGTATTCCAAAAAGGAGGGCCCAGATCATGGGAACTGTATCATGGATCTGTCCCCTACCCTTGTGTGCATGCCATCCTCTCTGTTTCATTATCCTGAGCTCAGTTTTTCAGTGCTTTGGGGTAGAGACTGGATCCAGGAGTCAGATCCAGACACTGAAAGGGGCCACATAAAAACTTGCTGAGGGCCGCATTTGGCCCCTGGGTCTGAGGTTCCCCACCCCTGGCCTAAGCCATGCACATGTGAGTTCTGGATTGTGCCAACTGTCTTATATTCCACAATCCTCCCCATCCCCTTGTAACTAGGCTACACACATGCACCTGGAACTTCTCAACTTCATACATGTATCCATCTCCCTCATTAGGGTCTCCATTCCCCTTGTTTCTCCTCCCTTGTGAATCCTCATTGTGAAATCCTTGGGAAAGGGACTCATTTCTAATCATGACTCTTCAGCCCCGGACACATAGCTAGCAGTATATAAATAATACGCAACAAAAATAATATTAAATATATTTGTGTGCCTTGCTTGTTTGGGATGTGGGATTATATTTAATTTTCAAAATGGGTCCCACGGGGAAAAACACAACTTTTGTAACCACTGATCTATAGTATTAATGGTCAACTGAATGGTTTTAAATAGTACCTATTACTATCTACATCTAGTGATTTTACAATGCATATTCACTCTGAACAGACTGATCGGCCCAAGGGATGCCATTAAGCTGTTGCTGATGCAATTAGCATGAGGCAGATTGAAAATGTGTCCATTAAACCAGAGATAGAGTGTAACTCTGAAGCTAAATCTCTCGACATTTCAAGTCTGCCATGCGATTGGCCATGGCTAACCTGGGAGAAGGAAAGAAATCACCTCACCCTACTTCACCATGACATATAGATTTGAGTGAAACCATGGAACTGTTTGACAATAAGAGAAAGCTAATGAGTGCTGGATGCAGAACTTTCACAGGAGCTGTGTATAGCTATTTAACACATTCTGGCAACTGATAAAACCAGAAAACTACTAAATGCAAGCCTAATTTAGAGGAGCTGTGTCCTTGAGGAAGCTGCCACTCATCACCACCTGGGCTGGGGCTTGCATTCCTGCCCCCACCCTTTCCAGGACTTTAAAGAGGGCTTCCTGGCCTGGAGGTGGCAGGCATTTGCGGGCTGTTGGGGGCTGGGGTGGGTTGCAGTTTTTAGGTTGGGGTGGAATGTTTTTGTTCTCCACATCCTGGGTGTGGCCGAGGGGGGCTAGGGGAGATTGGTCATTGTTCTGTGAGAGGAGGGGTTTACTACACAAGCGGCTGGTTTTATAGGGTGGATATTGTTGGGGGTTTGTTTTTTGGGGGGAAGGGGTGGGTGAGAGGGTGGAGGTGGTTGATTTTTGGATAAGGGTATGGTTCCCTCCCCTAATACGAGGGGGAGGGCCTGGGTCAGGGAGGGAAGGGTCCATCCCCTCCGTGTGATGGAGGGGTCTGACCCGATTGGGTTGAGGGATTTTTAGCTCCCCTGTGAGGGGGAAGGGCTGGGAAGGGTTGTGGGGGAGGGATTGGGGGTGGTTTGGGGGAGGGGGTCTCGCTCACCAGCCGGGACAGCTTGTTGTGAGCTACCCCAGATGCTATCTGAGCAGGAGGGTGTGGGATAAAAATATTTTGAAATAAATAAATAAATAAATAAATAAATAAATAAATAATTTAATCATCTTAGTATTCCATCCTTCACACATCCACCACAAACACTACAGTGACGTGGGTTAAAGTACTTACTAAGCATGTGCATTAGTTTTGTTTTTTATTAGTTACTAAAATTAAAGGAGCTCCGTTTGATTTAGTAACTAAAGTTCGGAAAACGAATGATCACCTCCGAGGATCACAGGAAGTGTAGTTTCACAGCAGCACTCACGAGAAGGATGACAAGCACATTTATGCATTGAATGAATGCGACAGCAGGGAATTTCAATTTGGAAGATTTTTGAGCTTCCACAGAGGTGTCGACATGGAGACAATATGGAGACCATGAGGGATAATTGATGAGTTGTGAATACCAGCATATTGATCCACTGAGGAAGGGGGGAATTCCTGAAATGCGTTTGGAGGTGTGGAAGATTGTACATCTCCCTCCCGGACCTTCACATGTGGAGTCCTGCAGGGATCTATTCTGTCCCCTCTCCTGTTCAATGTGTATTTGCAGCCACTGGGTGAGACCATAAGAAGATTTCAAGTTTGGTGTCATCAGTATGGTGATGACACCCAGCTGTATCTCTCATTTTCATCTGACCTAGGCCCTGAAGTTTCAGTGTTAACCTGGTGCCTGGCTGTGGTGGTTGACTGGATGAGGACGAGCTGTCTGAAACTGAATCCCGGCAAGACAGAGGTGATGTTGGTGGGTAAGAACAAGGGGGTGAAGGCCCCCATCGCTAATGGGGTGCGGCCCTCCTTGGTTCTGCAGGTTTGGAGCCTTGGAGTCCTCCTCGATTCACAGCTCTGCCTGAATAATCAGGTGGCAGCTGTTGCGAGGAGTGCGTTTGGTGAATTACACCTGGTCATATGCCTTTGACCATATATCTCAGGTTCCAGTCTTACCACTATCATCCATGCATTCATCACCTCAAGATTAGACTATGCAATGCACTCTACATGGGGCTACCCCTGGTGATGACCCAGAGGCTGAAGCCAGTGAAGAATGTGGCAGCTCGCCACCTTACGGGGACGAGCCTTCAGGAGAACAAAATACTCAGGAGCTCCAATCTCTGCACTGGCTGCCTGTAGTCTTACGGGTCCATTATTACCTTTAAAGCCCTACATGGCCTGGACCCCACTTACCCGTGGGACCACCTCATCCCTCATGTCCTGGATTGACTTCTGAAGTCAGCAGGGGATGCCTGCTTGAAGTTCCCCGTGTTTTCCAGGTGGCCACGTTTGAACAAGAATACTCAGGGGCCACGCCACAGTTATGGAATTCCCTCCTGGTGGAGATTTGTCTCTCCACGGATCTCCCTTCCTTCCATAGAAAATGCAAGACCTGGATGTTTTGTCAGGTGTTTGATGAGGGGGACGGTTAGTGGGTGGGTTTTTTTGGTTTTTGCTTGTTGTTTTTCTAAGGAGATTGGGACCAGCCCTCTTTTACTTGGGATTTTAATGTAATTTTTATTATGTGTTTTATATTTTTTATATTTTACACTGCCCCAGGTTGCCATTGGGTGGTGGTGGTGGTGGTGGTGGTAAAAAATATTATAAATAAAATAAATGAATAGTTACTCCAGAGAACCTTTGAAAAGAGAAGAACCTTTGAAAAGTGAGCTGACGCTATTACACAAGGTACTGGGCATGATTCAAAACTCACATGTGCACTGCTTCCATGATTTCCATATGGTTTGCGCATGTTCTACAGTCCCTTTAATGGGGGTGCGTGTGGGGACTCATCCACACAGGGTTTGGGATCGTCCCCACTGGCTGCTATTAAGGCTGTTAAGAATTATATCTTCCCCCAGGCCTCCTTTGTTGGGTTAGGTGACAACTGAAAAGGAGGGAGTAAGGACTGAACAGATGTATGCTGCTTGCCTGCCATAACAGGTTGGTGCTTTTAGGAATTAAACCATCAATCCATACTAGAGCTGCAATGGGTACTAAAATTAGTGCCCACAGGTAATGCCTGCATCTTAAGGTACCCTGTCAAGCACCCGATGGGCTTCTCAAGGACCAATTGGGTGCCCAATGCCCCCAAATGTGAGCATTATTCAGAGAAACTAGCAGGAGCGCTGCAGAGTCTTGTCTCAGTGCTCCAGCCGAGACTTGTCAGTTTCAAAGGACAGCGGGGTTTCCCTCACACAGTGCTCTGAAGGGCACTGAGGCCGGGAAGCCACTTTTGAAACTGACAAGCTCTGGACAAGAGCACTGTGAAGTTGGGCTCTGCAGTTGTCCCAGCTGGGGTCTGGTTCAATTTGGGCACTCTGATTAATTTTAGCAAAAATGGTGGCAAAATTATGTCACTGCCATTTTGGTTAAAGGCAGCAGCCATTTTGCACATGTGGAAAATGGCCCCGACATTCATTTGTACATATGAAATCCAGATAAGGGAGAATGTCATAGCAAGGGAGCCTTCTGGAGCCTCCATAAGAGTAGAAGTGCTTCAGTTAAGCTCTCCAAGGTCGGTAAGTACACTCCAGGGCCTGGGGGAAATACAGATCCAGAACTCAGATCCGTTAACTGGGAGGGCCGGAATAAGAATAAGAATAAGAATAAGAATAAGAATAAGAATAAGAATAATAAATAAATAAATAATAAATAATGTATTCTTATTATTTATTTTATTGAAGTAGATCTAATATACTAAGGCAGTTAGTGACTGAATGCCTTAGTATATTAGAATATTGACTTAGAGTTTATAGAATTTATATTTGTTAGCCGCCCCATTCTGCCTGTGGCAGGAGGGGCGGGGTATAATTTTTTAAAATAAATAAATAAATAAATATGATCCCTTCAAATATTATTTCTTAGAATATCAACATTCAGAGCTGACCCTTGACAGTTACTGATGGAAATTTGTGAGACTCATAATACATTTGATCATGATCTCAATCAAATTCCTGCTGAACATTAAACACATTGGGTGATTTCAGACGTTACGGGCAGGCGGTTCACCACAGTGAACACCCAGTGGGAGTGAACAGCACAACCATGCCCCGGGGTGGAAAAACGACCCAAACAGATGTGACGGGACCTGGACCATGGCCAGGAACTGGGCCGAACCATCACGGACCGGGGCAGCACAACAGATGTGCAGCCGAACCCCCGCCGTGGTCAAAACTCCCAGAAGACACCGGGCAGGGGCGGGACACAGACATGGCCGCCTGAGGGCAAACAAAGCCAAAAGGCACACAGGGGAACGCCCACACAAGGGAAACAGGACAGGAGGGGGGGAAGAGGGAGAACAGGCTGACAGGCGCCTCACACAGCACACGCACACACACACACACACACAGCAGACTCGCAGCGGGACACAGTGCACGACCACACGCCCGGGCACACACACACACCCCACACACAAGGGAAAGGTCGGGAAGGGGGGGCAGGGGCGCCTGGAACACAGCACGAGGAACAACGGGAGGGACGAGGGGGGGCACCGCCAAGGGGCAAGGCACAGGCAGCAGCAACCCCCACCCCCACAGCACCCCAGTCCACAGAGGTGCCCCCACAGCAACAGAGGCAGTCTCGGGGGGGGGGGCGGGACCCCCGGAACAAGGCACGATGGGGGCCCGCAATGCACAGCGGGCCCGGTGGAGAGGGTCCAGGAGGAGGAGGAGGAGGAGGAAGGGGGCCCCACAGTCACAGGGGGGCGGATGGAGGGCAGCCGGGTCCGGTGGAGCCCCTCTGCAGGTCCAGCGGCACTCCGACACCCCCCACACCCGGGGAAGGAACAAGGTCCAGTCCGGGGGGGGGGCCTACCCCCAGGTTCCGCAAGCACCCGGGGGGGGTGCAGTCGGTGCCAGGGCCGGTGGGAGAGGACCGCTAGCTGCACACGGGCGGGTCGGGAGGCCACACGGAGCGCCCCACCCAGCCACCGGGATGGGCAACCGGGGTGGGGGGGCCGGAGGGGGCCCAGGGCCACGGGCAGGGGCAGCAGCGAACCACGAAGCAGGCAGGAGCTCACCGAGGCGGAGTCACCAGGGCGGGAGCAGGCAGCGGGGACCAGGGGCCCCCCCGGACCGGGGCGGGAGCCCACACGGGGGCACCACACCGGGGGGGCAGGGAGGTGATGCAGCTGTCACAGGCCGCCGCTGGGGGCCCCAGAGGCCCCAGGGCCCGGGTGCCCAGCCCGGTGAACCAGGTGGGGCCAGTGCAGCATGCCCCGGCGGTACCCCTGCAAGGACATGTAGTGGGCGATCAGGTAGTAGGCCTCGAAGGGATCAGGCATGGTGAGAGCCAGCTGGACGTCCACACGGGCCCACACCCCCAACAGGGCCGACATCTCCACCGCGGAAGGCTCCGGCACACAGCAGGCAGCAGAAGGGGGCCACGGAAGATGCCCCAGCTCCAGAAGGCGTTGGTACACCGCCCCACGGGTGCGCTGGTACCCACGGGCCCCGTGAACACAGGAAAAGTAGGTCACGGCCAAGGCAGGGCCACCCTCAGCAAGGCACTCCGTGTAGGCGCTCAGACCACACACCACCAGCGCAGACACGGTCTCCGAACCGCTCCAGGGCACATGTGCGCACAGCATCTCCGGGATGCGCCCCTCAGGGAAACGAACCAGCCCCAGGGCCTCCGTATGCAGCCGGCAATCACGAGCGCTCGCCTCATAGCCAAAGTAACGGAGTCCAGAGCTCAGGCTCTCAAAGGCACCCGCACGGCTTCCCGGGGCGGCCAGGAGCAGCTGCACGGCAGGGGTATGCCACAGGTCGCAAAGAGACATGGTCTCGCGGAAGGCCCAGATATGGGGGGCCCCTTGGGGGCCGGGCAGCGGGAGCCCCGTGGATGGGCAGGCAGCCATGGTCCGGCACGACAGGGTGAATAACACAGAGCCCTGAGGGCACACACACCTTCCAGGGCCGGGAGGGGCTCAGACGGGCCCCCAGGACAGGGAACACGGCCCTGGACCGCAACATTGTAGCACAACAGAGCGAGGCATGGGGTGCGGACCCGGCACAGCTGCAGAACACAACAGCGAGCACACTGTCCACCTAATCTCACCTTCAAGGCCATCCTGCTGCAAACAGCGTGGGGAGGGGGCCCGGGGTGGTGGGGGAGATAGCAGCTGGAATGCATCTGCCCTGGCCGCACGCAGACCGGCGAGACCATGCAGGGGCAAGGCCTGGGGCTCCACCTGCCGGTGCGCCCACCTGCAGGCCCGCATGCCCCAGCCCCGACGGGGGTTGGTGTGCCCACCCAGGGGCCCACCCCCCGGGCAGCCCCACCTGCACAGTCCTGGTATAAGTGCTCCCTGCCCCCACTGGGGGCCCACCACCGTGGAGCGCGACAGGGCAGCTGCCAACTGGATGTTCCTCGCGCTCGTGGCCAAGTGGTTCCATGATCACATGGAGCAGCTGCACCTCCTGACTGCAGAGGTGCAGCTGGCTGGCCGCTTGCGCTATGCCCTGGCCCTGACGGCCCCCATGCGCCTCCGGGCCCAGCACGCCCGCAGGAGAGCCCATGCGCATCTCAGGGCATGGCGCATGTCCTGGGAGGCCTGGCAGGCTGGCAGCCGGAGCCTGACCCGGACCGCTGTGCTCCGCAGGGCCGCAAGGTGCCTCCTCTGGGCAAGGGAGATCCTCTGGTGGGCTGGCCTGCTCGCTATGCCCATAGCACGCAGCCTATGGGTCTCAGAGCACCCACAGGTGTGGTGGGACCGGGCCCTGGCCCACTGGGAGGAAGCCAAGTGGAGGGCCCACTTTTGGATGGGCAAGGCCACCCTGCTGTGCCTAGTGGAGCTCCTCACACCCTGGCTGGAGCGGCAGCACACCTCCATGCGGGAGCCCATCCCCATGGTCCAGCGGGTGGCCATTGGGGTCTGGGCCCTCGCAACGCCCGACTCATGCTGGTCCGTGTCCCAGCACTTTGGGGTGGGGCTCAGCACGGTCGTCTGCATCCTGCGGGATGTGTGCGAGGCTGTGGAGGGCATGATCCTGGACAGAACCATACAGCTCTTGGACCCAGGCGCCGTGATGGCAGGCTTCACGGCCGGGGGCTTCCTGAACTGCATCGGAGCCGTGGACGGCACCCACATTGAGATCCTGCGCCCGGCCGCCGGGGAGGCCCTGGAGTATGTGAACTGGCACGGATACTACTCCCTGCACCTGCAGGGGGTGGTGGACCACCGGGGCCGGTTCATTGACATCTACACAGGCAACTCCAGCCAGAGTCACGACGCCAGGATCATGACAATCTCCCCCTTCTATGCCCGCATGTACATGGGGGACTTCGCAGACATGGGCATGAGGTGGATCGAGGGGGTTCCCTTGCCCCCCTGAATTCTGGGGGACCCCACCTACCCCCTCACCCACTGGATTATGAAGGTCTACCCCATCCCAAGCACCCCAGCGGAGGTGGTATACAATACCCGCCTGAGTTCCAGCCGGACCGTGGTGGAGCGTGCCTTCGGGACCCTGAAGCAGCGCTGGAGGAGTCTAGCTGGGTGGCTGGATTACACTGTCACAACCTCGGCCCTGGTGATCGGTGCCTGCTGCATACTGCACAATGTCTGTGAGACCAAGGGGGCAGCCCTGGAGTACCCCGAGCCCCATCGACCCCCCC
>QEPC01012033.1:96966-111143 GCA_003113815.1 Sphenodon punctatus | reverse complement strand
GGATATTCCCCCGGCTAGCCCGGGAAGCGTGGTTGAAATTGACCCCATGTGGGTATTGAGCGTGATGAACATCTGGCGCGCGCCGAACAGACGTTCACGGCCCTTTGGCCCCGCCGCGGGGTTCAGCGGGGTTCACTGTGGTTGCGCGTGATCTCGTAACGTCTGAAAATGCCCATTGTTATTCTTCTCATCACTGTTTGGTTCTTAGAAACCAAAGAACATCACCTGGAGTCACAAGTATAGAGACAGGATTTAAGAAAGCTTCAAGTAAAGGTTACACCTTGTAAAGTAAAACGAGAAAAAAAGATCAACTGAAGAAAGCTTGAAGCTATACTTTTATAATATATTTTTAGATACATGTTTAGGACAGCTAAATATCCAGATGATTATTGTAATACTATTTGTGTGCTATGGAAAGTATGAAAGCATATGGTATAATCACAATATTATAATAATATAGTATAATATTATAATATTTATTCATTTCAAAAGAGATGCATGACTGCAGTCTAACCCTCAATTCAGTAAAGCACATAAGTGCTGGTGTCTTACAAAGGTGCTGCTAACAATTAAAGATGCAGATATAAAACTCAGACAGGTAATGAATGCTTCATGGGGTAATTGTTTCCTATTGTGATTTGAGTCAAACATGTTCAGATTCTTACCATCTCTTGTAATTTTTTTACAATTAATATATCAATTTTATGCACCTCTTTTTAGATGTTACCAGTTTCTCTTTTTTTATATAGAACTGTGCATTTGGGTTTGGATTAAACACAAATAAACATGAAAGGCCCTTTTGGGGTTCTGTATTTAAAAAAAAATTCTGCCCTGTAATTTTGGGGTTTGTGCCTCGTAATTTCCACTTCTAATTTGTTATCCTTAGTTTTTGGTCTAGCAGTTTGAGCATCTTTCACATTTTATGGTATGTTATGCTGGTCAAGGGGGGAATTAGCCCTAACAATGATAATCTCATAACATTGGATTTTTATTTATTTAATTACTTTTATTTTTGATCTTTGAGTGCTGCGGGTCTGTGCACCTGTGATTCTGAGGTTGTACCTGTGCCTGTACCACAGACATCTGAAGGTGTAAATGCACCCAGGACCTGAATACTTATGCTGAGTGAATGACATTTCTGAGTGGGATTCCCCTGCCCGGGTTGGGGCAAGGGCATCGAAAGCCCCTGCCCAGTATTTGGAGCTCACTGATACCAGGGTCCTTGGCTATTTATTGCAGGGCCATCACCTGTGCACATGCAAATGCACAAACACACAGAGGCGTACACCTCCTCACACACACAGAAACCTGAGCCCCATTACATACACACACACAGACACAGACACAGGCTACACATTAGGATTCATTTAATCCATTTGGATTAAATTATGGTTTTGGATCCATTGAGAGGTTTGGATCTGTAATTTATGGATCTGTTACAGTTCAGATTTACATCCCCTGAAGCCAATGGGAAACCAGTCTGGGTCTCAGTCGAAATCCCCCCACCTCATCCCTTGGTCCCTATGTGCCCACCATCCCATTCCCTGGGCCCTTGGAATGTACTTACCAGCCTTGGAGGAGCTGATTGAAGCTTCACTGGCTCACCGGCACTATGAGGGGGGTATTCTCCCTGCAGGCCTCCTCAATGCGGCATGCTGCCAAGCTCCCTAATTGGCAGCATGCATGTGCAAAATGGCTACTACTGCACTTAACCAAAATGGTGCCAGTCAAAATGATGTTGCTGCCATTTTGGTTAAGGAAGGCAGCCGTTTTGTGTGTTATTTATTTATTTATTTGTTTGTTTGTTTGTTTGTTTTTGTTTCCCTTTCATAGTAAACTTGTCCTTGAGATAATAATTTTTTTCCTTCTATAATACTGAGATATTTTCCTTAATTGTTTTAGCCCTCAACTTTGCATCATCAATAAATTTCAATAATATATTTTTTGTTACCAAGTGAGAATATTAAACGCTAGGCACGGGAAAACCGGTAGATCCGGAATCCGATAATGCCGGTACCGGGCGTACCGGCATTATAGGATTCGACCCGGTAAATCCGGTCCGGTTACCGGATTCCGGGTACTGGATTTTTTTACATTGCAGCCATTTAAAAATGGCTGCAATGTAAAAGCCCCACCAAAAAAGTAAAAAAAAACAAACCCTCCCCGAGTCCAGGCTGCGCGGGTGGAAGGGGGGACACCCCCCACCCACCCTGCCCAGCCTGGATTTTTGTTTAAAAAAAGACTCAGAGCCCACCCCCCAGCACCAGCGGCCGCGGCGTCCCTGCAGCAAGTATGACCCGATCCCTGGGGGGGGTATTTAACACCCCCCCAACCCCCCAGGGATCACCCCTACTAAAGTTCAGTGCTGCTTGCTTTGCTTACTTTGCGGAGCTCCGGTGGCGGCGGCGGCGGGCGGTCCGGAGGCCTCAGTGCCGGCTGTGGCTGCCAGCGTCAGAGACGCTCTAGGCCTTCCGGGGAACTTCCGGATTTCCCCGGAAGGCCTAGAGCGTCTCTGACGCCGGCAGCCACAGCCGGCGCTGAGGCCGCCGGACCGCCCGCCGCCGCCGCCGGAGCTCCGCAAGGTAAGCAAGCACTGAACTTTAGTAGGGGTGATCCCTGGGGGGTTGGGGGGGTGTTAAACACCCCCCCCAGGGATCGGGTCATACTTACCGGCGGCTGCGGGGACGCCGCGGCCGCTGGTGCTGGGGGGTGGGCTCTGAGTCTTTTTTTAAACAAAAATCCAGGCTGGGCAGGGTGGGTGGGGGGTGTCCCCCCTTCCACCCGCGCAGCCTGGGGAGGGGGAGGGGGGAGGAATTAAATTTAATTGTATTTATTTCATTGATTTCAATGGGGACACAGTGCCCCATTGAACTCAATGAAATAAAACCGGTACCGGTATACCGGATTTAATCCGGGAATCCGGTTCTTCGAGAACCGGTAACCGGTAAATCCGGTAGCCGGTAATGGGCCCGGGGTCCCACCTCTATTAAACGCTATGGGTGCAATCCAACACCCCCTGATAAACTGCACCTAGGCCAGGCGCAGTTAACATACGCCAGCACACATTTTCACATGCGTTGTGCATGCACAGCAAGCCACTCGGTGCAATGGCACATCCCTCCCACACACACTGAAGCCCGGGGAATGGAACAGGAGGGGTTGCATTGGGAGGAATGTGCCATTGCACCTGGTGGCTTGCTGTGCATTTGTGGCACATATCCAAATGTGTGCCTGCTGCCTGGACAGGCATTGCACTGGTGGGTGACGTATGTTGCCTCTTGGATTGCACCCTATGGGTCCTAAGACCAATCTCTGAAGTCTTCTCAAAAGAGGGGGTGGGGACAGATAGAAAACACCAACTCCTCTCTGACTGAGCTAGAAGGTAGAAGAATTTTGAAATGATGGGAAAGCAAGGGGGACAGAGAGGGGAAACAAACAATAGGAGGGTGGAAGGGGGGAGAAGGAGAGAGGGAGCAAAAGGTTTAGAGTTTGCCAGCACAACTCACTGACTTTTCCTTTGCAGATGACACAAATTTATTCAAGATAGTTAAAGCACTAGTAGACTGTGAAGAACTGCAAGAGAATCTTGTGAGACTAAGGATAATTTCAGACATGCACCGGGCACATCCAACCACCCAAAGGGATCCATTTTGAATCCCGGTCAGGAATCAGTCCGGCCGTCCTTTAAACATGCCAGCTGATACCTACAGCAGATTGGGGAGGGGGCGGGGCTGCGCGGAGCAACATGTGGCCGCACAGACCCACACCCACAGCCCCACACCCCCGTGCTCTCCTGGCCGTCCACCCTCTGGGAGACAGGCAGGTGCAGCGACCAATCTGGCCGCTGCGCCCGATAACGCATCAGGGCAGACAGCCACGGTCCAGGATCGGCAGAGGTAACAGACATTACTGTTCACCGTGGTGAACATCTGGCGGAAGGCACTACAGACGTTATGGTACCATGGCCACCACAGGGGGTTCACTGTGGTTGACCATGGTATTGTAACGTCTGAAATTACCCTAGGTGATTGGGCATCTAAATGGCAGATTAAACTTAATGTGGACAAGTGCAAAGTGATACACATAGGGAATAATAATCCAAACTATATGTACACAATCCTGGATTCTATTTTAGGAGTAATCACTGAGGGAAAGGACCTTGGAGTAATTGTGGAAAATAAATTGAAATCCTCCTCTCAGTGTGTGGCAGCAGTCACAAAAGCAGACAGAACGTTAGGAATTATTCAGAAAGGGATAGAGAATAAAACTGAAAACATCATAATCCCCCTATATAAATGGATGGTGCTACCACATCTTGAGTACTGTGTGCAATTATGGTCATCCCCATCTCAAAAAAGATATAGTAGAACTTGAAAAGCTGCAGATAAGGGCAACAAAAACGATCAAAAGTTGATAGGTTAGGGATCTTCAGTTTGGAGAAGAGAAGACTAAGAGGAGATATGATAGAGGTTTATAAAATCTTGAGTGAAGTGGAACAAGTAGATAGGGAACGGTTATTTACCCTCTCAAGTAGTACTAAAACTAGGGGAAAGTTCATGAAACTAACTGGTGGCAGATTTAAAACAAATAAAAGAAAGCATTTTTTCACTCAAAACAGTTAAATTGTGGAATTTGTTGCCAGAGGAGGTTGTCGGGTCCAGTAGTATAGTTGTGTTTAAAAAGGGACTGGATAAATTCTTAGAGAATAGGTCCATTAATGGATGTTGGCCAAGTAGATTACAAGATGGGAACGTCTTACTATTGGGAGCAGGGAGTGATCAGCAGGGAATGGATTGCCCATTGTGACTGCTGGTACTTCTCCTATGTGATAGAAATTGGCCACTTTAGGAGACAGGATGCTGGGTTTGATGGACCATTGGTCTGATATGACTCAGTAAGGCACTTATTATGCTCTTAAGTAGTTCTGTGATTCCTATCTTATTGCTATCTTATCCATTCCTATCTTATCCCTAGCTTATCTTATCCAGTGCTTTACTGAAATAGTAGACTTTTCTAATGCCTTTCTGTTTCCTAATAAATTGCTTATCTTCTCACAATCCACCTGTGTTGTTTTCATGTTTGATATTGTCCTACTTTCTGATAGCCTCCATGTGTTTAATTTTTTTGTTTCTGAATGTATAATCATTATTTTTCCCAGAAAGATTTTGTAAGGCCTGCATGCACCTCTCCATTCTCATTCACATCTCCATTCAAATACAAGACATTCCTTTATTCCTGTCCTGGGTTGCTCAGCCCAACTTTCTAAATCTTCAGTCCATCAACTTTATATAGTAGCATAATTGTATGTAGCTTATACAAAACCATTAAGATCTTTAATTTTAAAGAAAGGATACTTAGCTACTATCCAGGTGCTAGATTTTTTAAATAGATGATCCCTTGAAATGTTATTGTACTGAATATTGAAACAGACAGGTTGTCCTTGAGAGTTATTGGTGCGGTGGAGTTTGATAAGAATATGGCTTAATTGATCATATATTTATAAATTACTGCTGAAACCTTGATATTCTTCTGATTCATGGCTAGCAATTTAAGGGGACATCACCATAAGAACTACATTTCAAGAAGAAATTTATATAATCATATATAGTAGATTCTGGCTTTGTGGCTCAGAATGCAGTACATTTGCATTCTGCCATGTTATTAATCTAGCATGACTAGTGCACAGCCTGCTTGCTGTAATGAAATGCATTAGGAATGTTCCCTCTTTCCTTCCTTGGTTATTATTGTTATTTTTTTTAATAAAGTGACCTTTTCCACAAGGGCATGTACTAAATGGCAACCAGCTATGCATCAGAAAACAATTATGCCTGACAGTGCAACTGTTCATATGCTCATGAGGTCTTTAGACTATTTAATCTTCTCCGGCATCCAGACCAAACTATACAATGGAAAGGAACCAGGTTTTACATCAGGCTTGAAAATATTTTAGGACATTTTTCAGGGGAAAACAACAAAGTTGCGCAAAGCTGGTTCCATTGCAAAGCTGGACTAATATCATTTGTCTAATATATTATGAATATTGCCATTTCATGAAATATTTTATTCAACAAATACTTGTTGGCAGCATTCAGCTAGCTTAGCAGCTGGTTCCATGCTATTTGATAAATTATTTGGGAGAGCTTTTCAAAGACACAAAGGGAAACCTAATGATCTACTCTTTGTTTGCTTTAACTGTGTCCTATTTGCTGCACAATAGCAGTATTTATTGATTATTTTATATATTTTATCTGGTGTTTAATCAATCTAATATGTTATCAACTAACAACAAATACCGTATATATGTAGGGACTGTGTTTTGGGTGGTCCTGACTGTCACAAAGTTGGGTAGGATTGGGACCATATCAGAAGCCAGCCAATGACCACAGGGAGAAATCAAACAGCAGCATCTGCATATGGGCTGGAAAATCAAAGCTGAAGATCTAGTTGAACCAGGCGTACAAACCAGAAGAGTAAGTTAATTAAGATGCAGCATTAGGGTGAGGGTTGGAGGGTCAATGATGACGTTTGAGCCAAATCAAACAGAAACAAGAAGAGCAAGTTGAGAGTGAGTGTCAAGATGGGGGCCAGGTAGGGGGTGAAGCTAAAATCCTTTTGTAGTAATCTGTGGGGAACTTGGCATCTAGATAAGCCATGGGCAAAGGAAAGTGGTGTTATCAGGATGAGGAATGAAAGAAAGGGCATAGTCTGAAGGTCAGGATTGTGGAATATTGGGACAAGGATGAATTCTGAAACGAAGATCAAGAGCAGGGCATTGGTAAGAAAAGGGAAGACACAGGAGTAAAGTGAAAAATGAAAGATGGGAACCAGGCAAAGCACACAGAAAGACAAGCAGGAACTAGGGGTGTGCATTTCATTTATGTGTTCTGTTAAACTCAAATGAAATTTTGTATGTGTGTGTATGGTAAACAGAAAACATAAACAAAATAAAAAACCAACAAAAAATAATTTAGAAATTTCATTTATGTTTTGCCTCACAGTGGGTGCAATCCTATGTCCTGCAGATCCCCATGCAGAGCCATATACACACGCACACATGCTCATGCACGTAGTTTATGCACGGCACTATGTGCCAGCAGTGTGGATCCGCACAGGTTCATGGGTGGCTCTGCAGGGCATAGGATTGCACCCATTGCCTGCAGTGAGGCTGTGCCTGGCAAACAAGCAGTACTCTGGGATGTTCTCGAGCACTGCAGGTGGGGCTGCCCTGGAGCAGCCTGCACCACTTCCACATCTGGCAGGGTGCTTTTAAATGAACCAGCCAATCTGGAGGTGAAATGGGCTGGTGCAGACAGAACCAAAGCTGTGATCCATCTAAAAGCACCCACTGTGTCTTATATAGGTGAACTGATTCATTTGATATATACATAGAGCCACATTTCCATTGGAGCTCAGCAACCATTATCAATGGAATTTGGCTTCCGTTTGCACAGTGTGCTGAGTTTTTCCAAAAACATGCTTATAGTGGGAGCTGGTGTGTACTGAGTCTTTTATAAATCTCAGGGCTGGCTTTAGCAATAGGTGGGGTAAGAAGATGCTGATGGCAGCAAATTTAAGAGTGCAGCAAAATGAACCAGGAGTGCTCCCCCAACTCCAACATCTGAAGGGAATGCTCCTGGATCATTGTGTTGTCCTCTTAAATTCACCACTGGGGCTTTCCATGAGGGGTAAAGGGGATGCTGTTTTTTCACTGCTGGACATCTTATTAGTAGAGAACAAGAGCACTTTCTCCCCCGTCCTCAGTGCAGATCCTCAACTCAGGGCTTGCACTGTGGTCTGCTGGAAAATGCTACCACTTTTCCACTAGTCAGCTATACAACTGGCACCAGGACATCCCCCTCCCATGCTGGCAGTGCAAGTCCCCAGATTGAGGGGTGCAGAAGCAGGTGTGTGTGGACACATTTTCACATTTTGCCTAGAGCCTCAAAATGTATAAAGCTGATACTGGTACCCATGGCTCAACTGCAGTGCCTAAATGTACTATAACATTTAATAGGGATGGGCGAACGCGGTTCGGCAGTTTGGTGTTCAGCCCGAACTTGGCCTTTTCGGACTATCGAACGTGAACACGAATCCGAACATGAACATACTGAACAGAACCGAACACCGAATGGCGAAATGGCCGAACAGTTCGGTCAGTTTGGATCGCATTCGGTTGTGTTCGGGTGGCTAAAACGTGGTCTACTGACAGGTCACTGGAAGACCAAATGTAGCAGGGAGGGGGAAGTCATCTGACTCAGCTAGGAGCAGACTTCCAGGCACCAGGGGTGGAGGGTGGATAGTGGCTTGGAGTAGCAGCCAGCCTGTCAAATCACCATCTCTTTTCACCTCAGACCACTGGCTTGGCAGTCTGCGATTGGCCACAGGCTAGGCTGCACGGAGCCAATGGGGCTTGCGGTGTGGTGGGTGCAGCAAGAAACAAAACTGTCTGGGTCTCAATTCATTATCTGTGAGGGCCTTCTTCTGCCCAGCCTGAGGGGGAGCTCTGCCTGCCCCTCCCCCTCCCAAGCACCAGCAAGGCCTCCACACACCCCACCAGCTCTTAGCCCCGACAATGCGGAGCAATCGAGCAAGATATGAGCTACCGTATCTTCCTTGCCGCTTTTACACATCTGGCACTTCCGGAACTCATGAGGTATACCCTTATACCTTCCCTCTACAGAGGCAGAAGGAAAGGTATGCATACGCATTCTGGTGAACGCGGTTCTTATTGCAGGGTCTGACCACTTAAAAAGATAGAAAGAGTCTGGGCGTGGCTCAGCATAAGTCACCATACCCCGGGCAACCTTCTGTGCAGCTAGCAAAGCCCCTTCCGATTGGAGGCACTGATCTAAATTCTGGTGTAGCTGAATCACTATAATATTCATCTACTGCAGAATTTTGTTCCAATATGTTAACAGATTTCTGGACATCTGTGTCACCATCAAGTTTATCTTCATAAACTGGACCTACCATCTGCAGCACTCCTGAAGTTTGTGTTCCTTGAGTTTTCACTGGCAGGGAGGGCTGTGGTGAAGTACAAGCTGCCCCCCTCCCCAAAAGCCTACTTCTCTACACCCACCCGCGGATGCCCGCTGAAGCTGGCTGCTGAAACTTAAAACCCCTCCGACCACCAGCGCCCGCCGCCTCCCACCCGCTGCCGAGGATTCTGTTTCTCTTTCTCTCTGTCTCACCCACCCACACAAACACCAGCAGTCCTGCACCTCTTGGGCACTTTCTGCTAGTTGAGACCCTGCTACTGGAACCACACATCGTTGGGTTACTATGCTACTTGAGGTGGCATGTGCTGCTGGAAGGGATCTAGTAGCTGTATGAGATTCTGCCACCTGCCAGCCAGAACTTAAGCACATAGGGAGGGATAAAAGAGAGGACTAAAACGAAGCTTGTAACAATAAATTTCAAAACTTTACTCAAAACTATTTACAAATTCAATACAGGAAAACAAAACAAAACAACAACAACAACATTAAAAAAAACAAAAACAAACTTGGAAAGGAAACTTATAAACATTAACAACAACCTAAGAGTCAGTGTCTCTGCCACTGGGCCTGTCCCCCTGTATTTAGGGGAAAGGCAACAGGACTTGGGGCGGCTCGCAGTCCGGAGGGCAAGCAGCCACTGTGGAGGGGTCCACCAGGCCGTTGTCCACTGCTTTCTCCACCACCTCTGCTAGGTCTTTATGCCACCCGGAGAGTGCCTGGTCTTAGACCTGCAAGCAGCGCTGCTCGGCGGACAGATACTAGCCGTATGCCAGCACCTGCTGCCGCTCCGCCTGCACCGCCAGCATCTCCACCACCAGGCACTACTCCAAGTCAGTGGTGGAGTGCTGAACCTCCTCCATGTGGCCCTGGGTGGAGCGAAACAGCCTGTCCTGAAGAGCCTTGATCGCAGCATCCTCCGGCATCTCGGGGGTCTCCACGGTGAGGCTTGAGGCAGAGGGAGGGGAAGGGCTTATATGCCTCCTTTTCCTGGAGGCCTTCCCCCACTTTGCAGGTGCTGCGGCATGACAGGCACAGCTGCAGTGGAGTCCTCCTCGCCTGCCCGCCTCACCCGCGTTTTGTGGGTCCACTCAATGTGGCTGAGCAGCCCTGATGTTGTGCCCTCCCTCTGCCGGCAGATCACTCTTTGGAAGATCTAGAAAGAGCAGAAAAAGAAAGGAAAATTAGAAGTGCCATACTCTGTCAGACCAATGGTCTGTCAAGCCCTGCCTGCATTCTGTCTCCACGAGTGGGTGGACTGGGTGGCCATCCAATCTCTCTCTGCAGGGGACTTTCATTCCTAACAGGTCAGAAGGAAATTCATTCCCTGTTGTTCCAGTCCCCATGACATACCTTGCATGTGGCGGTTCTTTCGCCCTGGATGTAAAACCGCCAGACATCCAATGACTGGTGCCTGGGGGTGTCTGGGGGTGACGATGGCGAGCTCCACCTTGGGGTCCAGTGGCAATGAGGTGTCATCCTGGGCCTGGAAGCAGAGCTGGGCCCAGGGCCAGAAGAATCCGATTCCTCTCTGAAATGGGAACACATAAAACGCCAAGTAAGTATCATGCATTTATGATGATGCCTCTAATCCTCCCTCCTTGTGGGTGCTAGGAATGGCAACTAAAAAAACCCATAAGACACGTGCAAATCCTGCCCTCCCCATGGGTGCTAGGGGATGCTAGATATTGCAACTAGAAAGCCGCCCCTGGCTGGAACGTGCAAATCCTGCCCTCCCCAGGGGTGCTAGGGGATGGTAGATATTGCAACTAGAAAGCCACCCCTGGATGGCACGTGCAAATCCTTCCCTCCCCAGGAGTGCTAGGGGATGCTAGATATTACAACTAGAAAGCTGCCCCTGGCTGGCACGTGCAAATCCTTCCCTCCCATGGGGTGCTAGGGGATGCTAGATATTACAACTAGAAAAGTAAAAGTAAAAAAACAGTTTACAAACCTGGCAGGAATGTCAGTAGAGCCCACCACTTCCTCCTCGTCCGAGGAGGAAGCCAGTGCCACCACCGGTGCCACAGGAGGGGCAGGGGCAGTGGCCACCACCAGTTCCTCCTCCTCCTCCTCCACCACCACCACCACCACCACCACCAGCAAATTTGCCCCCAGCTGGAGGATGCGACCTGCACCAACACTCTTCTTCATTTTTTTTTTAACAAAACCCACACACCAACAGTCACCCACAACACACACCAACGCACCCAAACACACAGCACAGCCAAACCCAACACAATCACAGCCAAAACACACGAACAAGCAGCCATCAAATCAAACACACACCCACTTGCCTCACAACTCCACATGCACACAAATGTCCAGATTCCGCTGCTTTTTCCGTCTTCCCGCGCTCTTGCGATATTTTCGGCCAAACGCCAAACAACCGAATGCGAACTCGGCGATCCACCCAAACGGTGAACGGCCAAACACAAACACACGACCTGAATGCAGCCGAACTGAACGGCCGAGCACGAACATGCGACACAAACGCGGCCGAACCAAATGGCCGAACGCGAACTCAGTGATCGACCCGAATGGCTGAACATAAACACACAAACCGAACATGGCCGAACCGAACGGCCGAACCCGAACCGAGATCTGTTCGCCAATCCCTACAATTTAATGAAAATCTGGGCCTGATTTTCAGTAGGACTGATGCGGCAGCAGCTGTTACCGCACCGCAATTCCATTCCTAAACCTCGGCATCCCATGTTGTGCCTCGCAGACTTCCACCCGGTACCCCGTGATTCTGCGATTCTTCCGCTACAAGAATCTGCAGATGCGGCATATATGTGTTTCACCGATTTGCTGATCATTACCGTTGTCGCATAAAATCAGCGGTCTTTTCCCACGTTCCACCAATTTAATATATGAGAGACAGTCATAAGCATTTATCACGGTTCCGTGAAGGGAGTATGACTATGCAGCCGCTGCTGCGCTGTGCTGTCACGCTGTCACTGCTGTCTGGTGCACGCTGCTGATGCACTGCTGTCTGTGTGTCTCTCTGTGCCGCAATAACTGCCCATTCTTCTCAATACATACATGCATGGACAACATGTTCTGGTTGGGAGTTCAAGGAACGGTGTTTTTATTATATGGAAAATTGATCTTTTATGTAAACATAAATTGATCTCCAAAGTAAAGTTGGAGATCAACATAGCACCGGCTCAGAAAGTTGAAGGAATGAAGTGTGAAGTCCATGCAGAAGAGTTTCTTACAATCCTCATTCTGAAATTCCTCAGTCTAGAAGAAGTAAGCTGAGCAACAGAACTTTGTTGGCATAGCTGTTAATGTCCCTGCTTGCTATATAATTTGTAGCTGTGATTCAGCTGGTTCAAATCCCCACTGTTACATGTAACTTTATTTTTATTTTTTTTACTTTTACATTAGTGTTATTGTTTGTTTTGTTAATCATAAAATTATTGCTGTTTGGCATACTTTGTAATATAAATATTTTTAAAATGCTTATTTATTACATTAACCCAAGACTAACTGATTAGCGCAGCCGAGCCAGGCGGCGTGATGAGTGCTATTATGCCCTGCCCCCTAGCGCTGCCGGCATTACGCTCACTTGCAGTCGTCAACCGTCATTGCCGATGCCATTACTGACTGCCCTGCCCCCACCTGTCTTTACGTAACCACCTTCCCTCCCCCGAACGCTAGAGTTCTGTAGTGTCAGGGAGAGGGGAGTGTGTGTGGTGATTTTATCATTTTAATCTTATACTTTATTAGAGCCTTTGTATTGTGTCATTAACAAAGGACAGTGAAATAATGCCCTAAGAAAGAGTGATTGATTTACACAGGTCCCACTCCCTGCCCAGTGTACTTACAATCAAAGATGCACAAGGATGAGGGGAACACACAGGGAAAAACAAAAACAAATGTATTCCCATTTTACATATGGGGAACTGAGACTGAGAGGTTTTTACTTCTCCAAGGCTACTCAGTGATTTCCTATTTCAATTAGCCCTGGTCTCCTAGGTCCAAGTCCATCAGCTCCTTACGCAATAGAGGTTTAAATCAGTCCTTATCGTGTGGCTCAGCATCTCAGCTTTTTGGTGGATGTACAGAAGATTCCACCCTTTTTCTGATCAAGTCCCTTCTAATCATCTGGCTTATAAAGTAAGCAGGCATACATACATACACACACACACACACGCACTCCCCCATTGAAAAGACAAAATGGGTACTCCTCAGGGATACTGCAGTGCCCGCCTCCTCCATGATGTCCATGCCATTGCTTCCTCCAGTGCTTCCCTATCCTTATTACAGCTATGATTCCTCCTGTGTCCTTTCCGGTGCCACCGGCCCCCACCAACCACCCGTGGGTGACTCTGTGACTCTGTGACCGTGGGTCCTTATCATGTTCCTCCCCGCCCCCGGACAAGACTGACAGTTGTTTGATTTAAAACTTATTTGATTACTGCACTGTGCTCTAGTGCACTGCAGTAGGTTGGTTGAACTTGGGAGGGATTTTTTTTTTTCATTCAATAAATAATAATTTGTTTTCATTAGTTTCAGTCTATTTTCAAACTTGCCAGGCAGGGCTGCATGCCACTAGACAGACAACCGTCCCCTCCCCCCAGCCAAGAGTGTTTTACAAACAACTTGAATTTGAACTTGCAAGCCATCCAGTGGTGCAGTACCAGTTATTAGGAGGGAGGGGAGTTGAATGGACTGAAGTTGAATGTTATTGCGAAGTCTCCGAGTACCACGTCCGCACCTCAAACAATTAGGCTTAGGAGGAAACTGTTTGTTCACTACTAGTAACCGCCGGGTAGCTACTGCTAGCCAAACATCCCCTCCCCCACCCTCCAGGCAAGCATGAGCTGAGTAAATGACTCACAGACACATAATACTCAGCCTAAAAAGGCGGCCATGGGGAGTAGCCCACTCCAGCTGCAGTGTATGTTATCTTAACAACACATCTCTGACTTTGAGAGAGCATAGCTGGCTACCCCTAGATTTGCTGGAATCCAAAGACCAGTCATCTCTCAGCCCCACAAAGTGAGTAAGGATTGAGAACTTCTACGACTCTTCTAAGATGATCTAATGAGATGATCTTCATAAGGGGCAACTATAAGCACTGCATCCTTGTGTCTTCCTCTGTTTTGGGAAGAGACTTATATGTCCAACAAAGAAGTTTGATACCTTGTGTCGGTCAGCCTAAAAAGC
>QEPC01012033.1:79538-92148 GCA_003113815.1 Sphenodon punctatus | reverse complement strand
CGCCCTCCTATAGCTCTGCAGGCTCAGAGTCTGGGGGTGATACTGGATGCAGATATTCGTCTGGAGCGACAGGTGGAGGCAGTCGCTAAGACTGCCTTCCGCCAGCTATATCTAGTGCGGAGACTGCGTCCGTTTGTCTCCGGCCCAGACCTGGCCTCCCTCATCCATGCCTTCGTCACCTCGAGGCTCGACTACTGCAACGCGCTCTATGTGGGGCTTCCTTTGTTCCTGGTCCGGAGGCTGCAGCTATTGCAGAATGCGGCGGCTCGTCTTCTTATGGGGACGGGCCACCGGGAGCATATTACACCGGTGCTCCGAGTCCTGCACTGGCTGCCGGTAGCGTGCCGAGCCAGGTTCAAGGTGTTGGTGATGATCTATAAAGCCCTACACGGTCTCGGCCCCTCATACCTTCGGGACCGCCTCACCCTCCTCTAGCTCCCCACTAGAACAAGAGAGATGGAGTGGAGGGGAGGCCAGCTCAAGCTGACACCTGCCAGAACCAGGAAGAACTGCCATCTGTGCTCATGTACCCGATGCCCCCATCCAGCAGCACGCCTGCCAGAATGAGATGGAATGAGATGTTGTGTTATAACACAACATATTATATGTACCTGCCTGCCTGTGTGCATTCCTGTACCTGCTGCTACCACCAATCACACAATTGAAGGAAGTGTGCCCAGCCATGCACTAATTATAGGGACATAATTATCATTAAACTCACATAGGCTGTCATTCCATTGTACCTAAATCAGTCATACCTGCCCATCCCAGGAACCATCAATGAGATTCTGGTACCATCATTCCAGTCACTGGGGGCTGCATTGCATTCCACTGCATCCAACAGCCCAGTGTCCCGCATTCCAGCCTGCCCCCCCAGTCTACTCCTCCGTACCCACCCACAGATTCCCGCTGAAGCTGCTAGAAATAAAAGCCCCTCCAACCACCAGCTCCTGCCACCTGCTGCCCGCTGCCAAGGAGTCTTTCTCTCTTTCTCTCTGGCACACCCACACAGACACAAGCCCTGCCCCTCCTGGGGGGCTGTCTGCAAGTTGAGATCCTGATGCTGCCTGGCATATCTTTGGGTTAATACCTTAACTATGCTACATGTGGAGCCAGCCAGATGCTGCTGGTAGGGATCAACAAGCTGTATGAGATTCTGCCACCTGCCAGCCAGAACTTCAGCACATAGGGATAAAAGGTTGGTCAGGTCAAATGACGCTCATAACAACAAATATAACAACTTTTATTAAAACTATTTAAACAACAACAACAACATTATAAAACCAAAACCAAACATTAACAGGAAACTTAGAAAGGAGGAAACTATTAGACTTTGGGCCTGTTCCCTGGGAGTTGGGTGAAAGGCAAAAGGTGTCAGGGCGCAGCACAGGGCTGAGGGGAAGCCACCCTGTACTCTTGAATCTCATAGCCGTGGGCCACGGCGAACTCCACGGCCCCTTCCACGTCCCTATGCCACCTGGAGACCGCCTGGTGGTAGAGTTCCAGCCTCTCTATCTCAGCAGAGACGTACTGGGAGTACACCTCCTCTTCTCCACCTTGAGAGCCTGGAACTTTTCCACCAGGTGGTTCTCCAGACAGTGTACACCCGACATAATCTGGCAGCCAGGCCTCTCCACTTCAGGCCAAAAGGCCTTGGACGCAGCAGACTCCCGGATCCCTGGGGACTCCACATTGGGGCTGGAGGAGGGGGAAGGGCTTACATGCCGTTGCTTCCGGGTTGCCTTCCCCCCTTCTTCTGGCGCTGATGCTTAGGCTTCACAGCCACGACAGAGTCCTCCTGCCACCTCACCATCTTACCCCAATGTGGTCCCCTCTCTCTACCTCTGGAATCTTTTCTTGCAGATCTAAAGAGCATAAAAATATAGGAACATAAGAAGTGTCATACTGTGTCAGACCAATGATCTGTGTCAAACCCTGCCTGCATTCTGCTTCCACAAGTGGGTGGGTGGCCAATCTCTCTCTGCAGGGGACTTCCATTCCTAACAGGTCATAGAGGGCAATGCATATTGCATATGCATACCCTGTTGTTCCAGCCCCCATGCCTTACGTTGCAGATGGCAAACCCGTTCTCCTTATCATAGTAATTCCAGACATTGGACCTTGTCTGCCGACTGTCTGGGGGTGGCACTGGCGACCTCCGCCTGGGTGTCCTGCACAGCGTGGCACCAGCCCCGGCATCCAATTTCTTTCTGAAACAGGAACACATAAACAACACCAAAGTAATATCATGCATTTATGATGATGCCTCTAGTCCTCCCTCCTTGGGGTGCTCAGGATGGCAACTTCTTTCTGAAACAGGAACACATAAACAACACCAAAGTAATATCATGCATTTATGATGATGCCTCTAGTCCTCCCTCCTTGGGGTGCTCAGGAAGGCAAATGGAGAGACCCTGGCTGGCACATGCAAATCCTGCCCTCCTTTGGGTGCTGCTAGGGAGGGATGGCAAATGGAGAGACCCTTTCTGGCACGTGCAAATCCTTCCCTCCTTTGGGTGCTTGGGATGGCAAATGGAGCGACCCTGGCTGGCATGTGCAAATCCTCCCCTCCTTTGGGTGCTTGGGATGGCAAATGGAGAGACCCTGGCTGGCAGATGCAAATCCTGCCATCCTTGGGGTGCTGCTAGGGAGGGATGGCAAATGGAGAGACCCTGGCTGGCACATGCAAATCCTGCCCTCATTGGGGTGCTGCTAGGGAGGGATGGCAAATGGATAGACCCTGTCTGGCATGTGAAAATCCCGCCCTCCTTTGGGTCCCTCTCT
The DNA here is from genome assembly GCA_003113815.1 of Sphenodon punctatus. Classification (NCBI taxonomy): domain Eukaryota; kingdom Metazoa; phylum Chordata; class Lepidosauria; order Sphenodontia; family Sphenodontidae; genus Sphenodon; species Sphenodon punctatus. Next base: position 89,364 of record QEPC01012033.1, on the reverse strand, counting down.
CTTTCTGGCCATATAGTGCAGGTGAAAGCCTGGGTGGGATCGTGTCTGTCTCTCCTAGCAGTGGGGAGACTTTCTCTCTCTCTCTCTCTCTCTCTCGGCAGTGACCTGGGTGGGCAGACAGGAACCTTGGCATGAGAGGTAAGAAGACGGGTTGAGGTAGGCTTTGAGCTTGGCGGCAAGCTGGGGTACAGAACCCTTGGCACAGACAGCATATAAGCCTTGGGGCCATTGGCAGCAGCAGCAGAAGACATTGGTTGCCAGGGTACAGAACTCTTGGCACAGCCAGCATAAAGTCCTGGGGCCATTGGCAGCAGCAGACAGTGGGTTTCCAGGGTACAGGACCCTTGACAGAGACAGCATATAGGCCTCGGGGCCAGTGGCAGCAACTGTTTCTTGATGCCATGACATCATGGCACAGACAGCATATAGGTCTGGCCTGAGGGCCATTGGGACTGGAAGCAGCTGACATTGGTGGCCATGGTACAGAACCCTTGGCACAGACAGCATATAGGCCAATGCCTGGAGACCATCTCCATGAGCAGAATGACAGCAAATGGGAGGAGGTCTAGAGATTGAGGTGAGACAGGAAAGCAAGTAAAACTACCCACCCACACCTACCTAAATACCCACATACTAAATAACTGTGACAGAGACACAAACATATGGGTATAATGTCACGTGACCAATCTCCCTTACCCCCAATTGTCACCCATTGGCACAACTTTGCTAATCTGCACGCCTTGCATGACAAACTTTATTGATGACCCCATGCCTGGGAGCCATCAGCACCTTAAAGTTCCAGAGCATTGAGGTCCAGGTTAAGAATGATGAGGGGACAGGGCTAAGGGGGCTGGACAGGGGCAGGTGCCTGCTGGCTGGAGAGGGTGGAAGTTCCCTGGCACTTCTTTGCTAACCATGGCAAAGCCACAGAACAAGGATCCTGGCCTGAAGGAGAAGTTTAAGATTCTTTCAGGATTGAGATCATCCCGGGCGAGCTCCAAATTGTTGGAAGGCAAGGAAACTGAGTCCATCATTACAGTGGGTATCCTCAAGGAACTCAGCATGGAATGCAGGTTGAACAACCGGTTATGCGCCATAGGACAAATCTGCAAAGTGGCAAGGACTACGATCTGTAGGGATGTGCTAACAGTCGATCCTAAGAGATAAGCGAGCATTGTTCCAAAGGGATGGGTGATCGCCGATAGCCTCCATTGCCCGCAGCCGATCGAAAGGGAGTTGGGTACAGGATCTCCCATTCTGCCCCATTGTAATGTTTACCCAGCCCCTGCCTACTGGTGCACTCATCTGAGCTATTGTGGTCTACAAGATTGAGGAGCAAAAGGTTAACGTGCAATACCAGCAGCAGAAGCAGACATTGGGTTGCTGGGCCAGAACCCGTGGCACAAACAGCATAGGCGGCATTGGCATCAGCGGCAGACATTGGATTGCCACAGCACAGTACCCGTGGCACAGCAGACAGCAGAAGTAGGATTGACACAGCCCTGTGAGCGGAATGAGTGGCAGCTTCTGAATGAGCTGGAATGACAGACCTCCCTGCCTGTAACGTAGGCCCCAGAACCCTGATGGTGGGTCCTGGAGCTGGAGTGGCTGTTTCTTGATGCAGTTGAACGATGACTCTCTGTGAGCGGAATGACGGGTGCCAGAACCCTGATGGTGGGTCCTGGGGCAAGAGTGGAAGCTTCTGGATACAGTGGTGGACATCCCTCCCTGCCTGTAATGTAGTCCCCAGATCCCTGATGGTGGGTCCTGACTCCTGGGGCTGGAGTGGCTGTTTCTTGATATGGTGGAATGACAGTGCCCTGTGCGAGGAATGATGGCCCCATTACCCTGACAGTAGGTCGTGGGGCTAGGGTGGCAGCTTCTGGATACAGAGGATGGACAGCCCTCCCTGCCTGTAACGTAGGCCCCAGAACCCTGACCATGGGTCCTGGAGCTGGAGTGGCTGTTTCTTGATGCAGTTGAATGATGGCACTCTGTGAGCGGAATGACGGACTTCAGAACCCTGATGGTGGGTCCTGGATCTGGAGTGGCTGTTTCTTGACACAGTTGAACGATGGCTCTCTGTGAGTGGAATGACGGGCCCCAGAACCCATGGCACAGACAGCATAGACGGCATTGGCAGCAGCAACAGACATTGGATTGCTGGGGCACAGAATCCATGGCACAGACACCAGAGACAACATTGGCAGCAGCAGCAGACATTGGATTGCTGGGGCACAGAACCCATGGCACAGACATCAGAGGCAGCATTGGCAGCACACATTGGATTTCCCAGCATTGGTAGCTCGTGCAGACATTGGATTGCTTGGGAACAGAACCGGTGGCATGGACAGCAGAAGCAGCATTGGCAGTAGCAGAAGCAGACATTGGATTGACTGGGCACAGAACACGTGGCATGGACAGCAGAGGAAACATTGGCAGTAGCAGCAGCAGACATTGGATTGACTGGGCACAGAACCCATGGAACAGCAGAGATGGTAGCAGCAGGATTTACCTGTACACAGCACCCATGGAGCCAGGATAGTTGGATTTGCCGGGGAAAAGCTCCAAGATGACAGCAGCAGGATTGTGTGGGCACATTTGGATTGGCCAGGGCAGAGCAGTCATGGACCAGCAGACAGCAGTGGCAGGATTACCAGACCAGTGGTGCACATCACACAGGGTTACCAAGGTAGGCAGACAGGCACTGTGTCATGAGAGGCAGGCAGACTGAGGCAGGGTTCAAGCTTTGNCAAGCTGGGGTACAGAACCCTTGGCACAGACAGCATATAAGCCTTGGGGCCATTGGCAGCAGCAGCAGAAGACATTGGTTGCCAGGGTACAGAACCCTTGGCACAGCCAGCATAAAGTCCTGGGGCCATTGGCAGCAGCAGACAGTGGGTTTCCAGGGTACAGGACCCTTGACAGAGACAGCATATAGGCCTCGGGGCCAGTGGCAGCAACTGTTTCTTGATGCCATGACATCATGGCACAGACAGCATATAGGTCTGGCCTGAGGGCCATTGGGACTGGAAGCAGCTGACATTGGTGGCCATGGTACAGAACCCTTGGCACAGACAGCATATAGGCCAATGCCTGGAGACCATCTCCATGAGCAGAATGACAGCAAATGGGAGGAGGTCTAGAGATTGAGGTGAGACAGGAAAGCAAGTAAAACTACCCACCCACACCTACCTAAATACCCACATACTAAATAACTGTGACAGAGACACAAACATATGGGTATAATGTCACGTGACCAATCTCCCTTACCCCCAATTGTCACCCATTGGCACAACTTTGCTAATCTGCACGCCTTGCATGACAAACTTTATTGATGACCCCATGCCTGGGAGCCATCAGCACCTTAAAGTTCCAGAGCATTGAGGTCCAGGCTAAGAATGATGAGGGGACAGGGCTAAGGGGGCTGGACAGGGGCAGGTGCCTGCTGGCTGGAGAGGGTGGAAGTTCCCTGGCACTTCTTTGCTAACCATGGCAAAGCCACAGAACAAGGATCCTGGCCTGAAGGAGAAGTTTAAGATTCTTTCAGGATTGAGATCATCCCGGGCGAGCTCCAAATTGTTGGAAGGCAAGGAAACTGAGTCCATCATTACAGTGGGTATCCTCAAGGAACTCAGCATGGAATGCAGGTTGAACAACCGGTTATGCGCCATAGGACAAATCTGCAAAGTGGCAAGGACTACGATCTGTAGGGATGTGCTAACAGTCGATCCTAAGAGATAAGCGAGCATTGTTCCAAAGGGATGGGTGATCGCCGATAGCCTCCATTGCCCGCAGCCGATCGAAAGGGAGTTGGGTACAGGATCTCCCATTCTGCCCCATTGTAATGTTTACCCAGCCCCTGCCTACTGGTGCACTCATCTGAGCTATTGTGGTCTACAAGATTGAGGAGCAAAAGGTTAACGTGCAATACCAGCAGCAGAAGCAGACATTGGGTTGCTGGGCCAGAACCCGTGGCACAAACAGCATAGGCGGCATTGGCATCAGCGGCAGACATTGGATTGCCACAGCACAGTACCCGTGGCACAGCAGACAGCAGAAGTAGGATTGACACAGCCCTGTGAGCGGAATGAGTGGCAGCTTCTGAATGAGCTGGAATGACAGACCTCCCTGCCTGTAACGTAGGCCCCAGAACCCTGATGGTGGGTCCTGGAGCTGGAGTGGCTGTTTCTTGATGCAGTTGAACGATGACTCTCTGTGAGCGGAATGACGGGTGCCAGAACCCTGATGGTGGGTCCTGGGGCAAGAGTGGAAGCTTCTGGATACAGTGGTGGACATCCCTCCCTGCCTGTAATGTAGTCCCCAGATCCCTGATGGTGGGTCCTGACTCCTGGGGCTGGAGTGGCTGTTTCTTGATATGGTGGAATGACAGTGCCCTGTGCGAGGAATGATGGCCCCATTACCCTGACAGTAGGTCGTGGGGCTAGGGTGGCAGCTTCTGGATACAGAGGATGGACAGCCCTCCCTGCCTGTAACGTAGGCCCCAGAACCCTGACCATGGGTCCTGGAGCTGGAGTGGCTGTTTCTTGATGCAGTTGAATGATGGCACTCTGTGAGCGGAATGACGGACTTCAGAACCCTGATGGTGGGTCCTGGATCTGGAGTGGCTGTTTCTTGACACAGTTGAACGATGGCTCTCTGTGAGTGGAATGACGGGCCCCAGAACCCATGGCACAGACAGCATAGACGGCATTGGCAGCAGCAACAGACATTGGATTGCTGGGGCACAGAATCCATGGCACAGACACCAGAGACAACATTGGCAGCAGCAGCAGACATTGGATTGCTGGGGCACAGAACCCGTGGCACAGACAGCAGAGGCAGCATTGGCAGCAGCAGCAGACATTGGATTGCTGGGGCACAGAACCCATGGCACAGACATCAGAGGCAGCATTGGCAGCACACATTGGATTTCCCAGCATTGGTAGCTCGTGCAGACATTGGATTGCTTGGGAACAGAACCGGTGGCATGGACAGCAGAAGCAGCATTGGCAGTAGCAGAAGCAGACATTGGATTGACTGGGCACAGAACACGTGGCATGGACAGCAGAGGAAACATTGGCAGTAGCAGCAGCAGACATTGGATTGACTGGGCACAGAACCCATGGAACAGCAGAGATGGTAGCAGCAGGATTTACCTGTACACAGCACCCATGGAGCCAGGATAGTTGGATTTGCCGGGGAAAAGCTCCAAGATGACAGCAGCAGGATTGTGTGGGCACATTTGGATTGGCCAGGGCAGAGCAGTCATGGACCAGCAGACAGCAGTGGCAGGATTACCAGACCAGTGGTGCACATCACACAGGGTTACCAAGGTAGGCAGACAGGCACTGTGTCATGAGAGGCAGGCAGACTGAGGCAGGGTTCAAGCTTTGAAACCTGGGCGGGCGGGCTGGCAGGCAGTGTGGCATGAGCAGAAGGCAGGCAGACTGAGGCAGGCTTTGAGCTAGACCACCTGGGCAGGCAGGCGGGCAGGCAGGTAGGCAGGCAGCATAGCATGAGAGGCAGGCATACTGAGGCAGGGTTCAAGCTTTGCAACCTGGGTGGGCGGAAAGGCAGGCAGCGTGGCATGAGCAGAAGGCAGGCATACTGAGGCAGGGTTCAAGCTTTGCAACCTGGGAGGGTGGGCAGGCAGCGTGGTATGAGAGGCAGTAGGGAAGGCAGGCTGGGACCTTGGAAGGGCACTCAGATAGGCTGGCAAAGACTGTGCAGCATACGCGAGAGAGAGCCAGTCAGATAGGTAGGCTGAGATCGTCTAGCCAGAGGCTGGCTGGCAGGCTTACAGTTTCCCAATGCCACCCTGCAGCATGCAGTCAGTCAGATAGGTCGGCCAAGGCTGTGTAGTATGAGAGAGAGAGACAGAGAGAGAGAGAGAGAGAGAGAGAAAGGAAGGGGGCAGGGAGGGTACCACTGAAGCAGTGGGAAGGATGGAAAGCACCTCAGCACAGCCGCAGCAGTCCTTATTTATTTATTTTTATTTATTTATTTAAAATTTATATCCCATCCCTCCTGCCCACAGGGTAGCCCGGGGCGGCGAACAACAATCAATAAAAGAATTTTAAAAATTTAAAACAATTTAAAAATACAATATGTGGGGAAACCCCACCCCTCACCCCCACCCCTCACCAAAAGCCTGACGGAACAGCCAGGTCTTACATACACGCTGAAATAGCAGGAGGGTGTGAGCTCCTTCTGCTTTTATTGACGAGGAGCCCCTCCCCAAGACTGCCCCAGGCATGGGATGGTGTGTGTGCTACTCCACCATCACTCCTTGTTCAGAGGCAGCTCGGGGAATCCCAGCAGTGGAAGGTTGATCTTCAAGAAGATCAACTGCTCCACCAACTTGGCCCCCAGTCTCAGGTGGTGTGGGGAGAAAATGTCCCCCGCCACAGAGAGCACCCACTTGCTGGGGACACTGGTTGGTGGGCATGACAATAATCCCTTATCCACTTTGGACAGGGCTGGTCATATGTTGGTCTTGCCGGACCAGTACGCCAAGGGATCGCTGCTGGGATCGATGCACGGCTCCTCGTCCAGGTAGGTATCAACTGCTGCTGAGGCACCATCGTACTCCCTCTCATAGCTGTCTCTGGGCACCACTGCCCCCACTGTCCTCAGCCACGCTGTCAGTCCCTGCCCTTTTGTGGGCTGCGCAGAGGAGGAGCTGCTGGCAGTAGGGGTGCTGCTACTGCTCATCCTGCTGGTGTGGTGTTGGTTCTACTTCTCGGGCTGGGGGCAGGAATAGACCCCGCTGGCTGAGAGGGGCAGCTGCTCCCACCATCCCTAGGGGCGTCCTGCTATTGCTGCTGGTGCTGCAAAATTTCCAGAGCCCAATCTGCCTTCTCGACCCTCCCCACAAGATCATCCTTCCACATGGCATAGGGGGCTGACTTGCATGCCATGCTGCCCTTGACCCTGGGGTCTAGCATTGTTCCCACAACAGATTCCCCCCGCTGCAAAAGCTTGTCGAACCTTACTGTCAGGCCTGTCTTGAGCTTATGCACCAGCCCAACATCCTGAGCCCCCGGCTTCTTGCCCCTAGGGCCACAATCCTGCCCCTGCACCATGATCTCCTCCAGACTCCCATGGAGACTCTGGAGCAGAGGGGTCACCTGGCTTATGGTGGCCGTGGAGGAGCTGATGGTCTCTGTCACCTCATGGAATGGTCTGAGAACTAGGACCGTGTGTGCCAGGATCTCCCATTCTGGTCCATTGAAACCTGGAGGTGTCCTGCTGTCCATGTCCAATTCCACCTGATGCAAGGCGGCTTTCTGCTCCACAAGCTGCTCAAGCATCAGGAAGGTGAAATTCCACCTCATGGACATGTCCTGCACAAGCAGGTGCCCTGGGGAGTCTTGCTCAGCCTGCTTGGCTCTGAGGGGTTCTCTGCCCTTAACACTGCAGTTAAAGGATCCCACCAGCTTCATCCCCTGCTCTATCAGGGAGCTAAGGGTGCCTGCCCCAAGTCCAGAGCATCCGTGACCACCAGTTGGAGGGTGTGTGCTGCACAAGGGATGCTAGTAAACCCTGCATCGCAGACAGCCCTCACTATATTGGATGCATTATCAGTCACCACACACCCCGGGGTGAATGGTGCACCAGGCATTACCCACTCCCCCACCACGGCATTCAGGGATGCCTCAAGGTTCCTAGAGGTGTGGGGGATGTCCATTACTTGTGCCTGAAGCAGGACCCACCTATAACCTGCTTCAGGATCCCTCCTGCCACTGTCCAATGCCAACTCTGGGTCCTCCCACCATTGTGCTGTCACCGCAAGATACGTTTGTCGGGCATTCCGGCTGGACCACAGGTCAGTTGTGAAATGGACAGTGGCACTCCCAGTCCCTGCCAGTGCCAGCTGTTCCTTCACCCTATCCTTCAAAGACCTGTACAGGCCTGGCACCACTGTACGGCTGAGGGTGGTGCGGCATGGCATCTTAAATTGGGGGGCCAGGAACCCCATCAGCTGATTAAACCATGTGTCCCTGACAATGGAGAAGGGTTGGCCATCGACAGTAATCATCTCGCCCAACAGGTGCGTGGCTTTTTCTTTAAAGCCACTCTGCCCTCCAGCTGCTGATGGTCTTGCAAGCTGCCCCCACCCCAGCTCCTCCATTGTGGGCTGATGCTGCTACTTCTGCTGCTGCTTCTGCTGCCTCCCCCAAACAGCGATACTGCTCGTGCTGCTAGAGTCAGTCGCTGGACCGGGACGGTTGCCTGATGAAGGAGGACGAGTGATCATTTGGATCCGGAACCTGCTAGCGTCCACTGACCCTGCCTCCCCACTTAGCATTGCAGCACTGTGGCACGATTTCAGGTGCCTCGACACGGCGGTTTTCCCCAGGTTGGTGAGCACTTGCCCACGCTTCACCACCTTATTGCACAAAGTGGATCATCTGCCTGCACCACCTTAAAATGCTTCCACATCCATGATTTTTAGCGCCTCCTGCCATCTGGCCCGCACCGGGTGACACACTCCTGGGAGGGGCAGGACATGGTGGCACTGGCGACAAAGCTCATTGAGGGACAGTAATCACCTCAGCAGCACCAGAGACCTCCTCCACGGAAATCTCTGCATCGCTGTTCCCATCCCCAAACAGAGTGACGGAGGCTGCTGAACTCCCCATGCTGCTCTCACTCTGAGTAGCACTCTCCCCCTGTCCCCTATAGCTGCTGTTGCTGCTGCTGCTACGCTCCCTGCTGCCAGTGCCCGGGGATCGGGCTCTGCCTCTAGAAACTGGGCTGAGATCAATCTCTACAATGGGGGAGTCAGGGAACAATGCTGGCCCCTGGGATACTTCATCCCCTGAATTGCCTGCAGCCACAGATGTCACAGCCACCACAAACTCTTCCACTGCCAGGAGGCGACTCCCAACCCCCTGGTCCTTAGTGGTGGGAGAGCGAAACCCAACATCAGGCCTTCACAGCTTGGGGCGTGGTGATGTGCTTGGGCTGCTGCTTCTGCCCACTTCTGGCACGCTAATGGCACGGCCACTGCCACATGCCTTACGGGCAGCAGAGCAGCCTCACCCTCTCATACCTCCCTTCTCCATTTCTCCAAACCACACCGAAGTATATTAAAAAAATAAATAAATTAAATTTTATTTATATTTTATTTTATTTTTATTTTATTTTTTTTCAAATATTATATATATATATATATATATATACACTACACTAAATCTAACTGCTATTTAACTATCTAATAACTATTATAAAACCAATAGAATTAATAATGGAATAAAAAAAAACACTCTAAAACTAGATCACTGTATCTCTATAAACTAAGCTAACTTAACTGTAATAGCTAACTATAATCCTACCTAACAACTTCTATAATCTCTCTCTCTCTCTCTCTCTCTCTCTCTGTAAACCAAAGCAAAAAACTTAACAGTTTAATAATAAACTTAAATGTACAAGAGTTTTCTTAAAATACACACAAAACTCGAATTCAGTACAATTACAATTCAAAACACCTTCCACTCCATACATTGCAACAAAACATAAATGCCAAAAAACATAGAAATTAATTCACAATTAGAGCAATATTTAATATTTTATCATCAATATACATGTAATGTATGTAGTAAATTCCTTACCATACATACTTCATTTTTAGCAATAACTAAACTTGCACATTTTATAATTATGAAACTCATTTATTATCATAATTTGACAAGGTACAATTGTGTCAGAGTAATTAAAGTCTGTTATTTACATGTATACAAATTGTGTAAAGGGCTGTCTGTGGGGGGTGCGTGTTTGTGGGGGGGACAGGTTTGCATGGGGGGATGGGAGGCTTTGG
>QEPC01012033.1:33974-49886 GCA_003113815.1 Sphenodon punctatus | reverse complement strand
CTCCCTGATATTCTTCTTCCTAGAATTTGAAGCATTGCTGGGACACGCACCACCATCTGTCTCCTCCTTCCTCTGCAAGTCACAGTGTCTGCTGCTTCACTGACCCCTCGGTACCTACTGCCTTCCAGTGTCTGCTCTTGCTCGGTCCCCTGCCCACATACTACATGTCAGTCTATCAGTGAGATTTCTGCCATTCTGTGGCACTCTCAGCAACTTTGGGGAAGGAGTTGGTATCCAATGTAAAAACAAACAAATCTATATTTAAAAAATGGGGAAAACATTGAAAATGAAAAACAACAATTTTGAAATAAAAAAAAAAGAAAAATGAAAAACAGTATGCATCCCTTCTGCACACCTGTACTGTTTTCCCTTAATTGTATTTGAATGTTTTTAATTGTTAATGACTTTTATCCATAATGACCTTTTCCCCCTAACAACCCCATCCTTAGTGACCTAGCAAGCTTGCCTTGCTCAGTTTGTAGTTCTGATTCCCTATGTGCCCGAAAAATGGCCCTGTGCAGCCCAAAGGCTTACACACATTCACCAAAAGAGGAAAGGCCTATCTGAAGGTTTCACACAGGAGTATTTCTCCCCTCTGTTTTAGTATCATGCAATACTGTTTAGTATAATGCAATACTGTTTTCCCATCAGGAATGGAGACCATCATCTTAAGTATATCTTTAGCTTTCACACATACAGCCTGCAATATTCTAAGACCCCATGAAGTCAATAAAATGATTACCATTAACTTTAAAGGGCTTTGCATCAAGCCTTAATATAATTCTGTGATGCCATGCTTTTAGCCAATCAGTCCCAAGCAAACACATTTCTTTCACAAGACTTGGATAACTAGGTATATAGTGACATTTACTTTGGTAGATTACTGAGAGAGTTTATAGTAATAACCTGAACCCTTTCAAGACTGTAAGATCGAGATAGAAATTTAAGACCGCAAAGTAATTTATTTAAATAGGGTGAAAGATGGATTTACAACAGTTAAATGCTTTAGCAACTTTGAAATTACACCTTCATTTTAAGTATATGAATTTCCATGCACTTTGGACCACTTGAAGAGAGCATCCTTATAGAAGATATGCAGCCTATATGCCAGCAGTTTAGATGTTTCATCTATCATTAATACAATTACAGGTCAATCAATGTTGATAGCTTACAGCAAAGACTGATAGCCCTTAATCTTTGTTAAGCTTTTGTCTGTTGAAGACCATCATGATTTAAATTGCTAGCCTTATAGCTTGATAGATAAATGGTTTAAAAGCCCCTTTTCTAACTTTTCTAATTAATCTGAATGTCATAGGGAGGTTGGGGTACAAAATCCTGGAAGAAGAAAGTTGCAAATATGTTTTTATTCAATGTCAACTAACAGATAATTCCATCTGTGCTAATCCTTAGCCCTCTCGTCTATGGTGCTTTAAGTTGTCTTTGCCTTTGATTTATAAGACAGCTGACCCTGGCCTAACCCTGTCAGCTTTAGTTCAGAGGGACTCTCACAAAAGATAGGCCTCTGATCTGACAAATTGATTGGCTGCAAGGAACAGTTTAACTGGAAAAGGATCTCCCTAACAAGTGATAAAGCCCTTTTCTTCAGAGCTTACAGCTATGGGTATGTGGGGAGAATTAATAAACTCCCCTACTGAAAGAAAAAACATTGGATGCAATCTGGAAAAGACATGTATAAAGGGAGACAATAAAAAGACTTACAGCTTCTTGCTTAATGGTAGGTCTGAGAGTAGAAACAACTATATTTTATTTAAAAGCTGTTAAGTGGAGGTTAATTGCAAATGATTGTCCTAATTAGGGAACTAATATTAAAGTTCTATTAGAGGTTTCAGATAGAATCCACTGAAGTAAGATGATTAGGCAAAGAGCTGTTAATTTAAATTTACAGAAAATATATTAATTTGATTAAAAGAGAGGTTAGATTTTTTTTAAAGAGACCTTAATGAAGAGGTTCTAGTAAATAATTTACATAATTCTTTGTCCAGCAGCAAAGGTTTGTTTCATTGAAATACCAGATGCTATCAGGTCTAAATCAATAAGCTGCTAAAATGGTTGTTTTCTTTCTAGCGCTGTAAAAAGAAAAGTGGGAAGGTGACTAATCTAAATGAAATTTAGGATCATTATGGACTGGAAATGTACGTACCCATCAATTGATCTATTTATTTTTGTAACAAACTACTACATTTGCTTGGTGTCCTTAAGCATCATCTTTCTGGTATAAAATCTAAGCCAGGGGTGGGAAACCTTTGCTGTCCTAGGGACCACATTGAAAATGTATACAACCTCTGAGAGCTGCATAGAAGTTGGGGGAGCAGGTGTACTGAAGAGGTGTGTTCAGGATCTGAGGAAAAGGAGGAGGGTCTACTCCACATCATAGATCTATGCCACAAAACCTTCCACTACGTTTGAGCACATGCCTTCATCTCTGTTCCCTGTCCCTGAGCTTGCTCTTTCAGATGGTTGTGTGCAATTCTTTGATAAAAGTGGTATGCAAATTTAGATGCAAATTACACAGCCACAGAGGCTCTTGGGAAGTCAACCTCACTGACCCTTTGGGGAAAAGAAGGGACCACTAGACCTGAATACCCCTAAACTAGAGAGAACGCGAAGGGAAAAGAGGGGAGGGGAGAGGAGAGGGTGCTGGGACTTCCAGTCAATAGACAACCCCCCCCCCAAAAAAAAACCAACTTGCATTATTCTTTAACTTTGCACCTTGAAAAAGAGAGCATGTACAAGAGTCAGTGCACCTTAAGAGGACTGTATTACCTCGGCAGCCACTGGCCCTGAAAAGCTCCTTTTTAGAGCAAGATTTATCTCAAAGCTTGGGGTTTAAGAAGAGGAAAGGATGGGTCTGATTCTCAGTAGTTCCAAGTCCCAGTTACGGACTTCCTAATGTTAACCTATTGCGGAATTGCTCCCTAGTTCCCCCATAAACACCCAAGAGGCCCTCACCACCCATGCTAGGTGCCTGTGCTTTCACTTCTCAATCAAGCAAGGGATCAAACCACTGTCCTGCAGTCATGACAAGTGGCTTTGAAACGTCACAGCTTCTTGACACTATTGGAGTGGCACCACTGGAGACATGAGAATCAAGCCCTTCAAAACAGGAGATCAGAATTCTCCAACTCTGCGTGGGGGTGGGGGGCTGGGAGAAAGGAGAGACAAACACTGCTTAAGACGCTGCTTGAGACATCTGCCTGGGATGGAGGGGGTGGGGGGAAGGGAGAGGACATAATGTACAGTTAAAATCAAGCTACTCAAAAAACAATCATTCAGGTAACTAACTAGAAGAATTACTTCTACCATTGAGAGAGAGAGAGAAGAGTTTGAGACACAGAAGGCATATTTGGGGAAAAAAATATGCATCTGGATGTCTCGGTGGTTGTTGGAGAGAATTGGGATCCACACATACAAGCCGTTGAAGAGCATTTCAACATGAAATCTTAACTTAGTCGGAATGTCAGGTGGTTTAAGCTGCATCTTTTGACTTCGAGTTGGTTTTTCAATTTGTTTTTGTTTTTTTAAATACATGGAGAGCTGTTGGAGGAAATGGAGGCGACGGGGGCGGCCTTCTGGAAAGGTCTCTGCATTTCTGCACGTGTTTTCATGTCTGTGGGATGGCGGGAGCATAGGTTTGGAGTTTAGGGAGGATGGGAGCTCAGCAGTCTCACAATGGTTGTGTTGATGTCTCCGTCGATGGCAATGAACACTTGGAGGTTGGCCTCTCAGTTGATGAAGCCCATGGTGTTCAGCTGCTCCAGCTGCTATTAGAATCACATTTCTGGACTCTGCACTTGAGGATTTCCTCCAGCCAGTACCTGGATCATTTGCTATATGAATTGTTGCTGGGGGTTGCTGCCCCCTGCTGGAGAGGCACTGGCAGGCGTCTAAGTCGAGGAGACAGGGGTCTCTGGGATTGTGCTTCCTCCCATGGAGGGTGGGGGGATTCAAGGCATTCAGAAGGAACTGAGGTCAGGAACTAGTCCAGGAGCCTCCGTTTGCAAAGTCTGGAGTCCCCACTGGATCTGGAGCAGAGCCTACATGGCTGAGGATGGAGATAGGATCTGGGTTCTGCATCTGTTGCAGGAAGACATGGAGATGAAGCTGTAACTGTTCCTGAAGCTGAGGGTTCCCAGCAAGCAGAGGAATGTTCACCATCATCTTTGCTGCAAAGCCTGGGTTCTGAGTAAGTGTCTGCATCATGCTATGCATGTAAGGGGCCAAGATCATGTTCTGCATCAGCTGGGGGTTCTCAGAGTTCTGCTGCAGGAGACCATGCATCTCTGGGCTGCTAAACATCCTCAGCACCATGCTGGTCACATTGATCCCAAAAGGATTGGAAACTGTTGGCATGCACTGGCCTGCTGTTGATCCTATGCTCCCTTTGCTGCTAGGTGCCTGGGTTGGGAAGCGGGGGCCCATGCGTTGAGCTCCAAGGTTTCAGCAAAGGTTCTCTGTTTTCCATCCATGGTGGCTGGGAGCTAGAGTTGCCAGAGTTCCCAACCAAGGAAGAGAAAGGATTGTTTCCAAACTGCTCCCTAGCAGGACTAAATATGGGCTCTTGAATGTCCATGTACATCCGGCACAGGGTGTTGTAGCCTCCCAGGTTGCTCAGAGCATGGTCCTGGTTCCACATCATCTCCTGCATCATGGCGGGGTTGTGGGCCAACTCCATAGTCTGCTGCATGAGCTCCAGGTTGTTCAGCATGTGACTGATCTCAGGGTTCCGCTCCATCAGCTGCTGCATCTGGGGCTTGGCCATGATCATGTGCCTTATGAGGTCGGGGTTGGACATCATGTTCTCTCGCTGCATCTGCTGCTGGAGCTCCATGAAGTTGGCAGAGCCCATCCTGAGATTGCTGAGACCCATGATGCCACCGAAGCCAGAGAGGATGGATGTAGGGTTGATGGGTATTGCAACCCCACTGCCAGCCATACTTGCTGATATGCTGCATTGTCTGCTGTTGCCCCCTGCGTCTGAGACTGTGTTGCTGGAAGTGGAAGGCTGAACTGGTGCAACAGGAGAGGTGGCGATGGTGGCAGTGGCAACAGGGCCAGAGGGCGCAGCAGGAGTGGCAGGAGTGGAAGCAGTAGCAGCAGCTGAAGGATCTTGAGCTTTCTGTGTGATTTTGATGACCAGATGCATCATCAGCCCATCTTTAATCCCATGTTGATTTAACGTGTCCCTGTCCTTCAGGATCTTCTCAGCAAAGATCAGAACCTGCTTATCCTGGTTGACTTCGAACCACCTGGAAATCTCCTCTTTGAACTCTTGGATGGAGGCAGCCTCCCCGATGATGATCTCCTCCTTGTCCTTGGGGGTCTTCACCATCACTCAGATGAGGAGTCCCCCAGGACTGCCCAGCTCCACCGTCGCCTCACCTTCCCCACCAGGGCCTGCTGCAGCCACTGCCACTGGGCCGCCTCCACTCAGCTCTGCCATCTTCAACACCTGCCTGCCCAGTCAGCCAGGGAGCAAGAGCAGCCAGAGAATGAGGGGACCTACCCAGCCGGCCTGGCAGTACAGCGAGCCCTCCCGACTCAGAGGAGAACTGCAGCTGGGAGCCTCACTCTTTCAGTGTTTTAGGGTTGGAACTGGATCAAGGGACCAGATCAAGGAACTGGAAAGGGGCTAAATAAAAACTAGTCATAGGCCACATTTGGCCCTGAGCCTGAGGTCCCCTACCCTTGCTTCAAGCAGTGGTCAAAAGTGAGATTCTTCTGTTCATATCTGAAGAATAGTGCCCACTGCGCAGGTCTTGGTTATTCCAGAACAGTGCTGTCTTGGTTCTACCACTCATTAACTATAACACAAACCCAAAGTCACCAAATATCATTACTATTAGCTATGGCTATATGTACAAATATGATTCCATTTTCTGTGTATTGTACAAATAAATTAAAAAACTCACGCTTCACAGGGTAGTATTGCAAGAGGATTCAAAATGGAACATCTTGAAGCACACACTGCTTATTTCTTCCTCATGGAGGTTTGATTTTTGTTGCTGTTGTTACTTGCTTTCCTTCATCTAACATAAAAAGATATTTAGCCTGGATGTGCCTGAAAAAAAATACATTGCCTGATATGGCATTTTAGAAATGTTCGACAATTCACTTGGTATCTTTGAAAAGTGTATAGTTTTTCCATGGCTACTAATCACATTGCTTCCAACTCTGTGTAGTCCCCCGCCAAGCCCCAGGCTATATACTTTTCATGTCATTCTTTCTGCTAAGATTTTAAAGTTCAAAATTACTTTAAAGGGGGTGGGAGGAAGGTAATTCTTGAGTAAATGTTTGGATTATTGAAGTACTGTATGAAATAGATGGAATAGCCTATGAACCCTGCTTAGTATGGATACCTTGCTGTTTGTTAAAAGTTCAAGCCTTGGATTACTCAAGACAACACCATAGAATGATAGAGCTGAGAGAGACCTTAAGGATCATCAAGTCCAACCCCGGCACTAAGGTAGGAGTAACTACTAGATCGAAAGTGGGCAAATGGTGGCTCAGGAGCTGCATGTAGCTCTTGGGAACCTGTACTGCAGATCTCGCCAGAAATGGCTGCCTGGGGGCATGCCCCTGGTGAGCAAGAGAAGCTGAGTTGCTGTTTCCACTGCTGATGCTACAAGACCATCTTGGGGAAGAGTGCCCTGAGCTGCTAAACCCACCAGACTACCAGATGGGTGGGTCAGAGCTGGACCTTTGACATGGAGTGGGGAGGGGGAGTTAGGGGAAACCATGCTGCCATGTCCCCAGGATTGGTGGAGTCTGTGATTGGTGTAAAGCGTCTTGTGGCTCTTGGCGATATGAAAATATTGGTATATGGTTCTTTGGCTTGGAAACTTTGCCCACTCTGAACTAGACCTAAACCATCCCTGAAAGAAACTGCTCTCATGTGACCTTCTTAGGCTAGACAGTTTCTTCAACCTTTTGCCGTATGATTTTATTATAAACCTGTTACCATTTGTTGTCTCCACTGGGTCATCTCCAGTTTGTCCATTTCCTTCTTAGAAATAATGAACAAACCTGGGCACACTACTCCAGTTTAGGCCTCACTAATAGTAATGTACAAAAGGTACCCTGTTTATTTTCATTTTAGTTTTCATTCTCATTTACAAAAAAACCTTCGCTTTTGGGTGGAGGTAAACATTTATTTTAATTTTTCTTTCCTCCTTTTTAATGTATTGTTATTATTATTATTATTATTATTATTATTAATAATAATAATAATAATAATAATAATGCATATGTGCAAAATGGCCACCAGGACCGTTCAGTGTATGGGCAGTCCTCTCCAAAATGGCACACCATTTTGGGAAAGGATGTGCATGTGCAGAATGACTCTGGTGGCCATTGTGCACATATGCAGCGGCTTGCTAATTAATATTTGATATTTGATATTTGATAATTAAGACTTAAGACTTAAGACTTAAGACTTAATCGTTTATCATTCATCATTCATCATTCGGAACACTGTGCATGCGCAGAATGGCCCTTGGAGGCCATTTTGCACATGTGAAGTGATTTTTTATTTTTATAATGAAAATGGACACTTTTCCCCTTCATTTTTGTCCATTCTCATTACTGTTGTAATTTTCTGTCATATTTTAATTACTAAAATGAATGGGACTTCATTTTAGTAATTTAAAAATGAAAACAAATTGCATACCCTTAGTTGAAATCATTTTATTGTCGTTATTGACTAGTAATCCAATTTCTGATGAAATGTAGAACTTTCCTAGACACATCTTTAAAGCACTTTAAAAAGTGCTTTAAAAATAGTGGAGGCATGTTTCTGACGAAACCATATTTTTTCCGTGTACCTTTCATCTTTCTAGTGGTCCGATGAATTTTGTATCATTTCAGTCTTGCTGTGCTTGATCCACAAGATTTTCAAACCAATGCAATTTTTCAGGAAAAAATAAAAGAGGGATTTTCACTTTAATCCCATCTATTTGCCACATCTGATAGTCGTGCCTATGTTTCCCCCAAATATTGCAAAAATATGTAATGACATAAAGTGATGGAGGTGTAAAAAGATGCTGTTTCCAGCTTTGCTGCAAATGCAATGTGATTAAATAGAAATATTCAGATGTTAAAAATACTTCACTGGCTATAATACAAATGTTTGTGGGTAATTTGAAATGCTAGCAGTATTTTCAATTATTTCTGCAATATTATGCTGTTTGGATTGATTGCAATTAGAGGAACAAAGGCTTGCATATAAATTTTTAGATATTCCATTTGGCCAGGCTTTATAACCACAATGCACTATATTATATGTAGATGTGTCCTTTGTAAATGTATTATTAACTTTATAGCTCTATTAGCTATTAGCTCCTTATTTAATGTTCAGTAATTACAGATTCCCCTTAGCCATTCATGAGAAACAAAAGCACTCCATAACAGATCCACTGCTTAGAAATGTGGTGTTCAGAAATATTTCCTTCCTGCCAGCCCTTCTGTACTCGGGATGTTATGGTGTACTGTCCAGTGAAGTAGGGTTCACTTTTATCAGTGTGGCCCAAGCATAACTCAGAAGCATTCTTTTATAGAAGTACACTTTCTGTTCTATGGTGTGTGCCATTGGGGGGAAATGAGCATTAATTGCATCACATTATCTATTTTACAGCACATTGTTCTCTTACCTTTATTTAAAATGGGAGATTCCTTTTGTCTATAGTGGGTTTGCACAATACCCGTTGCAGTAGTATCTAAGCACTTATCACAGTACATTTAACTGCTGTGGGTGATAAAAAACATTTTTAATGGCCTCCACTGCATTTTACTCTCCAGATGTATGCGTGTCTCTAAATGGCATTACTGAGAGTTGCATGCACCTAAAGAGAGGAACGTTGCTCCCTAAATATTTCAAAACAAAGAGATATACTGATCCTTTTAGTAAGTTGTCTTGCTATGCATCTTCAGATATATTAATAATGGCCCCATTGCATCTTCTTGTCTTATTCATTTTGTAGATAATTTGGGTGAGGCTACATGAGTGCTGAGGGCCGTGGTACTATAGGCAATTACCACTACCACACTGCAAGGCAAGCACAGGGAGCCAACCACATGAAGCAGGATCAGGCTCACTGCCCACTTCACTGTTGGGGAAGGGTGGAGGAGGGGTTGCCCTCCTCCCCCACACCTGACAGCTGATGGAGAAGGAGAGCCTGGGAAGAGAGCTCGCCCTCTTCTCAGGCTCCTCTCCCCCATTATCAGCTGTCAGTCAGGTGGATCAGGAGAGAAGGGAGCCTGGAAAGAACGCAATCTCCCCTCTCCCCCAGTCCACCCAACAGACAGTTAATCAGGGGAAGGAGGAGGCCAGAGGTGTTTGCCCCCCTCTCCCCACCTTAACAAACAGCTGATCAGAGGGAGGAGAAGCCCAGAGGAGCACCTGCACATGCTCATCCAGGCTCTCTCCCTCAATCAGCTGTTTCTTGGGGTGGAGAGAGGGGCATACGTGTGCTCCTCTGGGCTCCTCCTCTTCCTCATCAGCCTGGCTGGACTGAGAGCCTGCCCCCAGCCATAATGTGGCCATGCACAATGGGCGTCAGTACCTTTCCCTCACAGCCCTGCCACAGAGCTCATAGTGTAGCAGGCAGAAGGGGGCCAGCCCTAGGCAGCTTTACCCCATGTCAGATAAGTCTTCTCCACAATATATCCTTGTAATATTTTTGAAGACACGTTGCATAGCAGGCAACTGTTCGTCCCACCCCAGGGGTAACATCTGGCTGCTGCTGCTCACATGATGAATTGCATCACATGGCCCAACTTCTCAGAGAGGGGTAAAGCTACGCAAGATGTGTTAGATTCCCCTCTCTGTCTTGTGTAGCCTCACTCAATCTCTCAAGTGCAAGAAAATAGATAATTCTTCACTATTTACATTCCATATGTAGGCTGGGATATAAAATATTAGCCTATTGTGCCCATTCCCTAAGTAGTAGGTCACAGGAGGCAAAAGCTACAAATGACTCTGGATTTAATGGGCATTCTTGCAGTTATGTGCTTCTCTAGGTTTGATTTTCATGCTAGCAAAATAGATAATGAGCAGAAAGAGGAAAGCTGTATTCCCTTTAATCCAGCTACTGCTAGTAGATTAGGAGTATGGGAGTATACTTGCTGTTTCCTCTTCATAGCATAGAGACTGGTGTGCTCTATTAAGTTTAAAAAGACATTTGTTGTGGTTATTACCATGGGTGGTCATGCTTTAACCTACGTTCTGTCACTCCTGATTCCACCGACCAGATGTTACCAGGCGGGATCAGGCCTGTCCCCGGACTGTGGCAGTTTTTTAGCCGGGGTTGTTACTCAGGCTCATTGCCAAGTCACAGCTTGGGCTGAGCACTACCTTAGCCTGGGGAAGCCATCTTCAGACGGGGTAGAGCAGGCCATCACATTTGATGGCCCACTCTACCTGACACAGGTCCATGGCCAGGGGTGTTCCAGGTGCATGCAGTGGCCTCATAGGCCACTGCAGCTGCTTGTCAGTGTGGGGGCTACGCTCAGCAGTGTGTGTGTGGAGGGGGGGCTGTGGACCCAAATCTACACACCACACCACCCTCTCCCAGTCCCCTCCCCAGCCCAGGTTGCCAACACATCTATTCAGTGGCCAGACCAGATCCTGACCAGGGTGATGGCCCTCACCCTGGCCAGCTTCAAAGCATGATGGCACCATGCACCATGCACCATCACATCTGAAAATACCCTGTGTGTCTGTAAAGCATAATGTCTCCTGGATATCCAAATGAGACAAGGTAGCACTGTTGTGTCCCAAACTAGAGATGTTTATTAATGCCAGATTTTGACCTTGAACATATAGTGTACCGCTGAACCTTTGTCCTGTTTCTTATACTTCAGAGCAAATGTAACTATTTTCTGTTCTCCTCAAATTCACAAATGGTGGTCTTCCCTCATGGTGCCTGAGAACCTTCCCGATACTCATTAAGAAAAGCAATTACCATCTGGCACAGGTTCTTGCTCCCTTTTCTCTCAGGAGAGGGGAGGAGGAGGGAATTGTCCATAGGGCATATTGCTTATCTTGAAGAGAAGGAAATATAGAAATGTGAAATGTTGTTTTTATAATTTTTTCACTTATCTGAGATCATTTGCATGGTAGGCTTAAAAACAAACAAAGCAACAGAATGCATGGGTCAGGTTTTGGGGCATAGCAAAGGAAATACAGTTTAACACAAGGAGAGGCTGTGAATGTGAATCTCCTGGTGCAGGGGTGGCTCTTTATGAAACCTTTTAGTGGAATTTAATACTATCTCAAGTGAATAAAGGAATTCAGGGAAGCCCAGCACTCTTCCCTGATCTTGCTCCTACATGAACAGAAAAAATAAATAAATGTGTTGTAAGTGTCTTTTCAGGAGCGCCATACTATCTGAAGACTACCCTGCTTTAATTAATTAATGTCTGGCCATGTGTAGCACCTTTAAGGCCATTTTGCATCCGTGGATAAATACAAATTGGTTCCAATAAAGTCAGGAGCAGGGACCATGTCATTTAGTTAAGTTTTCTTGATGGAGATTTTAGTTGAACTGCACTTTGACTATTAACCAACCCATTGGCTAGACCGTGACCCCCCACCCCACCCTCCACCCCCCCGCCCCTTCCTAGTTCAAGGGAATACATGATGCATTTCTCTCTAAGAGAAACTTGTACATGATTTTTTAAGTCCTTGCGTGACAAGTTCTCCCCTGGGCAATCTAATGCTCAGCTGAATGCTGAAGACTGTAAACTATCATTGGAACAAGGAGGAACAGAAGAAAATGTAACTAAGAAACAATGTTGCAAACTTCAACACCTTTGATTTTCTCAAAGGTAAAAATGTGACTTTCTGCCAGAAGCAATGACATAGATACTAGCTCATTTTGCTACTTTAAAATATTGTTACCTTTTTGTTCTGATTAGAAAATAAATATGTTACTAATGTAGATACAAATAAAACATCAAGATAATATTTTTTACGGGGTCCAGGAGTTTTTCAGTTCTTCCATAATATAAAGATTAATAATTTAAAACAATCCTATCAGTTATAAGAACTGAAGCAATCTGCATGACTGTATTCTCTCTAAAATGGAAAGAGATAATGTTTCATGAGCACTTTATTGCAGTTGCTTTTGAAGTATACTCCAACATATTATATTCTCCATTGCGTAAGGAAAGAGAACCAGTTCGATAGTCATTAAGGTCACTGTCATCATGTGATATTTCTAGTTGTTAGATATTAGTCAATTACATTAGCGACAGACCTCTCTAATCCAGATTCTTCCTTATTTCATACATGTCTTATAACCCCTGGAACTCTCAAAGGCAATGTATTCCTATTAGAATGGAACCCCCCAGTCTCTCTAATCTGGACAAAATTCATGTTTCTCAAGTTATACGGAAAGAGGGAACTGGTGTAGCCATATTAGGGACAGAATTTAGAGCTGGAACAGGTAGTACAACAGGTAATACCCACAATTCTGAGTAGTCTATTAGGTGCTTGATGGGCACCTGAGTGCTGAGTTGGGTACCCATACCTGATTACCTGAAAATACCCTATGACTACCATTACTGAGCTAACACTTTACCATCTTACTGACTGGTAAATGGAAAATCGGTACAAGACTTGGGACAGAAAGTTTGACAATCAGGATGAAAGATGGTAGCCTGTCACTTGATGTTACTGGTCAGGTCAAGCACTTCATTTTCAATGGCTATACCCATTTTTGTCGGTACTTGTTTCAGCTCTAGGACAGACACTGTAGCTGTACCAGGACCCACAAGTGGGGGTGGGGGGTGGGCATTGTCCCTGGTGCAGCTCCATCCCCTACTGCTTAGAGAAGGGTCAGAGGGTCTCATTTCATCTTCTGCACCTCCAAAGGCCCATTCCAACCTGATCATGTCCTTTCTACTATGGATGCATTTATTGTCTCATCAAGTAGCAAGTGATTCAGTTATATACATGGAGCTGAATTTAGGGCTTAAATTAATTATTCGAAGTGGATACTGAATTGGATGAATTGCACTGATTCACATCCATTTCAGTGAAGAGAATATAAAGTGATATTTGTTTCAGATACTTCATCACAG
Source organism: Sphenodon punctatus (assembly GCA_003113815.1). NCBI lineage: Eukaryota > Metazoa > Chordata > Lepidosauria > Sphenodontia > Sphenodontidae > Sphenodon > Sphenodon punctatus. The sequence goes on along the minus strand of QEPC01012033.1, from coordinate 36,785 downwards.
CTATTTTTGGTTGTTTCAGTGATTCTGGTATGTCACTTCAGTCATTTAAATATTGTAGCTGTATCAGTTAGGTCATTTTGGTATTTGTTCCTTTGTTTGACACTATTCATCAACATTGCACACCAAATGCTATTACACTACTGCTGTTAGTTGATGTTAGCTGTTAGTTGTTTGGTGCACAACAGTGCTAAAAAGTACTAGACAAAGGAACAAATACCAAAATTACCAAAATAATCACTATATTGAATGGAATGGACCCAAATATCAAAATGAATGATGGAGAAAAAAATGAATATGTAAATATTGCACTCCTGGATGAAAATCATTCACATGTTCTGTAATGTATTTGAACTTGTGAATAATTTCCATAATATGGAAAGGCATATTCATTTCAGCTCTAGCTGAATTGTCTATTTTAGAACAATTATTTTGTGCCATCCTTCCCATAGATTCTGTGTCACTCTGAAGCCAGAAGAGCAACTCCGCTCTAGTGGAATTTCTGAGAGGTTCTGATCATATAGGGGGACAATCATAATCTCTGCATCAATTTCCAGCTGCCATTTCAGCACCTGATGGCCTTTGCGAACCAACCTTGACTATTGCCTCACTGGCCCTCTGCCATGGGAATAAATTGCATGCCTGTGGGTTTGTCAGATACCATATTTTCTAGGTTTGCTTTTTGAATTAATGGATTGGATGTCAGACAATTTGACACACTACAACTGTAGTATGAAGAATATAGTTTGTAGAAACATAGGAAGTGTAAAAAAGGGAAGGGCGGAAAAAAAGTCCAGAGTGTATTATAAATACAAGAAGAAAGAAACATTAGCACTCTATAGAACAGGGCTGTACAAAGTGTGGCCCGAGGGCCGCATGTGACCTGCAAAGACCTTTCCTGCTGCCCCCGCCATGCCTTCTCCTGCTGCTGGCTTTATCTTGCCCCAGGTAAGTGGAGCCCTAGGGGGTGGTGGCGGTGGATTTTCCTCAGCACATCCTGTCCTTTACGTTGGGGTGTGTGTGCCAGCTTTGTGGTAGGGGGAGTGCCAGCTTTGACATGTGGCTTGGGGCAATGACTTCTGTATGCCCGTGCCTGTGCGCCCTGCCATGTGATGCTGGTTTGCCCATGTGTGCGCATCCATTATTCTAGGTTTGTGGGGGTGGGGAAAGCTAGCTCTGCTTTGCTATGTGACTCGGGGCACTGGTTTGTCGTGTTTTCTCCTGCTATATGATCCTCCTGGTTTGCCCCTGCATGCGCACCCTGTTTTCTAGGTTTGTGTGTGTGTGTTTGTGTGTGTGTGTGTGTGTGTGTGTGCCAGTTTTGCTTTGCCATGTGACTTGGGGAAGTTAAATTATGTAAGGATGACAGTGGAACTTCTTTGGAGCACAGGACTTGTTTGTTAAATAAACCTAATTAGAAAATGAATTGCATTTTATTATTACTGAACATTTATTTGTACACCCTTAGAGTAGCCCTGATGCCCCTTCCCAGTGTAATCTGATGTGTTGATTCTTTGTATGAAGGCTTGAAATTGGACCAAATTAACATTAGTTTTTAACATTCACACAAGCTATGCAAATTGGGGGTGGGGTCATACAAATTGGGGGGTGGGGTCACATGCGGCCGAGGGTTGTGTCCAAACCAAATTTTCCGGCCCTCTGCATAATAAAGTTGAGCTATAGAATGTATGAAATTGGCTTACAAAGTTGCAACAAAACTAGATATATGAAATTGTCCTATTTTAATAAAATTTACTTTAAGGGACAAGAAACAGCCTGGGAGATTGTGTTTCTATCTGGTTTTGTCTTTTCCTATTCCCTTGGAGGTTTATCTAAGCCAGAGCCAGCTCATCACTTCAAGGGGACATTCATGCACATGACTCATGGCTCAAGTGCATGAATGACTCGTTGAATACACCTGGAGCAGATAGTGATCATGTGCTTGCCAAAGGGGTGGGGGTGCCTGCAAATTATCCTTATATCCAAGAAGGGCAAGGGAGAAATTCAGAGGGATATCTTTGTTGGGAGTTCAACAGGACTGGGATGTGTGCTACTCCCCCTGTAGAGATGGACATACATGTTCACTCTGTGGGGCTCAACACGCCACAGCTAACTGGCCTTATAGGGGTGTGCATGTCGTTTTTGCTATTACAATAACAATAATGAAAATCGCCATTTTCATTATAGTTATTTCAATAATAAAAACTTCAAATAATAATAATGAAAATAGAAAGAAAAATGACATTTTGTTTTTGAAATAAAGGGAAAAAACTAACAAAATGTATTTCTGGCTATACCTTTTTTGTTTCTTATTCATTTGTGATGAAAATTGGGAAAATTGTACCACCCGTGGAGCACACTATGTGTTCCAATTTTTGAAATGATTAGATAAAGGGAACCGATTATAGAAGCAATTGAATGTTGTGATTTCAAGAAAAGCTCCATAGACATTCATAGCTACAACTTAGTTATTTTCCATCCAATTTGCATGCAACCTGTAAATATTATGTCCGTCCATGAGCTTAATACTACTTCCAGTTTTCAGAAAGATTGGATAATGCGTCCTGATGGTATAAGACATTAACTTGAAAATACATTTCTAGCTGTAACATTTTTATATTCCATCCTGTTTACTAGACATTTCGAAAGAATTATCACATAGCTTTCCTGTCATCTCTGCCAAACTACAGGACAATTTGATAAAGGGAATCAATTTAAAAAGAAATTGAAGTTGTCCCCTTGAAGACCATTATTCAGATAAATAGCAGCACATGCAGTGCCAGTCAAAGGCAGGCACCTGGCATGGCAGGGGGA
>QEPC01012033.1:3116-15001 GCA_003113815.1 Sphenodon punctatus | reverse complement strand
AAGTTCAGTTTGGTCGACCAAACTGGTTGAGTTCGGTCTGAACTCCGAACTTCCAAACCATGTTCGCCCATCCCTACTAACCCCACACCACCACCAGTCCATTGTTTCCCATTCAGTGCTCCCTTGGCTGCATTTATGGAAAGAGGGGAGTCAGAAGAGAAGGGAAGGGTCAGCAAGCATATAGAGGGTCAGCTCTGACCCCTCTACAGAAGGCAATATGGCTGTTTGTTTTGGCAAGGACAGTGAGGGGTCTCCTGGAAGGTGGAGATGTCCATTCTGTCTTCTGTACCAGGATAGAGCCCAATCTAGCTATGCCTCTGACTACTTCACATTCCAAAGTGCACATTTTTTCTCCAATATGATACTGTAACGGGGTGCAGTTCCCCAGGGGTAAGTCCTTGTAGGATCTGGCCCTAATAATCACTTTTCACAGGGAACTAGTGTGAAAGAGTCTCTTTTATATCCATACAGTTATCCACCAACCATGAATATATATGTCCATAGTCCATAGCAGTTTGAAATATACAGTCCCTCTAATGCTGGGAAACAGTCCTCCAGAAACCCCAGCCCTATCTAGCCCCAGCTCAGTAGGGATGGGCAAACAGAATGCGATTCGGATGTTTGGATGTTCGGTCGTTCAGTTCGAAACCCGAATTCGGATTCGATGGTTCGGTTCAACCAAGTTCGGTTTGGTTGAACATCGCTGAACATTCAAAAATAGTGAAATCAAAATCGAAATAGAAACCGAAACAAAAACAAAAACAAAACCTTATTTTCAGCCCTGGAAAGACGTTTTTCCTGCCTCCGAACTCATCTGAATGTGTCCAAACATAACCGAACTGTTTGGTCATTCGAGAGTTCGGTTCGGACATTCGGTTCGGATGTCCGAACAGACCGAGTTTGGTCAGAACTCCGAACATCCAAACCACGTTCGCCCATCCCTACAGCTCAGCCAGATAACGGTTTTCTGACTGGATCACTCAAAGTCTGGTAGCCTTCAGTCAGGCCTTAGCACAGCCCTAGTTACTGGGCCTTTATGGGCAGCCCAGTACTTCCGGCTGCTCTCAGTTTTTCTCAGCACTTCCAGCTGCTCCGGCTTCTTCACCAGCATAATGTTGAGTAGGGTGGGTTATAGAGGGTGTACATCAGACTGTTATATGTTATATGTACATCAGACTGTTATATGTTATATATAATGAACTATGGGGTTTATATGATTGTTTTGGATTGTATTCTTGGGCCTTATGCAGATTGTGCTGGCCCTGTGAATCTTACGTTTTTGTATATGTTTCATTTGTTGTTAGCTGCCTCGACCCACGTTAGTGGGAGAGTGCAGGATACAAATTAAAAATGAAATGGAAAAATGAAAAAAATGAAATAACACCTTCAGACCATGGAGATGGTTTCTGCAGAGCTCCTGATTGTTCTGCAGAATGATAACTGCATAATGTCTGTGGTGCAATACATTTGATAAAGATCACCACTACAGCTGCATCAGAGGAAATAAACAGTGTTGTTGTCAGTCTCAGCAGAAATACAAATGTCCCTACATATATTTTTTACTCTTACAGGGGATCCTTCTCGGTGGGACAAGCACTTCACCAGGAGATTATGGACAGGTTTTGATCACAGCTAGACATTCTATACTGTTTTCTGGTAAAATAATTCAGCATCCAGGAATGTCAAGGGATGTTTTCTGCTCCAGCTGCAGTGGGTTTGCACGGAGGCGGTTGCTACCACAGACTGCAGTCTGCCCACATGGCACCCCTTTCCAAACACCAAAGAGCTTCAGGCAGATCTCCATCAATCTAGGATGCCACTCGCAGCTCTATGGCTATTGCCAGGACAACCCCCAGCTGGAAACAGAGCTTCAGTGGCCCATCTGCAAGCAGATGAACTGTTGCTCTGCCCCAGCTGGTGCTTTGGGATATTTATTTTATTTTATTTATACATGTACTTTTATCCTGCCCCCTCCTGCCTCTGGCAGCTTGGGTTTGGGTGGCCTGTTATGCTTGCGGTACTCCAGGATAGGAATACCAAAAGTGGAGCTGGTCTGGAGTAGGAAAGGTCTAATTTTCTTGTGCCCACCTTTACACTAATGGTGTACATGGGGTGGGGCAGAGCAGGTGTCCATTTAAAAACAAGCAGTCTGTCATCTACCTCCTGATTATTACCCCCGAAAGGTTCCTATACCTGCCCTCTTATGCCCTCATTGGGGTGGTAGACGAGTTAGGTTAATGTGCCCCCGAAGACTGATGGATGTAATTGGTTTCCAGAACTCCCTGGGGGATCTACCCACTGACCATGGCAGCTACTCTGTCGATGACCTGTTCACCTTGTGGAATGACATCTTGACAGTGTTCACCAACAATATTGCACCCAGATTTCCACCCCCCACCCCAGTATACAGAGGACCTGAAGTGGTAGAAATAGGACTGTAGGAGGTTGTTGAGCAGGTGGCATTTGGCTTGTGCTGAAGCCGACCAATAGCAACTTAGATTGTTTTGGGGGAACTATGCCATGGCTGTGATGGTGGCAAAGAAAGATTTCTTCTCTGTTATCATAGCACCTGCAAAGCTGTGTCAAGCAGAGCTTTTTTTCAGGTGGTGAGAGCCCTGGTTAACCTGGCCTGTCTCCACCACAAAATGGAGTCGTCTAAGGCCCACTATGACATCTTTATTAACTACTTTGAAGACAAAATTTCTCGTATTCACCATAACTTTGGTACTTCCATTTCAACGACAGAGTCAGAGCTTGGGGTTATGGATGCTCAGTCTTGTCCTGTTTATTTGAATCAGTTTCAATTGGTGTCACCCCCCTGATGCAAGGGAGATGCTCAGGATGATGAAGGCAAACCAATTGTATATTATATCCTTGCCCATCCTGGCTGGTGAAAGCCAGCTGGGAGATGTTGGGGCCATTGTTGGCTGGAGTTGTCAATACCTCCCTACAGGAGGGGAGGGTGTTGGACACTGATAAAACTGCAGTGGTCCAGCCCCTGTTTAAGAAATCATCTTTGGGCACTGACTCCCCAGCCAGCTTTTGACTTGTCTCTAACCTTCCCTTTTGAGGTGACAAGCCCGATATTTTCAGGCTCACTTTGATGCTATTGGATTTCTGAACCCATTTAATTGGTTTTACTCCTGGGTATCACACGGAGACTACACTTGTAGCTTTCGTCAATGATCTGTGCCTTGAGATGGACAAAGAGAATTCTACCTTGTTGATCTTGTTAGATTGTTCAGTGACCTTTGTTACAGTTGATCACGGGTATTGCTGATGTGACTATGGGACCTGGAGACAGTGCATGGGAGCCCTGTTTAGTGATTCCATTCTTTCTTGTTGGGGAGGTCTCAGCGGGTGGTGATGAACAATTGCTCGCCATCTTCATGGGACCTCGCTTGTGGTGTCCCACAGGGTTCTATTCTGTCTCCCCTCTTGTTCAATTTGTATCTGAGGGTATTTTCAGATGTTACGAGATCAGAGTCAACCACAGTCAACCATGGTCAATCCCGCGGTGGGGCCAAAGCACCCTGAACGTCTGTTTCGGGGGTGCCAGATGTTCACCACAGTCAATCCCCACCAGAGGTCGAAAATAACCACGCTTCCAGAGCTCCGGTCCGAACCATCTCCGAAAGCGTGTTCAAAGCGATTCCCACCGGGAAACAAAAAGAAGTAACGTCTGGATGTCAACCACCGGCTGGAATCAAGCAACATGATTCCCAACCAGGGACAAAGCACACAGCGTCGCTGCCAGGCAACGAGCAACAACACAGGCCGGGGAGGGAGATTTAAAGAGCACACGGCAGCAGCCGGGATGAGCCATCCCGACGCCTTCCGGGTGCTTTGACCATGACCCGGTCTGGGATCAGTGTAATGTCTGTTGTGCTTCCCTAGGCTGTGGTCTGCCGGTCCAATTCCCTGATGTGGTCCCACTCCCGTCACGTCTGTTTGGGGCCTCTCTTGCCCACAGGGGGTGGTTAGCTGGTTTGCCACCACTGGGAATTCACTGTGGTGAATTGGGCACCCGTAATGTCTGAAATCACCCTGAGGCTACTGGGCGAGATCATTTGGAGTTTTTGGGTGAGGTGTCATCAATATGCTGATGAAACTCAGGTATACCTCTCTTTTTCTTCAGACTCAGGACCCACAGTTTTGGTGCTTACCCAATGCCTGGCTTCTGTCAGGGACTGGATGAGGGTGAGCTGACTGAAGCTGAATCCAGACAATACTAAAGTGATGATGGTTGGCTGGTCTTGTGACTTGGAAGGGTTTGGGACACCTGTTCTTGATGGAATCCAACCCCCTCTGGTCAATCAGGTATGCAGCCTTGGAGTGTATCCCTCACTGCATCTGGAATACCACATGGTGACGGTGTTCAGGAGTGCTTTTCACCAACTCTATCTGGTGAGGATGCTGTGGATTTTTCTTCCTAACTTGAATCTGGCCACTGTCATCAATGCATTCATCACTTCAGACTAGATTACTGAAATGCACTCTACGTTGGGCTGCTCTTGATGACTGTTCAGAGACTGCAGCTGGTGCAGAAGGTGACACTCAACACCTTTCAGGGATGAGTCACTGGGAGCATGTTACACCAGTGTTCCAAAGTCTCCAATAGCTACCTATAACTCTCTAGGCACAATTCAAGGTGCTGGTTTTGACCTTTATTGCCCTTAACAGCATGGGTCCCATATGTCTGAGAGACCACCTGTCATACCATGTTCCAACATGGCCCCTACGGTCAGCAAGGACCACCCTCTTGCACGTTCCATCTGTTACCCTTGTCCATGGGATGGGGGTGGGGGTGGGAGGGCACTCTCAGTTACTGCCCAAGTTTTCTGGAACTCCCTTCCGCAGGAGGTTTGTTTGATCCCAAGCCTAAGCATCTTCTGGAGACAGTGTAAAACTTCTTTATATGAAAAAGCATTTGGCAGGTGGGGGATAGGGGTGGCTTGGATTTGGGGCCGGTTTGGATTTGGGGCAGGTTTGAGGGGAGGGTGGAAATTATGAGGTGAGGGTGGGAGTTTTTTTATTATATGAATTTTATTGTAGTTTTATGGTTGTAAGCTGCCCTGAGTCTCTGCCAGAAGGGCAGTGTATACATTTAAAGAAAGAAAGAAAACTATCTTCCATAAACAAAAACATTAAAATTCATTTAAATGCATTGCTAGATGGTCAAAAGGATCTATATTCTTATTGACATGAAGTCAATGGTAACTTTACTATTACCTTCATTGGCACATAGGATGATGGTGTGGATTTTTGCTAATTGTATCATTACTGAAACAGCTGAGAAGAAACAAAGTTGTATTACAGTGTAAAATAGAAAAAAAAAACTTGTTCCCATAAGAGCTCTCTAACTAAGATCCTTTGTTCCAGTTCTTTCAATGTGTGTTAATTAATTGCTGTGATTGAGGTCAGGCTTGAGGATGATAGGAGGTTAATTTTAGACTCTCTTGAGTGCAGACTAAGAAACTCATTACCACTATGAAACCTTGAGTCAGAGGTTAGTAGGGTCTATAATATCTTAGCCTCTCAACAGAAAGGTCAATATCTTTGAGAAGTGCTGACTTGACCTGTGTCAAAGGAGGCTGTACTTGGTACCTTTTTAATTTCTTTGATTCTCTTGCCAGATTTTAAATTACGAGTGAAACCTCAGAGCTTATAATCAATCTGATGTTCTCTAAGGAGGCGTGAGAATGTAATGTAGTAACACATGTAACTCTAACCTACACCAAAAGTACATTTAGCAGAAAACCAATTAAAAAGAAAATGAAAAGGCGGGGCGGGGGGGAGTCATGATTTTCTATGCTAGTTACAAACTTGCTTATTGGAAATTACTCTACTAGCCTAATTGCCCAATTATCATCTGGAAGGCATTTAAATAGGACCTGTCTAATAAAAAAGGTATATGGCATAAACATTCAAGGTAACTCTGGAAGTATTATAGTGTTGCCCTTTATTTTCCCTCACCACAGAGACGACAAGATAGATGAAATTCAGAAAACTCATTTTTTTAAACACCAATGAAAATTGAGCAAATAGAAACTGTTGGGGGCTGATCAATAATTGCAGCTTCTTTGCTCCCTAGGAACTTACAACTCAGCAGCACATTTATTAATGTAAAATATCTACAATGCATAGTATTTATTCTTTTGGGTAAATATAAGTCAATACAAGTCCCGATGAGCAAAGACAACAAAACAATCTGTGGATCTGGAAAATCCAGAGATTCCATTCTTTTTAGCCTATCACTACCAGTTTTCTGTACATTGGAACTAAGATGTTAAAGTTGTATTTATTGATATAAAAGGTTATCCTGGATGGTTGTGAAAATATAGCCTTTGAGATACAACCATGATAAATTAGTGTCTTGAGTGTGTGGCTACACATGCTGAAGTGTTGATTTGTTGTAAGGAGCCTATTGCTTGACTCACATTTAGAGCTGAATCTAATTAAAATTAGAATCAAGCTTCTCAACAATAATTGAGAAAAAAAGCAAGAATCAAGAAAATCCCCAGTCATGCCCCGTGGTGCCATATGCAATCCACGTGCATGTCCATTAGGAATGCATTGTGCCACGTGGAATCCATGAAGGGACCCTCACAGGTTTGGGACTGTGGCTACTGCCTTTTTGCAAAAAGGGCAGTGGTTCTGCACATACACAGTGGCCATTTTGTGCATGCAAAGAATGACTGCCTGCTTTGGAAAAGGCTGTGCATGCGTAGAATAGCCCAAGCATGCACAGGTTATTTTTAAGACAGATTCTCGTGCGAATCTCAAACTGTTTGTGAGGTCCTGGTGAGATCTCACTAATGGTTCTTTATTCTCACAAGAATCAAACTGATTCTCATTTCAGCCCTAAGTACACCAATAGCTGGTTGAGAATGAGTGAAATCCATAGTCATAAAAGTTATTGCTCTATCGTTTATCTCATCATTTTCTATCCTTCATCACAACATTTTGATCATCTACAAAATAGGCTAATCCTACCAAGATTTTCATATAAAGGATCCTGAAGAGAGGGTGCTTCTGTGGGAGGTCCCTGAGCTCTCAAATTCATTTACGATTTGGTCTGACAAAGGCCCTTTTCACACAGACACTCTAACACTGATAAAATGGGTGTTATATTTTATTATACATGTTTCAGGGCTGTAGGTGTGCTCTATGGGTGTCCTGAAACACGTCTAATAAAATGTAACACCCATTTTATCAGTGGGTATTTTAAGACGTTACGAGAGCACGCTCAACCACAGTCAATTCCCTGTGGTTGGGAATGCCCTCGTAACATCTGTTGGGGAACTGGAAGTTCCCCCCTAGATGTTAACCATGCTCAATCCCCACCAGGAATCTTATTTGCCACGCGATCGGCTGGACCGGTGGGGCCGGCACCAATCGCATGGTGAATGAGATTCCCGGTGGGGATGAAGGGGCCTGTCACGGCTGGATGGCGATCACGGCCCAGAATCCCCACCCGGATTCTGGGCCATGGCCATTTCAGGCAGGCGCTGTGGCTGCGTTGGCCATGGCGCCCGCCCATCTCCCCAGAGGGTGGGCAGTGGGGGGGTGGGGGGGGCATGCGGCCGCACGTTGCGCTGCACGGCCCCGCTCCCTCCCCGATTCCCCGCTGGGATCCCCCAGCATGTCTGTTGGCCATGCCAGAGTGATACAGGCGGGGAATCTAAGGGTTGTTTCCGTGACGGGGCGAATGCTGCCCCGTCACATCTGAAAATACCCAGTGTTATAGTGTCTGTGTGAAAAGGGCCATTATCCCAATTGGTCTGATATTGTGGAAATTCCAGATATGCCACACTTCCTGTTTATTTTTCTCAAGAGTTTCTTCTGTGATGATACCCTGAGAAGCAGGGCCAGAATTACCATAGAGGCAGTGCAGGCAATTGCCTAAGATAGAACGTTGAGAGGGTGACAAAAACAATGCCCTGGCCTCCAGTAATCTCTGCAACCAGAGGGGAGCAAGAGAGATGGGAAGAACCAGGGCCACTTAGGGTGGCAAAAATGCGTTCATCATTCCTGTTGAGAAGGAACATTATTTTGGGTGGTCTTGGAGTCCCTTTATCATTTTCTCCCCCTCCAAACACTTCCTTCACTAAATCCACACTCCAGCAATTTTTTCTTGACAACAAAGGACTGCATGGGATATAATAATAGCAATGTATTTATTTACTGTATTGCATATACAGCCCAAATAATTTGGACTCCAGCCACTTCTCTCCTTAGGGCCACCTAAGTCCAAGCCTACTTATGTTCTGGGAGAGATTTAAGACCTTTTTGTTTGGGTAGCCATTATCAGGCAGGGATAGGGTTGGGTGGAGGGGTTAGGGGATTTTTAAAAAAGCTGTTTTATAGGTTTTGTATTTGTAAGCTGCCCTGAGCCTAATTGGGAAGAGCAGGGTAAAAATGGGAACAAATGAGCAAATAAATAAATAAACAAATCAATTTATACACCAGGAATCATACTCATCAGGATGAGCAAGCTAAAATCCCTCCGATAGGAAATGGCTGGTAAGTTATCAGGGTATTAGCAGTGGAGGCTCATTGGCTTTGGAACTGCTTTAGCCCTTGATCTCTAAAGGCCTCTTTCACACGAGCAGCCAGGGAAGCACATTCTTTAACGTGCTTCTGGGAAAAGCCATGCAGGGTGTGTTTACACGCACCGGAAGTGGTTGCCAGCCATAGGAATCGGTGGTGCTCACCGCCTCTTTGAAGACACGTTCTGGAAACCTTGATATCGGGGTTTCCAGAACGCATCTTTAAAGAGGCCATGTGAGGCTGCATGACTTTTCCCAGCAGCACATTGAAGAACGCACTTCCCTGACCACTTGTGTAAAAGTGACCTAAGAGCATGAAATCGGTTATCTTGAGGCTACACTCACAAGACATATCTTTTTTCACATTTATTTTTGTTAAGGTATTTTGTAGGGGTGTGCATTTCATTTTTGTTATTATAACAACAGTAAAAAAGGGATCTTTCATTTTTGTTATTGAATAAGGAAAATGAAAGACCATAACAAAATAATGAAAGGATTTTGTTTCGTTATTTGAGATAATAGGAAAACACGGAAAACCATTTTCAGCTTTACATTTTTTGTTTCTTATTCAATTTTGAAGAAACCTGGGGAGATTTTTACCACAAACAGAGATCATTGTGTACCAAATTTCAGAAAGATTGGATGAAGGGAACCAATTTAAGATGCAATTATATTTTGTGATTTTAGGAAAAGGTGTGTACACATTCTTGGCTACAGATTCTTTAACATCTATTCCATTTACGTGAAAATTGATTAGATTATGCCCCTCCACAAGGTTATTATATCTAGCAAATTTAAGAAACAGTGGATAACTGTTGGTGGTGTTATAAGATATTTAATTGTAAATGCATTCCTGGCTGTGAAACTTTTTCCCCTATTTGTTTTATATGAAATTTGGCAGGTTTGCATCTCAGATCTTCATGGTCATCTCTGACAAATTGTAGAAAGATTTGATAAAGAGTCCATATTTTATAAGCAATTGAAGTTTACCTCTTGAAGACTTTCATTATTCAGGTTAATAGCACATGCATTGCCATTCAGAGACAGGCATGGTAGGGGGGAGGAGCAGCCCAACAGACTGACAAATACATTCACTGGCCAATTACTGCATGCTTCCACCTTTACAGGATCAATCGGTCATGGTTTCAAGGTGTACAAAGAGGGTAGATATAAGATGCTGTTCTTTGGGTTTGCTCTTTGTCTGTGGTTAGTTCTGGCTTTGGTCAGAGCATTTTTTCAGACTTTGCTGGCAGGATTGTGTGTGTGTGTGTGTGCTAGAGCTCACTGCAAGAGTTCAGCTAACTTCATAAATCCAATCCCCATGCATCCAGGGTACTTCCCAACTTCCTCCTGTCCCCTCCTGGGGCATTCTCTGAAAGTTGATGGACACCCCCATGCACCTGGGGTTCCCACCATGAAGCCTGTGCCAAACAGCAAAGATGACTGATATTTCCTCTGGCCAGTTCGCTTGACATTTCAAATACACCCTGGTTGGGACATAGATGTGATTGGTCTCTCTTACTGCATGCTTCCAGCTTTCCAGGACCAATCCTGGGCAGCTCTGAGGCGGGCATACAAGGGACATAACTGGGACATCAGGCAGCAAGGCAGAGGGCAGTGGGATAGCATCCCATCAATTAGGAGACATGGTTCACACATCCAGGTTGGCCAATTGTCATCACAATCACATACTGCAGCACTGTGATAAAGGACATAAGAGAATCTCTTATTGGCACTTTCCTAAGCAGATACTTTCAACTTCCCAGTAACAAGTGAGGAAGAGGGGTTGAAGTGGTCACAGCACAGAATGATATATGGGTGACCAGTGACAACAGGTCTTCTGCTGGCCACTTGGGATCACAAATATATCTTGTACCACAGTTAAAAACTAAGAGAATACCTGAAACAGACTCATTGCCACCCCACCAGCCCGACAATAAGACAGCGAGACTTCTTAATTTAGAATAACATGGCAGCAGCAACCATTTATTAAATAAGAATGAACAGTTATCCAGTCAAGTAATAAACAAAGAGGGTACAGTGCTAACAGAGTAAGCTCATAACCAAGCCCACTCAGGGGAGTATAATCAACTTACACCCCCAGCCCCGATAAAATTGGATTGTGTGACATAACACAATGAACTGCACTCCACCCAAGGGAGGAGTGATAGAAAGTGCACATGTGTCCAATCCACCAATCCGCCAGGGCTTGTGAAGAGCCAGTGTGCACCCCTCCTCCGGTGGATAACTACACCAGACCACGTAAGCTCCATGTGGAACCCACAACCTCACCTAAAAGTGGTGACATATACTTTTGATTGTCTGGACTGGGCTAAATTAACTATTGTGCACTGCAACTCATTGCCACAAGGGGCATATACTAACCTGAATGACTACCCGCCATTTCAATCTGGATACCACACCAAGTAGATAGCACCGCAATGATCCCATTCAACTAATATTTATTGTCTTTCCTGGAGAGGTGCACACCGTCCCACCAAAACAGTGATGCATTCCTGAAAGTAATGTCTGGGTGAGTAGTAATGGAAACACCCATGGCCCATGTGGGGTTCTGCAGGGTTCTATCTTGTACCTTTCTTGTTCAATGTGTATATGCAGCCTTTGGGGGAGGTTGTCAGGGAGTCTGGTGTATGGTGTCATCAATATGCTGATGACACCCAGCTATATTTCTCTATTTCATCCGACTCAGACCCGGCAGTCTCGGTGCTTACCTGGTGTTTGGCGGCTGTGTGGGATTGGATGAGGGTGAGCCACCTGAAGTTAAATCCTGACAAGACAGAGGTGATGGTTGTGGAGAAGGAAGGGGGAGTGGTGGTATCTCAGGTTCAGAGTCTGGGGGTACTCCTGGACCCGCAACTCCACCTGGATGTGGGGGATTGGATGGGGGTGAGCCGCTTGTACTTAAATCCTGACAAGATGGAGGTGATGATTGTGGGGAAAGCTGGGGGAGCAATGGCCCCCATCTTTAATGGGGTCCTCCCTCCCCTGGTATCTCAGGCCCATAGTCTGGGGGTGGACCTTGATCCACAGCTCCACCTGGATGCCCATTCAGGCCATTGGCTCTTGCCTGACAAATGCACCCAGCTCCTCAGATATCCCCTTCTCCCAACAGGGGGCCGTAATAGGCTCAGGGGCAACTGAGATGGAACTAGACCAGCCAGTTGGATTATTCAAACCAACAGAGGATACTGTTATGGTGGGTATTATCATAGTCAGTTCAACAGGAAGATGGTCCCCTACTAATGGGAACCCCAGCTCGAAATTTGCCAAATGTGGTAACACCCCAGCCGAAACCACAGAATAGTCCACTGT
>QEPC01012027.1:926480-944556 GCA_003113815.1 Sphenodon punctatus | reverse complement strand
CTCAGTTCTCGCAATATGCAGCTTAAACTGTGAGTTTATTTTGCTGCTGTTTGGTGCCGTTATTTACCCTGCTCTTGGATTGGTTGCATTTTCTGAATGCAAAAAAGGCATCCAATCCAAGAACTACCCTCAGAAATTTTTGGAGGTGGGTGGGGGTAGGGGGTGGCACTTGTGACTCTGCTGGTCAATTGCCATGTAGATTTCCTTGGCAATCATTCCTCAGATCTCAGGGATTAGTTTTTTTGGGGGGTAGGGTTTTTGGGACCTTCTGGGACCTTGGAAGTCATTCTCCCACAGCTTGATTTCCTGGGGAGTACACTGCTGGTGATGAGCATCTGACCATGAGGTAAGTGATGGGGTCCTTGAGGTTTTGGGGTGTTTTTGTTCCCTTACCAAGGGACCCAATAGGGTCCCTGTGTCTTGGGACCCATGCGGGGGGGGGGAGGTTCAGACCAGGCCATGGGGGCTGCAGAAGGCCTTGAGATTGCTGTGTGCCAAGGGAGGAGGGGGGCTGTGGATGGCTCCTCCTGGGAGAAGGCCAGGGTTTGGGGTGTGTGGGGTGCCTGAAGGCACATGGCTGGGGTGTGTGCCCCAAGGCTGTGGTTCAGGGGGCCCTGTATGTGGTTCCTTTGGTGTCAATGATTTTTGTGTGTGTATTCTGTTGTACTTAATATGGATGTGTATGTGGCATATGGCTGTCCCCTTGCATTGCATTACATTGCTTGGTGGGGGGTGCCCAGAAAGTTTGGGATTCTGGAGGTGCTGTGAGGTGGGGGGTGGGGAAGATTGCAGTATTGTGTTGCCTGCTGTGTTGAGGTTGGTCCCATGGCCACAAGGCTGGAGTTTCCTCTTCCTCCCTCTCCCAGTGGATCCAATCATACACTGTTAACCCTGGGAACTCCACGCCACTGTCTTGCAGCAATGTGCTTTTCCCAGGGTTAGCATGTGAGTGGATCCTGGTCTTCTGTTGTATAAGGTTGGCTGGCTGGCTGCAATGTTGGGGGGGAATGGGGGGGTGTCTGGAGAGTTTGGGGTTTTGGAGGCGCTGTGGGTTGGGAGGTGAAGTGGGGGAAATTGCATCATTGTGGTGCTGTGTTGAGGTTGGTTCCATAAATCACATGGCTGGGTGGGGGTGTGGCAGGGCCAAGGCTGGGGTTTAGGAGCCCCTGCCTGTGGAGTTTGTTTCTCGAGGGTGGGTGGGGTCATACTTTTAATTAAAATTTCCTCTGTTATCTAAAATGTATGAAGCAACCAGAGCACCTTTTGTTTTGGCAACTAATGGCGATGTGACGTGAACTCAGCCCAGGTAAGCGATCATCACTGAAACCCCACAGACAGTGCAGCCTTCACCCCACCGCATCCCACAGTCTTCACCCCACAGACCCCACAGTCTTCAGTTCCCACCCCACAGCAGTCTTCATATCAGTTCCTAATCCTTAGTCCCCACCCCAGTCCCTTCCCCAGTCCTACAGATGCCAGTTCTAAGCATCCACTCAACAACCTTCACCCCACAGTCCCCATAGCCTTCTGTCCCCACCCCACAGTCCCCAGCCTGACCCCACAGCCCCTACCCCCAAACCATTAGCCCTTCACCCCACCCCTTAACCCCCAATCCCACCCACAGCCTTTAGCCCCTACCACAGTCCCCAGTCCCACAGACACTACCCCACAACCTTCACTCCACATTACCCATAGCCTTCAGCTCCCACCCCAGTCCCCAGCCCCCAGCCCCACCCTAGTTCCACAGCCCCCACCCCACAACCTTTAGCCCTTCACCCTAACCATTCACCGGCAACTCCACCCCACAGTCTTCAGCACTCACCCCAGTCCACAACCCCAACCCCACAACCTTCACCCCACAGTCCCACCCCAATCCACAGTCCCACGCTGTCCCACAGACACAACCCCACAACCTTCACCCACAGTCCCCACACCACCCCAGCCCCCACCCCAGTCCACAGTTCCCAGCCCCAACACACAACCTTCACTCTACAGTCCCCACCTCAGTCCCACAGACCCATTTCTAGTCCCCACCCCACAACTGTCACCCTGAAGACCCCACAACCTTCAGCCCCCATCCCGCAGACCCCAACCCCACCACCCTCACCACACCACACATCCTTCACCCCACAGACTCCCTACACACCCTACAACACACACACCATATGACATCTTCTGTTGCCAGTGGTCTTCTCTTCTTTTTACTGTCGTTAATTAAACTCAGGGACCCGATTTGACTGCGTTGCTGCAATTTTCAGTGATTTTCACAGACTCAGTCAATCGTCGCAGAATCAGCCAATCCTTACAGAATCCTCATAGAATCAGCCAATCCTGACCATGACCCGAGGGTAAATAGGCCCCTGGGAGATGAATTGTGGGTGGGTGGGGTCTGAAGGCCCCATGTTTGTGTGAGGGAGGTGTTGAAATTCCAGAGGATTTGAGTTGTGCTTGATTAGCAAAGTTGTGATTCTATGTAAAACCTATTGCAAATTTGCTTCCCAGCATGCATAGTTATGCAAACCAAGTTAATTGTGCAAATATTAATGCTCATGGTGAATTTGCAGAATTTGGCTTCACTGGTTGCATAATTTAAGATTTTTTGGTGCAGTCAACTCGGGTCCCAGATTAAACTCATAAGTATGAGTGGCAGTGAACAGAAGACACCGATCATGAGTGGGAGTATTGGAAGAGGCAAGCCACTTCCTGGGCAGCCTGCTCAGTCTGGCTCAGAGACACCCGAGGTTGGGCCACCTGTGGCTTCTACCTCCCACACACGAGGCTTAACCACACCCAAGCTTACCACCTTTGGATACTCGTTGAGGTCTCCAAAGAGGCTGGGATGTGGGGGAGGATGTTTCCTCCTCCCAGGTGCCGAATTCTAGTAAGAAGAAGGTGACTCCTTCTTCCTCTGCTAGTGCAGCCCATCCGCCAGCTACCTCCACTGCTGATGCTGCTACTGCTAGCACCCAGCTCTTGTTAGCACATTCACTTTCCCTCATGCATACTCCTGCTTTCCCACACTCTCCCAATGCTGACATGCATCCTAGTGCACCAGCTCAGTTCCCCACCACCACACCCATGCACCCTGCTGCGCCAGCTACCACCATCACCCCTTCTTCCAGTGTCACTACCACTGTCATTGAGAGGTCACCTGCCAGTTGTGCTGCTAATCCCCTCCCAGGAACCAGCATGAAGAAGATCACATCTTGAGAGTGATCTCACTTTGATTTTCTGGTGGATGATCACTCAAAGGCAGTATGTGTAGTGTGTCACCTTGCCCCTCCCAGTCTGTGATGGGTCATGGGACTGACCTCAACAACAGCAATGCAATCTCCCACCCCTTCCCCCAAGAAGAGGTACAGGCACTTGAAGGGTGAAAACTTTTTTGGGGGGAAGGGGTGGACCCACTGCCTCACTCTCTCTCACCTCATCTCAGAGGGCCCCTTGCCTAGACACAACACTTTCCGGTGGGCTCCATCACCCTTCTTTCTTGGAAGGTGGCTAAGGTAGGTTGTGGGACCTCTAGTTGTGGGCCAGCCAGTATATGCCATACCCGCACATTGCCAATGGTAACAGAACACCAGAAAAATCTAGTGTAACCCCCAAAGAAATAAGCCACAGACAGGGCCCCCTAAACCCCAGCTTTAGGCCATCCCCCAGCCATGTGATTCCCACCTCACATGGGTTACCTGTCCATTACGAGAAGACGTACAGTTCATGTACATCAGATAGTACTACAGTAGTACTACTTCCTTACCCTCAAATTTCCTCCTCCCATTCTCCTGCCCATCCCAAGAAGATGTACGATGTACTGCTGGCCTCTTCATGGGACAGGCGGCCCATCACTTCACACTTTCCTGCCATCTCGGTTTCTGAATGCAGTTCTTCTCTCCAGGGAGACCCACCCCCAAGAAGAGGTGCAGTGAGCACTGGGAGAGTGGAACTTCTTCTTGGAGATGTGGGGCTCACCTCACTCTCTGTCCTCATGAACTGTGAAGAGAAACTGTGTAGCCTAGACAACAATCTGGCTACTAGGTTACATGGAGTCCAGGTTCTTCCCTTTCACGATTCAGCTTGTCGCAGGACAGGGACCTAACTCAGTCCTCCCAGTTCTGTAAGCCAGATGGAAAGCTTACAAACTAGCCTACCTTACAAGACTTCAGGCAGCCCAAGAGAGCATGAAAGCCAAGAGGGTTCCAGATAATGGTAAGTGATGGCATGGGGATTGGGAGGGTCTGGAACCTCTTCTTTGGGGGGAGGACCACATGTGGAAAAAATTAAAATTATCATTCTCTGTGTCTAGAATTCAAACATCTCACTAACTTGCTTCTTTTTTCCCTCCAATTTCTCTGAGATTTTTACAGATTCCACACTTTGCCTCATTCTCCTTGTAGACTGTGGAGAAAGTAATAAGTAAGAGCCTGGCAGAAGAGAAGGCTGCAGACAACAATGGAGTCCCCTTTCCCCTGTTCCCCACTGAAACCCATCTTCCCCTTCATCAAATCATGCACCAAAACAAAACCCTTTCTCTCCTATTTCTTCTCTGTCCTGTCCTTCTCTTCCCTTTCATCTCTTCTGGTTCAGGTTGTTGTAGGACAGGAAGGTAGTTAAGTCCTCCCAGTTCTCCAAGTCAGAAGGAAGGCAGGTCCCAAACCCTACACCTTCAGAAGACTACAGGTGGCTAAGGAAAACATGAAAATTGAGGATTTGAGGGTTCAGGATAAAGGTAGGCAATGGCATTGTGATTTATTTTTTATGCTGTTAGGGTCAATTTGGACTCAATGGGACCCAGTTAGGAGAGAGATAGTGGATGGGACCCCAGTAAGAAGGATCACTATCCCCCCCAGTGCCAGGGCTTCATGCAGCAGCAAGGAGTTCCCAGGGTTAACTAATGTCCTTCCAACATTAACCCTGGGAACTCCTTGCTTCTGGGTTAAGCGCTGCCACTGGGGGGAGATAGAGAACCTTCTTACTGGGGTCCCGTGCACTGCCTGTCTCCACTGCTGATATTCTGGAGGCACAGTGTGTGTGTTGGGGGGTATGGTTTGTTTCTTTGGGGGGTCACACTGGATTTGGGATTGACATGGTTAGCATTGGCAATATGGGGGTAATTTGGGGGTCATGCTGGAATTGGAATTGACACTGTTGGCATCAGAATGGTTGGCATTGGCAATATGTGGGTCATTTTGAGGGTTCTGGGACATATTAGATTTTGAATTGACACTGTTGTTGGCATTGGAAATATGGTGGTCATTTATGGGAGGGTCACACTGGATTTGGAATTGACACTGTAGATGGCATTGACAATGTGGTGGTATGGCAGTTGTTTGGTTTTATGTGCTACAGTGCTGTAAAAAAACAACAACATGTGACTAGTGACTGGGGCTACTACTAGTCACTTTGGCTAATCTGTGTAAACAAACCTGATTGACTGAAGTGTTTTACAAGACAAAACATGTCCTTATATTGTAGGGATTTTTGTTTTTTTTTCTCCCATTGATTTCAGTGGGAAAACTTCCCTATTGATTTAAATGGGGAAAGAATCGAGAACCGATAATGCCAAGAGAACCAATAAACCGAGAACTGATAAAATTGACAACTGAGAATTTGCAAAAAGTCCCACCCCTACATACGCAAAGTACTATGAACATATTTGGAAGCAAAGTGGGAGACAGGGTATACAACTACAGCACACACACCAAGATACCAACTCTACAAATACAGGGGAAGCAAGAGCTGTAACAAACTACAACAGAGAAAACGTGCAGAGTAATAAACAAGGGAGACAGGGGAAACAAGAGAGAGGGAAATACCTTCAACACAGAGGGGAAAAGGAAGAGCTAAACAGGGGGACAGGAACACAAATAAGCAAATTAATAATGAGAGGCACAACCTGAGTGGAGATGGATTCAAGAGTGTGGGTCAGAGAATAGCTGCAGCAGAGTCACGAGAAACAGATGCCCCACCAGCATCCTGTGGCTCACAGCCCTACTTATAAGCAGGCTGTGGCCACTGAGGGAGTTGGCAGGCATGCCTACACACAGGGCAAGAGAAAACAGAGACGATAAGAAAAAACTCCCAAACCAAACAGACCAGGTGGGGGCACAGAGGACAGGGAACCATCCTCCATCCTCCAAAGTGTTCAGGGTTAAGCCCAGACAATCATTACTTACTGGGAATTGGAGAAGTTTACGTGACTAACAAGAAGGAGCCTTTTCCTCTTGTATGTGCAACTCAAGGTAGGAGTAGTCCCTCCAGAGATTGGAGCTTCATAGACTTCTGTTACTTCAGCTTTTAAAGGGTGGAGACCTCCCTCCCCCTATTCCTTGTAGGAAGTTTGGAAAAAGGAATCAGGCTGAGGGTGGCCTGGCATTTTCTCCAAGCCATTTCATCCAACTTTACCATTATGAAAAAATTGAGATCAGTCATATGCATTCCCAGTCTGACTTCACTCTTCTCACCTTCTGTCATAGGGTGCTTTTAGATGGACAGCAGCTCCATTTCTGCCTGTGTCAGCCTGCTTCATCCCTGGGCTGGCAGGTTCATTTAATAAAAGTGCCCTGCCAGATGTGCAAGAGGAGCAGGCTATGCCTGCTCTGGGGCAGCCTTGCCGGAAGTGCTCCTGAACATCTTGGAGCACCACCAGCTAAATGAACTGACCAAAACCGTAACACTGGACAAAAGTGGAGCTGCTGTCCATCTGATGGGCGTACCCACACTCTGGTTCCACTCCTGGCCAGCTGTTGTCCTGAATAACACTATAGAGTTGCGGGCATCAGTCTAGAGCATTGTCTGATCACCTGCAACTCTGTGTGTGTGTGTGTGTGTGTGTGTGTGACTGTGTGGGCCCATTATATCCATCTAAAACAGTCGAAGCCCAACTTTGGTACATTAACATCAGTTGAGTTCCCAAGGAACTGGAAATCACAGCAAAAGCATACAGCATATGGTTGTGAAATATGTTATTCGAGGACAGTAGCTCTCTTTCCTTATATTATTTTTAATACAAGGATCACATGTTGCCAAATCAGCACCTATAAAATTACCCATTCTCTATATAACATAAAACCTTCTTGCTAGACATAAACAAGCAAGACAAATGGTTTAAGAGAGGGCTGACATTTTTTTCTTCGGTGAATCCCATATCTAATGGATTTGCCTGACCTGATGTGGTCCCAAAAGAATGGGGATCAACCATTATGATCAACTGTGATCCGTGATCTGGTTCCTGTTTCATTGGAGATTTGGTTGTTCTGGTTACTTTGGTACTTCAGTTCAGTCACTTTGATCATTTTGGTATGCGCAATAGCAAAAATGAAGTAAATGACAAAACCGAAATAACCCAAATGACAAAATAAGCAGTTACCAAACTGGAATAAGTATATCAGATATGCAAAGATCTACCACAAAAACAAAAAAATGAAAAGGACAATCCATTTCAGGTCATACTCGGTTGCTTCTTCCTTGACTTGCATAGTCTTTATGGCAGTTTCCAGCCTAAAGAAGTACAATAAGTAGTAGGCAGAAGGGCTAGCACATAAAATGATGCATAGCAGATTATCTAGCTCCTTTGATGGGGATCAGAATTCTGCCTTTATTCTAAAGAGACATGCTGTTGCTGGAAATATGTTTTGTTAGGACATCCATATTAGAATTCCAGTGTATTTCACTTAAGCACATTTATATTGATCAATTCATTTCACTCTTTAATCAGATGTGCAATGTTGACATCTTAACTTTTGCAAGAGCTACTTGTTCCCTCATATTTTATGGAGTACATGGACTTGACTTTTAAATGTTTAATTTCAATACATCTTATTAAACACGCAGGCATAAAGAAACACAAGCAGTCAAAGTCATCATTATTATATGCATGGAAGGTTATCTCCTGCCTTTCTATCCTCATCATTCATTAATGATGCACAGAGCTTTGTCATTTGTCTTTTTGATTCTTTGACTTTGTTTCGTGGCTTATATGTTATGACACACAGAGACTTGTGTAGTGAGCATTTGTCAGGCTTGACATTATATATGTCATGGACTGCATCCTCTGTTAAGTCCAAAAAGTTACGGTCTTGTTCCCTATGTATTTAACCTACTTAAGTACTGTCACTTGGGATGTTACTAGTGTCTTTGATTTCACAAGGCATTTGTCAATACAGCTGCATGGTATGTTATAAATCAACCGTCTATCTACACCAAACTTCATTTTATTTCATAACCACTAATCCCTTGACTATCACAGCAGGACAATACACTTTAACCCCTGCTGTGAAACTCCAATACATCATTCAGATAAGAGCTCAAGTCTTACTGAGATGCTATCCAGCCCTTCAATAAAACTGCCACTTAAGAATGTCTCTAAGCAAACATGTAGGGTATACGTGCATCTGATTCCAACTCTGGTCCACAGAGAACTGGGCAGAGACTACTGAAGTATGTTTGACTTCTATCAGTTGTCTTCGAAAGCCCCTAAAGATACTCTGATCATAGGCTGTTTTTGAACATTTTAAGTTTTGCAAGCTCGGCTTTAAAAAAATAATAAAAAAGCTTAATCAAATTTTCTGACACAACTGGCACACATTAACATTTTTGAGCCATAAACATACAAAACCAGAAATCTCTAATTGCCAGTAATTAAAGTGTGTGGATCTTTTTGAAATGTTTTCCCATTTTGATGAAGTCTAAAGTGGTACAGCTCCCAGGTGGCATTCCCAAGTAGACATGGGTCTGCCTCAGGCTGCTTGACTGCTTTGGAAAAGGTAAATTGAAAGAAAGAAAGAAAGAAAGAAAGAAAGAAAGACTGCGTACTCATCTTGCATAAGCATTTGGGTGTTGTGCAAATTAGTTGCAACATTTTAGTGGGATGACTTCTTTTTATTAAAAATGTATCAGCTCACCAAAGACATCACTAGCTGCCTGATGTGACATTTTGAAGTGTCCTCCTGGTGTGTACACTTCTAAAAATGAGCACGAAAAAGGAAACTACCCCACCTATCTTTTCATGGCACCACAAGGCATGTGGTATGCTTTGTTTGATTTCTTTTTTAAATGTGTTAATTAGAATGTCTAGAATAGTTTGGAAATAACCTGCCATAAAATCCTCTTCAATGCTGTCAGGAACATGGGGCAGTTACTGTGGTGTCAGGGTTTAAATCAGTTGTGGGGAAACTTTTCCCTCCCATGAGCTATTTTCAAAATGAATACAACCTCTGCAGGCCATGTAGAAATTAGGGGAAGGGTTGATTAAAAGATGTGCTCAAGATGGGGGAAAGGAAGATCCAGATCATGGATCTGTGCCATGGATACATCCCCTGTCCTTGAGTTAAATCCTGCTAAGGCTCAGAGCCTGTATTCTTTTCTTTTAGGACTGAAGGCTAGATTGAGGTTTCTGTTGGTGGGCTGGCTGCAGCTTCCAGACTCTGAGGCTACACTTTTGGTGGTGCTGCATGTACTCATCAAATTCTTTAACTGATACAAAAAGCATTTCCCCTTAGCTGTGTAGAAATGGGAGGTTATTCTGTAAAGAACTGACAAATACTAACCAAATTAAATGACTTTGCAAATTAACAAATATGGGTTAGCAAATAATGGTTTTAGGAATGTTTTAGTCATCCTATTTTGATGTTTTTATGTTTTTATAGTTTTATTGTGCTTGCAAGCTGCCCCCAAACCGCTGTGCGGGGGGCATTAAATTTGTTTAAATAAATAAATAAAATTTTGGGGAGATGGGAACTGACAGTGCCCTTTGTTTTCAGAGTCCTCAAATGGAGGTGAACTTTGACTCTGCACAATGCAAATCCAAGAAATTTGATTCAATTTGAACATTCAGGTTAACTGTACTACACTCCACACAGATGTTCGGCACTCAAAGAAAGGCATAGCAAAATCTTGCTCAATAGAAACATGATGGCTTGGAACTACATCCCACGATGACATGCTAGAAAGTATTGTTATTGCTAAGAGTGTTATTATTGGTGGCTGCACCACAATTCATTTTCCACTGATTATTCTTCATTATCTTACTGTGTTTCCTGAATCTATTGTCTCCTCTGGTTAGGCCAGAAATATCATGGGGAAAGCATTTGTTGTGGTGTTTTAGTGTTGCTCTTTTTGGTTTCAGTCCCTGGGAAGGCTTAGGGGCAGCCCCACTAAACCCTCAGGTAAGGTCATGGCCCCTTCCCCCCCCCACCCCTTTTCCCTGTACTTGGCACCATGAGTAGGGCCTGTGCTCTCCCAATCATTCTCCCAGATCACTCCATGGCTGCAGCAGTGTTGGCAGGCAGTGAGTTCAGCAATGGTAGACTGCTCCCCTCCTTCCTTGGTGCTGCTGTCATGGGGGCTTCTATGTTTCTTCGACAGCAGCTGCAGCTGCACATTGGCCTAATGCTACGTCACTGTCTTTTGCAGGCATATCCTGATGATGCAGCCAGTCTGTACTACTCTGCTTCGGCTGCTGGGCTCAGGCTGTACTGCCGCAGCCACTCGGCCGCTCCCCCATCTGTTGGGTGAGGGTGTAATTAAATGCTGTGCAGCCCACCAAAGTCTGCCTAAACCACAGAGAGGCAGGCAATGGGCCACACAACATAGAAGCAGGGTGGCAGGGCGGTGGGCCAGCGGAAATCACCCCGCAGGCCGGAAGTGGTTCCCCACTCCTGTTGTAATAGCTGACCACCGTTAGTGATGCAAGTAAAGGCTGTCACATAATGCTCATCCTTTGTCTCACATCCTCTCACAAAGGGAAATTTGTGCTTGTGGTATTTGGGGATGTGCATGTTGTTTTTGTTATTACAATAACGATAACAAAAATTGTCATTTTCATTATCATTATTGCAATAACAAAAATGAAAATCGATAACAACGTTAATGAAAATGACAATGTCATTATCATTGTCGTTAGTATTAGTGCTGTGGCAGTTTGGTTTTGGAGGGACAACATGGAGGGGGAGGACGGAGCAGACATCTCAGAGCCCTAAACAGGGTTGAACTATTGAACTGCGCCTGTGTTGGGAGTGGAGAGCAGTTCAGCAGTATCTTATGGATGTATCTCTGGCTAATGAGCAACGCAAGTAGGCCCCAGCAGTCTCATGGCACTCTGTGATTGCTCAATGCCTGCTGCCTCCCACAACCAATCAGGGAGACTCTGGGGGAGGGCACTGCAACCTGTTTTAATGGGAGGGCCAGGCTTTTTCTCTCTGTTCTGTGAGAGTTATGCACACAAAAAATCCTCCCTAGCCCTCATTGTATTACCACCAATACCTTTCCTTCCTTATACCCTACATTTTACCTTCTCCCTTTCCCTGCCCTTCTCCCCCCTGTACATTATATATTGATAGATATTATAAATTAGATATAGATATATATTATAGATGTATAGATTATATTAGAATAGTTATATAGATAATTGACTAGATAATAGAAAGTTTTCCTTTTCCCTTCCCCTGATTTCCTTAGATTTAGATAGATATTACTTGTGTACATATGTAGAGATATTAGATATTATATGGGTATTTAGGCTAGTGTCATAAGAAGATACTGGGCTACATGTAGACTACAGGTCTAAAAATATGTAAAGGTAAAGGTTAAACATATATGTAATGCGAAAGCGGAGAACTGGAAACTCCCTTCATGCAATGGAGAAATGTAAAGTCATGCCGAGTGCATATTCAGAAAAAACCTAAACACCTCAGCAGACACATAGATCACTGAGTTGCAAATGGATTTCTTCCTGTGGACGTGACAAAGCACAAAGTTGCCTGGTGGAAAAATCAAACAAAGGACCCTGGAAAGGTACTTAAGTGGGGAGACAAGACAAAGAAGACTGTCACGTGTTGAGATCAGATTGTTGAGCATAGTCTACATCATCACATCTTACCAGCCAGAGAAGGGTTACACCAAAGGAAATATGAAGTAAGGACTCTTGGAAATTAAGACTGGTACCCAGCCAAGCTTCCCATCGCTGGCTGTGACATGAACTGAAATACCCTTGGACCTTGGTTAAGGTAATCCTAAATTAGGAGAATCCAAGTACAGATAGGAATGCGTTATTGGTTATGTTATTTTAATTTCTGCACTCTCGAGTATAATCTTGTACTGCATGCTTATTCATGATTTATTCATTAAACTTCTTTTTACTGAACTTTGTATGGTCCAGTGGTATTGCTAATCCTAACATTGACAGGACACAGTTTGGGGTTAATTCTGTGTTTACAAACACAGACGAACCTAGAGAGAAAGAGTCTGTACTGGGAAACTCTGTGGTTAAAAAGGTCACAAGAAAGTTCATCCGTTGCAGGCTCAATCAGTTCTAGAGAGAGAGCTGATCCATTGAGAGCTGCAAGCTTGGGAAACTGAGTCATGACAGCCTAGAATGGGGTAGTGAGCCCCCAATCTCCTGACAGCTAATCTGTTTTATATATATTATGTTATCGGAATCGATACCGATAATGATACCAATACCATTTTACATTGGAAATGATTACAAACTTTAGCAATAACCCCACACCCACCTTTCTTCCACTCAGAATTCATGAGCAGCCAGCAAAATTAAGTTTTTTATGCAGGGGCACCTGGCGCCCGGCCAGCGCCTAAGGCTGCATGCACAAGGGTGCGCCCGTGTGCACGCAGCCCTTAGACGTGCTTCCCGCGGCTCACGCCCGTGGCACAGGAGTGCACCAGCTCAGTTAATATAGGGCTCCCCTCAGTATGTCACCACCCAGTCAATTACAGCCCAGGACTCGGGACTCAGCTCCTGCCCAAGTGCCACCCTGCTGCTGCAAGAGGAAAGAGAAGAGCGCCGCCCCTTACAATCACCAGACCCCAGTCTCTTAGTCCCCATTCCAAACAGGGGGGTTTTCACTCCACAGATCTCCAGGCGTCCCTGCTGCCCAAATGGAAAAGAGGGGTACTAGCTCCAAAAGGGTGAGGTCCACGATGGTTGGGATCCATCCCCCTGATAAACAAAGGAGGATTTGATGCCTTTTTTACATCCAGACATTCTAGCCCGGAAGCTTCTTCTTCAGAGGTGGTGACCTCTAATTAGTTTCTCCCCTTAGAAACTGAAGGGTTAGAGGTTGCTCCCATAATATCGGGGCATTCTAATGTGGATTCTGAGGGAATAACCCAACGAGGACTAGATACACTCCCTATGCCCCATGGCATTCCTTCTATGAAGGAATATGTAAAGAGGAGGGAGATTGGGAATAAAGATAAAGATAGAGTTTTTTCCTCCGAGGCTATTTTGGCAGAGCATGTGCAACTCACCACTTATACTGTAAGATTTATCTTTCAACAATTGAATGTATTAACAATGAATGTAGAGAGTCTTATGGGTATGGCTAATGAGGGATTGTTATCTACTAATCACCGTAATACCCTTTCTAAGGGCAACGAAGTGTAAAGGGTACCCTCTGATCAGTTGCAGAAATGGCCATTAAGTTTGTGTGTCTCAGGGTTACAGACATTGGTGGAAGGGGGTACAAGTGAAGGAATGCTCCAATTGCCCCCTGATAAAATCATCATAACTGCCTTGTCTTTAATAGGAAATTATCCTCCAGCATGGGATACCTCCCTGGACAATGCTGAACATTTCAGATTTTTGTTAAAAATTCCTGTAACAAGGAAAGATATTAGGTCATGTTGTATTTAGAAGGGGTAGATGCATAGTGTTAATTCATTTCAATTCTGAGGCATGGGTTAAGGCCGTTTTGGATAAGAATACATTTCTTAGGAGAAGCAAAAATTTTTGTATCTCAGGTCTATTATGAGATGAGGCTTGGTGTAAGTAGACAAAATCCCGAGCAGCAGGTTCCGGAAAAGAGATGTTTACACCCCTCTAGTAGAAAGGTTTTGTCTGTTTCATCTTCTAATGTAAACAAAGTAGCCCAGATGCCAAGTCCCCCTGAATTATCAGAGGGGCAGGAGGCTCGTTGCTCAAGAGTTACTTTCTCTCCAACAGTGAATAAGGTAGTGCAGGTGCCGAGTTCCTCCAGTTTAATGGAGGTACAGGAGATACAATGATCAAGAATTGATTTGAATACACCAGAGAGGCAAAAGTTTCCTACTGAGGGCCAGGTTCAAATATTGGAATGAATGTCACATTTGTAGGACCATCTGAAGGGTAAAATTAGATTGAGGAAGGAGGCCGAGATTCTGGATGAAGTTTTGACAGATCCCCCAATGGGGGAGGTAGTGGGGGTTTTTTCTCCCAGGGTACGGGCCAGTTATTCCCAAAAGGGAATACAGATGGTAAACTCTAGAACTGAAGACAGGGGTATAGTCCAGGGAGAAGGGAATCCCTCTGGATTTGGACCACCAATAGGTGGTGTAATTAGCCCTTCCCTTTTGGAAAAATCCTGGGAAATTAGAAGGATTGGTGAAATGGCGGGTGATGTTTCAGGTACTGACCATTGCAATTTGGCTGTTATAGATCAGCAGGAGAGGTATTTATCCTCTACCCACGCCATGTCTGGCCAGCAATTAAAATCAGTTAGGGCAGAAGTCCCCTTGCCAATAGTGGAGCAGATTGCTTTTCCCTTCTCGTTTGAGAGATCGCAGGTATCAAGGTGTGAAAATATCACTCTTAGTAACAGCACTCCTAAGCATAAAGTTGCTCAGTTGGTAAGAGTAGTGGATACTGTGTGTGAGGCTTGTACCCACCTCCCACCCCCCCATGATCAAATCCCAGAAGGTGCTTGTGGTCCATATCGGAAAGAGGTTCAGAGGAAGGGTGCCTCTCAGGGGTTTTGACAGTTTCCCCAGGCACCTCTTATTTGTGTGTCTTCAGAACCAGCTGATGATTTAAACTCGATAGTTAGAGTACTATCATGGAACATCGCGGGGTGGAAGGGGAATGATAATGATCAGGAATTTATTGGCTTTCTTGGAAGTTTTGATTTAGTGTGCTTGCAGGAGACCTGGGTATATGATCCTGAGTTAATAGAACTTCAGGTTTTTTTTAAATGGATATTACCACTTAGTTCTTCAAATGGAAGGAAGGGAAGACTATCTGGTGGCTTAGTTGTTTTTTTTAAGAATAGAGCAGGAGTTGGAAGCTCAGGTAGTTCAGAATGATGAGGTTTCAGTTCAGGTTTTAACGGTCCAATTTGCAAATTCCTGTTGGGTTCAGATGTATAATGTTTATTTTCTACCCGGATCCAAAGGCAACTTGCTGTGGCTGTCTTTTTTGGATTTTTTCTCCCGGAATACTGAAAGGTTCTCTGAGGATCAGCTAATCATCTTTGGGAACTTTAATGCAGTAATAGGGCAAAGTAGTGAACAGATCCTGAACGCCTTGAAACTGCACAATATGTGTGAAGATTACCAGGATTGTAATGGGGTTAGGGTCTCACAGGATGCAATTGTAAATAAGAATGGGAAACAATTATATAGATTTGTGCTGGAGCATTCATTGTATATTTTAAATGGAAATGCTCCTGGCGATCCTTTTGGGACCTTTACTTTTTCAAATGGTAAGGGATGACGTGTAATTGATTATGTGTTAATTTCCCCTTCTTTGCTGCACAATGTGAGCTCTTTTAAGATAGCATGCAATATTGAGAGTGATCATTTCCCCCTGACACTCTCTTTGGACTTTCTGATGGTGTCCCGCTACAGTACATCTTCTCCGATTTTGGGAGGGGAGTTAGTTGAGTGTGGGCTGTGTAGGTTAAGATGGGTGCCTAAGATTGATCAGCTGTTAAAATCCAACCTAGAATCCTCTTCATGATGATTCTTAGAGATATGCTATGTTCAACAAGGGATATATTATATGCCCTTAAGCTTTTGGATATTATATCTCAAAATTTACTTCCTCATCTAACCAAACCAGTGAATTCTCATACTAAGATTTTTTCTCATCTGGACTGGTAGGATTCAGGATGTAGTAGTAGGAAATCAGATCTTAGAAAGGCAGCTAGAAGACTAAAATTCAATAACTCTGAAGAATGGATAGTAGCCTATAGACGATCGAGGGCGGATTATAAGTCTTTCATCTTCAAGAAAAGATCAGACTATGCGTATGGGTATTGGGACAAATTGCTGGATGCTTTGGAGAGAAATTATAATGGTTTATTAGTTCTCTTCAAAATAGAATCAGGATAGCTGAGCCTCAAATACAGCAGTCGGTCTGGGTTCGGCATTCTGCTGAAATCTTTAATGCAAGTTACCAGACTAGACAATAATTGCCTAGTTGTCACAGGGGCGGGTTGGTTGGAGGGAGTAAGGGGGAAAACAGGGTGTGTGTGTGTGTGTTAAGAACCCACTGACTCAGATTCCCTATGCACAGGCCCAAACCTTGAACGCTGGAAGAGTCTCTCGAGGGTACAATGCCCGTCAGGATAGTATGTGGACCTATCAGCCTCTCTGAGACCAGGACCCTATCATCATAGGATGCCAGTGGTAGGAAAGATAATTGGGCCCCACATGCTCCCACAACACTCAAGGCCCACACCACGGGGAAAAAGGGGGGGAGGAGGAAGTGTGCAGGTCTGATGATAGGGTAGCCGGGGAAGAGGGCCCAAGGTACGATGGGGGAAGGGAAAGGGCTTGCACACGATGGCAGAAGGAAGCTAGTAACCTAGGGAGGGGGGGAGGAGGGTCTCACACTCTACTAACGCTCCACTTACGTTCTCTCACTCGCTCAGGCAGACACTCAGGGGAACAGCAGGTAGACTCAGGAATTCTCCAAACAACAAGACTTAGCGTCCATGTTCTCTCTCTCTCTCTCTCTCTCTCAGGTGGCCGGTCTGTTCACTCTAATCACCAGCGCTGAGTGCTTCTCGGCGCTGGGGTTTAAACCGGAGGCCCCACCACCCTGCGCACTCTCGCAAGCATGTGGAGCAATGCACTGAGGGCGTGGCCAGCTTCACTGTATCTGACAGCCCTGTGCCTGTCTCCCAAGCCCATGATCGGGTCGGCGCAGGCTGTTGTGTAGGCAGGGGTGTGTCCTGCTCTGTTGCCATGGGCAAGAGTGGTGTGGAGCTTGAGGGGCTTGGGGAGGCCAGATCCGAGACCGGGGCCAGCCCCCCACCAGTGCGGCTCCATGCCGGCGGGTGGGGACGCACGACAGTACCACTCTGGCGAGGCCCCCGTCCAATACCCCACAAGGGACGGGGCTTTGAGGGGTAGCAGCGATGAGACGCCCAGACCAGGCGAGGGGCATGGACCGAGGATGCTGGCTCCCATGAGCATTCCTCAGGACCATACTCCACCCAGTCGATAAGATATTGCAAGTGCCTGTAACGCCGGCAGGCATCTAGAATAGCTTGAACCTCATACTCGGGACCCTGGGAGGTAGGGAATGGGTGGTGGAGGGGGAGAGGCAGGGGTCTTGGGAGCAGCGTGTGCTTTCTTTAAGAGGGACACATGAAAAGAGGGGTGTATGCGAAGGTGACCAATTTGGCTGAATGGCGAGAAGTAGGGTAGTGATGGTGACTGATCCAGATGAGATCTCCAGGCTGAAATGAAGGAGCCGGGGTATGGTGTTTGTCTGAGGCCTCTTATATTGCTGTCGAGCTTGTTGTAGGGTGAGCCTGGCTAGTTGCTGAACTTTGCGAATGCGTTGAACTAAAGCACCCACCGCAAGAATCTGCGGGGGGGGGGTGCGGGGTAGGTCCGAAATACCTATTTGGGGATGGAACCCAATACCTATTTGGAGATGGAACCCATGTGAGACGAAAAACGGGGATTCTCTGATGGACGCATTTGGGGCATTATTAAGGGCAAATTCAGTGATGGGTAACCACGTATACTAGTCATCTTGGAGGTGCGTGGTGTAGCACCAAAGGTACTTCTCAAGGTCTGGATTGATGCGTTCTACCTGGCCTTTAGCCTGGGGGTGGTAAGCTGTTGTGGGTTTCAAGGTTACATGTAGAGCAGAAAAAAGGGTTTTCCAGAACCGCGAGGTGAATTGGGAACCTCTGTCACTGATTATCTCGTGGGGATACCCGTGCAGCTTCACCAGATGTCAGAGAAAAAAGAGGGCAGTTCGACAGGCTGAGGGCAAAACTTTGCAGGCAACGAAGTGGGCCATCTTCGTGAAATGGTCCACCATAATAAAGATGGTGTTGTAGGCTCT
>QEPC01012027.1:844487-902382 GCA_003113815.1 Sphenodon punctatus | reverse complement strand
AACAATCACCAAAACACACTACACAAGCAGCCACCGAAACAAACACACACCCTCTCGCCTCACTCACGCACACGAATTTCTGGCGCGACACCGATTTTACGACTTCCCGCGATATTTCCGGCCGAACGGCCGAACATCCGAACGCGCGAACCACCTGAACACCGAACGACCGAACACGAACGCACAACCCGATGGCGAACGAACCGAACGGCCGAACACGAACGTACAACCTGCCCGAACAACTGAACACGAACGGCCGAACACGAACGGCCGAACCGAACGGGTGAATGCGAACGCGAGGTACGACCGAACGACCGAACACGAACACACGAACCGAACGTGGCCGAACCGAACGGCCGAACACGAACACACGAACCGATTGCGGCCGAACCGAACGGCCGAACACGAACCGCGATCTGTTTGCCCATGCCTAATTTCTATGTGAATTACCTATTGGGTGATCGCTTTTCTATTATTAAGACAGAAGTGGAAGAATTTCTCTGGAGAGTATATATTGAAAAGCAGAAAATTAAGACATCTGTTCAGAATCCATGATGAATGATGCACGATCCCTAAGAGACTAAAGGACTATGTTGGCTTTATGTGAATTGCTTTTATATTTGTATAATTTTACTATGTTTTAGTATAATTTTATTATTTTTCTTTTTAAAATGTTTGAATTAGAAGCAAAGTTCTTTATTCTATTTATGTATTTTTTTAATGTTTTTCAATGGCCTGATGTCTAGGAAATGAATGAATAAACATCCCTAAACAAACAAACAAACAAAAGACTAGAGCTTCAACTGGGTACCCGGCTAGTTGGGCAACCCGCTGAATCTGGAGTGCCTGACTTGCCTCAGTTGTGTTCAGGCACAAATTGATACTTAGACATGACCTGATGGGCTACCTGACTCACCTCACCACCGGGATGCTGCTCCTCCAGTCTGGTTGCTGCTCACAGCTTCCTGCTCCCTGCTCCACTGTGGCCTGCATGCTGCTTGGGTGAGCTGGGAACTTACTCACTCAGGTTTTTCTGAGGGGGGGGAGAGGGAGGAGGCCTTTTTCCACCTGTTTGTCCCCTTAATTGGTCCCCCATTCCCAGGAGGACCCAAAATGGGGATGCATGCAGGACCCATGTGCACCCGTGATATAGATGGAGGTTCCCAGGGGGACCCATTGGGGGAGGTAAATGTGGGTGGGAAGAGGTCTCCTTGCCCCCCCAAATCAGAAAAAGCTGAGCAGGGAAGTCCACAGGTCAACTGAGCAGCGCACGGGCTGGGAAGGAGCAAGGAGCAGTGACCATAACTGGAGGAACAGCAGCCCAGCAGTGAAATAAGTCATCCCAGGGAACCATGGGTACTGGGATCAACATCCTGGGGTGTCCTGCAATGCTCCAGTGATACCCCTGTTTTCAGGCACTAGGTACTGGGGGAGGGAAGGTACACTGTTGGGTGTGCACTGGGGGTGCCCCAAAATGTGGGTATTACTACTCATGCATCCCAAATGCACTACCCACTGCAGCTCTACATAAGAACATAAGAAGTGCCATACTTGGTCCATCGAGACCAGCATCTTGTCTATAACTGTAGCCAATCTTAGTCACTTGGGAAAAGTACCCAACAGTTCATAATGGGGTGATTCATTCCCTGTTGTTCACTCCCAGCTCCCCACAGTCAGAGGTTATGTCTGCCAACTACTTGACTAATAACCAGTAATGGACCTATCCTTCAAGGACTTATCCAATCCTATTTAAAACACCAATGTGAAAAACACAATTGACATGGGTCCCTGTGTATTGGTTATTTGGACTCAGAAGTGCAGTGAGGGTCTGCCAGTTAAGACAGCCATATAAGAAAAAAAAAGAGGTTAAGACTGCTGCTAACTCTGCGACCAATTTTAAGACTAACACTGGTTTGGGGGACAGTGGAGAATACAGTTCGCTAGGTGGGGCAGTTTTTAGCTTGCAGAGGTAGGAAAGGGGCATGGGTCTGGTTTAGGAAAGGTGTCACTCATTTGAGGAAAGGGTAATGGGGTATGGGACTACGTTCAGGGGAGGTTGGTGGCTTGTGGTGGGGGAATGGGACATGTGGATGGCAGGTGTGTCACTTGTTGGGGGTGGGGGTTGCTGACTTGGATATTCACCATTTCTCCCTGACTTAGCTGGTCTCCATTGGGCTTGGGTTGGCTACAGGTGGGGAGGGATCACTACAGGCTCACCAAGCAGGTGATTAAACTGAGACCACTTTCAGACATTCCCCCCCCCATGCATATTCTGGCTGCTGGAGGGTTATGCACAGCCAGAATATGCGCAGGGATCAGCCAGTCTGAAAGCCTCCTCCATGCAGCTTTGCCGGAAGACATGTGCATGAATGCAGAGCTTGATTTTCTGCTCTGCATCCCTAACCATGTCTGCCAGCAAAGCTGCGTGGGGGTGTGTGTGTTTCAGACTGACCGATACCCGCGCATATTCTGACTGTGCATTCCCACCACCACCACCAGAATCCACACAGGAGGGTGGGGGGTGGGGGTGGGGATGTTTGAAAGTGGCCTGAGAGTCAGAGATCAGCCTGGCTCTGAGCGGGATATGTGTTGCAGTTTGGGGACCTAGTTTGAGACCTCGGATACTACATTTCCCACCAAATTTTGGGTTCACTGGGAATTCAAATACACAGCTATTAGAGGCCTGAAGCACTCTGGAGCACTGCCAGACCCACTGCTGCCACTGCCAGTGGACCCGGGGCTGGAGCCCCGGCACCACCAGGTAGGTCAGGCTCTGGCCCTGGGTCTAGTGGCGGCAGCAGTAGTGGTGGCGGGTCTGGGTCTGGCGGCACTCTGGAACACTTCAGGCCTCTACTAGGCCTTCTAGGTCATGTGACCCGGAAGACCTAGTAGAGGCCTGAAGCGCTCTGGAGCACCACCGGACCTGCTGCCGCCACCACCGCTACTGCTGTTGGACCCGGGGTCAGAGCCCCGGCACCACCAGGTAGGGTGATCCCTGGGGTGGGTAGTATAAAAAAAAATGTACGAGGCTGAGCAGGGGGGCAGGGAGGTGAGCCCCAGCACCCCTTCCACCTGTGCAGCCTGGAGGGGGGAGGTAAAATCAGGTTCTCCCCTGTCCCCCATCCCCACATGAATGGGTTCGGAATCCAAACCTTGTTCAGCCGGGGGGCAGTTTGGGTTCGGGGTGTTTGCAAACAGGCTGAACACCCCGAGTTTGGGCCAAATGCCAAACCCCCAAACCACATTCACACTTCCCTAGTTATCATCATTAACAAAATTTTGTTATTCATTATCGGTGTCGTTATCAGTATTGGTATCGATTTTGAGTGATAATGAATATTTTGTTTTTGGTATAATTTCCATTGTGGGCCACCACCAATGGCAGAAGTGCCAGGAGATACCTGCCCGAGACATCTCAGAAGCTGAACTCCTTTCTCCCTTTCTCATTATAATGCAGTACTAATAAGTGCACAATGACAACATGAAAAATTACTAATATGTATGTCTAACCTAAACCTACACCTAATAACCTATACTATATGCAATATATTCCTATCTAAGTATCTATATCAATAAACTTCTATCTGCTATGTGTTCTATCTAAGTATCTATTTTATTCCTATCCCATAATGCTAATATATATAATAAAAAAGCCTAGTATCTACTAATAAATATATAATTAATCTCTCTCTCTCTCTCTAGAGAGAGAGATATTAGATATTATATAGTTATTAGTAGATACTAGGCTTTTTTATTATATATATTAGCATTATGGGATAGGAATAAAATAGATACTTTATATATAAAATATATATATTATATTCAATTTATTGCGTGGTTTTAAACCATTGCATGTATCCAACAACATACAGACAAACAAAATAGAAGGACATACATCTGTGTCTACAATTTGAACATATAATCCAGCAAATATGCATAGGATGTCTGAAAATAAAACAGAACTCACGGTTCTCTAGAGCACACCAGCGAGAGATGCCTCTCTATAACCTATATACTTGCTCTAGCATAGGGCCTTAAAATCAAAAAAATTCTCCCTGTCCTTAACCATCAGAGTCAGAAATTCTGCAATGGCCTCAATTACCTGGGTCTTGGGATTATTTAGAAGGGCACTCAGTATAAATACCTCCGGGTGACCTGGATACTTGTCCAGATGCCAGGCCAGAAATTTAGTCCTAGCCCTATCATAAAGATGGCAACTCAAAATCATGTGCCCCACAGTCTCAGCCGTAGTCTGATCAAAAGGGCACAAACGCTCGGCAAAGGGCACACCCTGAAATCGTCCCTCCAAGACTTGTGAAGGGAGAGCATTTACACGGGCCCGAAACAAAAGATGCTTGGCCCTAAGAGGGATGGGGGTCCGGAGGTAGCTAGCCATGCAGCCCTGTTCTGGTACCCAGTCTGCATAGTCCCCTAGATGTCGAGAGGCATTTATAATCCCTACCTCCCCCTGCCTATGTATGTCCCTTAATCTGGTGAGGATCTCCCTCCTAACCGTACCTGGTGGCTTATGGGACAAATAGTCCGTGGAGATCCCGATCTTTGCCAGATACATCTCCCATGATGCTTGCCATGGACTGACAAAACTATCTCCAGCTGCCTCCTTCATAAGATCTGATCCCTGCCCTAAAAAAAGTTTGCACCAGAATTTTGCCATTGATTCCATGGCTGTCAGATACCACGCATCCTGACCAAGTTCCAATCTGAACGCCGCATGCGGGACAGATTTGGGACTACCCAACAATTTGACCAGGAACTTAGCCTGGACGGTGTTCAGTTCCTGCGCAAATGGGAGGGCCCACAGCTCTGCCCCATAGAGCAACTGGGCCCTCACCTTGCTGTTCAAAACCCTCAGAGCAAGATGCATGGCATTCCTCCCTTGCTGGAAAAATAAGCCCAGAATCGCGTGCAGCGGGGCTTTTGCAGCCACAAGGGCTCTTTTTAAATGCATCCGCCAGGTACCTGACTTATGGAAGTTGAGACCAAGGTAACAGAATGAAATAACCTCCTGTACCTGGTGTCCACCTATATCCCACACGAAGGGGCTGAGTTTTTTACTGGTAAACACCAGTACCTTTGATTTGTCATAATTCAATGACAAGTGATTTTCCGAGCAAAAGGCGGCAAAAGACTTGAGTTGCCTCCTAAGGCCTACTCTGGTTTGCGATAGAAGTACTATATCGTCGGCATAAGCCAAGCATCCCACTGCCCTAGATCCCAGTTTTGGCGGAAAGAACCGGGTATCTGCCATTAAAGGTATGACCTCATTAATGTAATAGTTGAACAACATTGGGGCCAAGACACAGCCCTGCCTCACACCCTTATGGGTGTCTATTGGGGCCGTGACGTGGCCCTGCCCACCTACTCTCACCACCATCGAGGAGTTGCCATGGAGGGCACAGACAAGAGCCACCAACCTTCTGTCCATAGTGGATTTCCGTAACTTTCCCCATAAGATCTCCCTATCTACGGTGTCAAAGGCGGACTTAAGGTCCAGGAATGCTGCAAAAAATACCTTGTTCTGAACTCTGTATTTGGCTTGCAGATGAGACAGAACAAAACATTGCTCCATAGTAGAGCGACCACCCTGGAACCCCGCCTGCTCTGCCGCCAATGCCCTGGTCTCCATTATCCACCTTGTTAGTCTCGCCAGCAAATATTTAGAATATATCTTTCCAACTACTGACAATAGACTTATGGGACGATAATTGGCCGGGTTGGATTTATGACCCTTTTTATATAAGGGAATAACCACTGCCTTGCCCCACTCCCCAGGAATTCTACCTGACCCATTAATTGCGGTAAAAAGAGCCGCCAGTAAAGGGATCCACCACTCCCTATGTTTTTTAATAAGCTCAATGTGGATCCGGTCCACCCCGGGCGCCTTCCCATTCCTGAAGGACTCCACCAACTCCTCGACCTCAGCCTCTAGTACTGGCGGCCAAGTCGGCAAGTCATCAGTGAAAAAAGGTGGAAAATCCTCCACCGGGGATCTGCCAAACAAGCTATAGAGTTCGGAGAAGTGAATCCTCCAGGCCTGGGGGGTAACTGCTAAAGTAGTGACCCTGGGTTCTCCGTCAGTGGCTCCCTTAACCAAGCGCCAAAATAGTCTAGAGTCGTTGTTCTCAGCTGCTTTGCATAGTTTCACCCAATTTCCTTCCCAAAAATCCCTCTTTTTTTGTATAAGCAATCCCCGGTACTCAGCTTTGCAAATCCAATATGCAGATGGTAGCTTGGTCGCTTTACTGCCTCTATAATGAAAGTAGATAGACTTCAGCCTAGCCCTAGCTGCATAGCATTCCCTATCAAACCACCTCTTACCCCTTCCGTGTTGAAGTCTCTGGCGATCTATGCCCTGCAGACATGGCAGGCTCAACAGCAAGGAGGAAATATGGTCAAAAAGCTCCACCACCTGCTGGTTATCTCGGGAATGTAATAATTGGTCTCTCAGCTGGCAAATACGAGACCAATCTAGAGAATTTTCAACTTTTTTAGCCAAAGAGTCATTCCAAGGCGGAACCTTGTGCCTTAATAATCCCGAGCACTCGCCATCCTGAGATACCAAAAAACCCTGAGCTGAAGGCGTTAAAGCCAAGGTAAGGGCTAATGGAAGATGGTCTCCTACTAATTCTGACCCAATACCGAAATCCAAAACATGGGGAATCAGGTCTGGGGATAACAGGGCGAAGTCTACTACACTGGAGCCCGCAGGTCCCAGATAAGTGAACTCACCTTCTGGGTCAGAAAAGCCTGTCCCATTCAAAATATGCAGGCGGTGACCACTTGCAAAATTAGCCAGCTGTATACCTGATGTATTAATGACCAAATCCTTGGATTTTCTGGTTGAAAGATCAATGGATGGCGACTCAAAACTGGGATTACAGTATGGTAATAAGGCATCATCATCCTGGCCCAGCCTAGCATTAAAGTCCCCAAGCAACACAAATAGTCCTCCTGGGTACTTGCCACTAAGCTGGTCTAGTAGGTTGTCCAAGTCATCCCAAATACTATCCTTATAAAATCTAGAATTCCGTGGAGGTATATAAACGGTAAGGATGATCAAAGTATAAACCCCTAACCTAACTACAAATCCCAGGGCATATTGGGGGGAAGAAATCAAGATAAGGTCACCAGTGCCCAGCTCTTGAGACACAAAACACACCAATCCACCACTGGCTCGCCCCCGTACGGCCATACTAACTGCCGGAAGATCGTAAACTTGGTAACCCTCCAGTTCCAAAGGGGATTTTGCCCAGGTTTCCTGGCATAGGATCACCTGGAACTGTTTTATAAAGGACAGAAAACTAGAATCAGTCTTATGACGCTCCCACCCCGCAATATTCCAGGAACAGAGTCGAAGACAGGGACTGGTACTTCCAAGGGAGGTTGATAGTCAATCCACTCCACTCAAATTCAAATTCCCCCTACCCAGTAACCTATGCTGCTCCGGCCCTAATAGATGGCTCCTATGATCCCTATCTAAAGCCTCCCCACAACTATTCCCTGGCAGGAGTTCTGATGTTGCTAATACCCCCTCAATATCCCTAATACCTATAGAAGGTGCCTCCCCCCCCATAACAACTGACCTGACAACGGTCATAGGAGTACAAGGTTCCTTGGCTCCCTCATAGGAGGCAGATGCCACCAGGCTAGTATTTATTGGCATCAGAGGGCCTGTGAACTCACTGGGTATGGTCTGGATAGCTACCTCCGGAGATGTTATTGAGGGACCATCTGCTGGCATGGGGGGGTACAAGGGAGTGGGCATGCAGAGAGGCACGACAGCTAGATTCTGATAAACCTTATCTATATAAACCCCCCAAGAACTGAATAACTCTGTATGCTCCAAAAACCTATGAGTAGTTGCAGGAGTATTAAAATAAACCATTAAGCGTTGCATGTGACTGTTCCCTGCTAAATAAACAATATGCCTAATATAATGCATTGGAATAGAATAATGCAAGATGTTAGATACAAATGTCCGGGTACGTGCTTTAGTATTCCAGACTGGGAAATACCCAGAAGGCAAGGGAACAACGGTGAACAACAGAGCGTCTGGTGCTGGGCCTACTAAGCATCTCCCACTTGCTGGTGATGACAATAGCGGGTCCAACAATTTGTCGCACCGTGACTCCCTTAACTCTGGGTTTACAAAATCCAAGGTCTGAGTGGCAACCGAGGCTGTAAGAGGTGCCCGGGGACCTTGTAGCCGAGCCAAAGTCTCCCTACTATCCACAATCGCCTCCGAGATTGAGGTCAGAAGGCTCAGCTGTGCTTTCAATTGGAGAAATATATTGTCCAAGTGGGTGTAAAGCTTGGACACCAGATCCCCAATTAAATAACACTGATTCCCCATATATCCAGGAGTAAGCCCCGAATCCATATTCCTTAAGGGTGAAATACAAGGATCCTCAACCACCTGGGTAGAGGTACTCATTGGACCTGACAAGAGCTTAGTCCCCAGCAAAGGAGAAGACAGATCCTCTGCCCCTCGATCCATAAGGCCAGGCGTAGAGACTTTCCTTAGTGGAGCAGAGCATATGTCCTCAGCTATTTGGGGGATTGAGGAACATGGCTCAAGCAGGGGCAGCTGCCCCATAGGGACAGCTGGTAAGCCCCCAACCCTCTGGGACACATTCAACTCCGATGTATCAAGGGACCCCTCACCAGAACAAGTACCCAGTTGCTCAAGCTGTGGGAGCCCTGCTCTAGTCGGGGAGCACAGCTCACGCTCCTCAATGCTAAGGGCAGGGGAAGAGCCTTTTAAAAATGCATCCAGCCTTTGTTGCCTGGATGCCCATCTAGTTCCAGAGCTTACACCCTGCCTTTTCCCTTTCTTCCCCTTCTTTGTCATCTCTAGTCAGTGGCTCCTGTAAGGTCTACTCTTATAGGAACAGCACACCCCGCAATTTCAATGCCCGAGGGGTTATGATCGATAAGCAATGATATTCCTCCCCCAGAAACTCACCCGGTAGGTATGGCACAAATGCCCAATATTATAATGATGGGCTTATGACTCAGTAGCGCTAAACAGTGCTCCCAGCAATGTTCCTACTCCCCATTCCCCTATGGACCCCGAAGGGCCCCAAAGGGCCTCACCCTTTGGCCGCGTTCCTTCAGCTCACGGCCACCGGCTAGCGACCTGCGGTGCAGCCACAGGTGGATTCCTTATATGCCTCCCAGCAGCTTCCGATGACAGGTGAGTGGAGTAGGGGAGAGGGGTCCCCATTCAGTTGATCCCACTAATCGCCACACTCATGCAACCCATTGGATCTTTGCAGGAGGACAGCCGGCAGACGGAACTCCCAGCATGGCGGCAGGCTCAGTGTCAACAGGAGCAGCGAGGGTCCAGCACGGAGCAGCTGCTGCAGCGAGGGGCAGATGGCAAAGAGAGCACGCCCCCTCCCACACTAGGAACAGAACCTCCTCCCTGAGCCAGGGGTGTCGCCTCCTCAGCTACAGGGTCACCAATAGCAATAGCTCTTAGTGGACCCTGCCCACCTTTTGCATACATGGCTCTGGCCACGAAGACATTCCTGGATTCTAGGCTTCCTGCCCGTTCACCACCGGCTATCCCGCAATAACCCAGGCTCCTCTCCGTTCAGCCTCTGCAGCTCCACAAAAGGAATGTCACACTCCTGCTCTGGGGCGCGGCCGTAAACTGGCTGTAGGTCTCTACTTCCCTGCAGATAACTTCAAAGGGGGGGGCGCCCACGCCCACGCTCGGTCCCACGAACAGGCCCATCAATGGGCAACACCCTTTGGTGTCGCCCAAGGGCTGACGCCCAAAGGGTGTCCCAGCCCTTGTAGTAGTACCTGCAGGGGGAGAAACAGCCAATAAGCTCCAGGCACCAGCAGAACACAAGCAGAAGTCTCTTTCTCCTCCCTTCCCCCACAGCTCCAGACACTCCTCCCCATATATATATATATATATAGAGAGAGAGAGAGAGAGAGAGAGATTAGATATTATATAGTTATTAGTAGATACTAGGCTTTTTTATTATATATATTCCTATCTAAGTATCTATATCAATAAACCTCTATCACTATGTGTTCTAAGTATCTATCATATTCCTATTCTATAATGCTAATATATATAATAAAAAAGCCTAGTAGATACTTAGATATAACACATAGGAGATAGAGGTTTATTGATATAGATACTTAGGTATATATTGGATATAGTATAGGTTATTAGGTGTAAATTTAGGTTAGACATACATATTAGTAATTTTTCATATTGGCATTGTGCACTTATTAGTACTGTATTATAATGAGAATATATAATGCAGTACTAATATATATATATTCAGTCATAACGCTAACCCCAGTTTAACCACACTGTAACCAAACTTGAACATTTCTTATACTTGTTGCAGGGCTGTATTGGTGCCCTATGCAACCCTGCAACATGCACAAGAAATATTCAAGTGTGGTTAAAGTGTGGTTAAGGTGGGGTTAGCGTCATGTCTGAAAACACCCCATATCTATCTATCTATCTATCTATCTATCTATCTATCATTTCAGACGTGACGTGGTCCCAATTCACCACAGTCGATCCCCAGTGGGGGTGAACCGAACAACAGTGGGGGTGAACCCCCGTGGTCAAAAACAGCCCTGAACAGATGTGACGGGACCGGGACCATGGCAGGGAATCGGGCTGACAGATCACGGGCTGGAGCAGCGCAACCGACATGCTGCGGAATCCCGACCCTGGTCAAAACACCCACAAGGCACCGGGCAGGGAAGGGACACAGACATGGCTGCCTGAGCGCCCCCTGAGGCTCCAGGGAGCTCTCTATGGCCGCCTCCATCTGGTCCACAGCCGCTATCATCCGCTCCCCCTGTTCTTCCGAGGTGTGGATGACGTCCCCCGCCTGGTCCTCACTCTGGTGGCGGACCCATGCCCGGTGCTCCCTC
The DNA here is from genome assembly GCA_003113815.1 of Sphenodon punctatus. Taxonomy (NCBI): domain Eukaryota; kingdom Metazoa; phylum Chordata; class Lepidosauria; order Sphenodontia; family Sphenodontidae; genus Sphenodon; species Sphenodon punctatus. The sequence continues at coordinate 891,444 of QEPC01012027.1, read as the reverse complement.
ATGCGCTGTGCTGGGGGCATGGGCCCGGGTGACCGTGTGACTGTTCTAGTTGCCCTGTAGGGTGAACAGAGGTGAATCTCCTGCTGACCTGGGCAGCCACCCCCACCCCTGGGAGGGGCCCAGGGCTCCGGGGCCCCCTGGAGGTACTGCCCAACCCTTTACCACCACCCCCTCTCCCTGGCCTCGTGTGTCCCACCCCCCGGGCTCCCCCCACCCAGACCGGGTGCCTCACCTGGTTCCTCTGCCTGCTGCCTGGGCTCCTCGGCGCCGGCCTCCTCACCCACCTGGGTCTGGTGCTTGGGTGTCCCATGCCCTGTGGGTGAATGGGGAGGGTGGTTGGTGCAGGGGTGTCTGGGTGGGGCCCGGGGCCCCTTTCCATCTTGTGCGGGGCAGTTGGACCCGGCCCATGCCTCTCCCCTGCCCCAGTCCCGGGCCCCTGGTACCTCTCCCCTCCCAGCTGCTCACTTACTGTCTATGTCCATCTCGGATCCCTTCGAGGCTGGCCCCTCTGTGTAGGTGGGACCACTGGCTGAGGGTGCTGAGGGTGCCAGCCTCTAATGCCTCCTGTCCGGCCTGGGGGTGGGGGCTCTCCGGGCTGCTGTCCGGGGGGGGAGCTTCAGGTGCCAGAGGTCCTGGGGCATTCCTCTTGGGGATCCAGGGCCCTGGAGCATGTGCCTTCCTGGGGGGCGGTGAAGGGAGGGGGTACCTTGGCCCGTTCCCTGCCCTGGACCACAGCACTCCCCACGAGCCGGGTGGTGACTATTGAGCCCTTCATCTGAAGTATGTGGTCCAGGGCATCATAGAAGGGGGAGGTTTGGGCTCCATGTCCAGACCGCCGATTGTTGTCCCTTATGGTCTTATGCCCCCTCTTAAGCCTTAGAGTGGCACTGTGCCACGGTTTGGTGGTGCCCCGCCACCTCCATCTCCCACACTATGTCCTCGTAGACATGCTCATTTTGCTGGTTGAGCATTAGCTCCAGCTGGTACTCCAGGGTCCCCCAGATCCTTATGAATTCCCGGGTCTCCTGCAGCCCCCACTGGCCCCCTTGGTGGTACGGCCTTCTCCCCCATCTCCCCTGTGGATTCTCCTCCTCCTCCTGCTCCTCCTCCTCCTCCTCCACCGCCTCTTCCACTGCCTCCTCCTCCACCTGGGCTGGGCCGGTGTCCTCCAGGGGCTCATCCACTCGGGACCGTTTCCGTGTCTGCGGGACACAGGGGAGGGGGGGTTATGGTTGGGTGCGGTTCTGCCCCCTCCCGTGGCCCACCCCCTTTACCTCCTTCCCTGCAGGGACCCTGGGTGGGCCCCCTGCCCCCCTTGGTGCCCTGGTGCCTCATGTTCCCTGGCCCTTGGTTCCCTTTACCCGTTTCCAGGGTGCCTCCTCCCCCGGTCCGGCTTCTGTTACTGGGGCGGCCCATTCCGGGTGCTGCTGCTGCTGCTGTTGTCCCTCCACATCCTCCATCTGCTGCGTGACCCCCACCTCCCCCTCCTCCACCTGTGCTTCCTCCGCCACTACCATTGCCTCCTCCCTCGCTCTTCCTCCCACCACTCTCTGCTGCCTCCCTCCTCGCTCCATCCCGCCACATTTCCCTGCTGCAGTTTGCCCTTTATATCTCCCTCCCCAGCCTGTGTTGTTGCTGGTTGCCTGGCAGCAATGCTGCGTGCTTTGTCCCCGGCTGGGAATCGTTTTCTGTGATTCCGGCCGGTGATTGCCATCCAGATGTTACTTTTTGTTGTTTCCTGGTGGAAATCTCTTTGACCACGTTTTCGGAGATCGTCCCAAAGGGAGCCCTGGTTGAAATTGACCCCATGTGGGTATTGATCGTGGTGAACATCTGGCGGCCACCGAACAGATGTTTGGGGTGCTTTGATCCCGCCGCGGGATTGACCGTGGGTCATTGTGGTTGAGCGTGATCTCATAACGTCTGAAAATACCCTATCTATCTATCTATCTATCTATCTATCTATCTATCTATCTATCTATCTATCTATCCGGGGGAGACAGACAGGGGAAGGGAAAAGGTCAAATAAAGGATATGAGGAAAGGGAAGGTATAACACTGAGGTCTGGGGAACATTCTAGTGCAAGCACCAGAGTTCTGTAAACACCGCCTGACACAACAAGAGCTAACACAAAACAAGAGTCAAAAAGCCTGATCCTGCAACATAAAGGATTGCAGTGCCCTCCCCAGAGCCCTCGTGATTGGTACTGGGAGGCAGGACGCATTGAGCAATCAGATAATGCCATTCAACTGCCTGGGACCTGCTTGGGCTGCTCATTGGCCAGCAATTACATCCATCAGGACCTTCCCTTCCCATCACAGGTCCAGTTCAAGAGTTCAACACAGTTTCTGTCTCCGAGATGTCTGCTCCCTCCTCCCCTCTCCATATTTCTCTCCATAAACACCTGCCAGGCAATAATAAAATCAACAACAACTCGGTATCTTTATTGATTTCTTTATTATTTATCTTCATTATCATTATTGCAATAACGATAACAAAAATGAGAATGTAATTATTATCAATAAAATGAAAAGAAAGTTCACACCCCTTGTTCTAGCCAATTGAGCCTCTCTTCATGCAGAAGGTGAAGCTGCTGCAGGTCTTTATCTTTGTTACTTTTCTCTGCACCCTTTTCAGCTCTGTTATGTACTTTTTGAGATGGGGTGACCAGAACTGCACACAACATTTGAGGTTTGGGTAGACTATGGATTTATATAATGACATTACAATGTTCTCCATTTCATTTTCTATCCCTTTCTCAATAATTATGAAAAACATTGTAGTGTCTGAACATGCAAAAAACCCCAGAAGGATTCTTATTTATTGGGGTTGAAGCCAGGGCCTTGGTTAGAAGTCAGAGCTCCATTGTTCTAGGTATCACACAAATATTTATTAAACAAATTGTTTGATCCAGAAAACACCCACACTAATGGAGCCTGGTTTCCTAAGTAACAAGTCTCACCAGATACACCTTTTGTTATACAATTTTTATCCCAATTTGTTTTGGGTCTTCCACCTTTCGACTAAATTTGGTTGAAATCAGCTTGCAAGGTCAAAAGTTATTAAGGGGGCAAGACACACACACAGGGTGATTGCATAACATTTCTTTCCATAGGAAACCAAGCTAAAAAGAAAGCTCTTCCCAAAGAAAGAATTAACTATTTAGGTTAAACCTTGCAGTCTCCGCTCAGCTCTCCTTATCTCTTCAGTGATAGCTTTGCCTGAGTGAGTACTGAATAAGGGATGCAAGTGTTAGGCTGCTTTTAGAGGAACCTCATGAAGACTCATTTCTTGCAGACTTCAGAGTCCGCAAGAAAAGAAACTTGCATGGGGGGAGGGGTTTAGATATTCCCCCACCACTCCCGGAAGTCAGGTGGCTGCCATTTGAAACAGCAGCTGTGGCAAACTAATGCTTGATTGGAGCTGTTGACTTTTAAAATCTCAATTATGTGGGCTTTAAAAGCCAGCATCTCCAATCAAGCGCTAATTTGCCATGGTTGCTGTTTCAAATGGGGGCCGCCCAACTATCGGTAGCAGCTGGGGAATGTCTAACCCTCCTCCCGGCACAAGTTTCTTTTCTTGTGGACTCTGAGGTCCAGAAGAAATGAGGCTGTGTGAGGCTTGTCTAAAAGCAGCCTTAGGGTGCAATCCAGTTCCGTACAAGTCAATGGGAGCTTAGCCACTGACTTCAATGGGAGCTGGATTGAACCCTTAGTCTAAAATTACTTTAGTTTTTCATAGGGAAGGCAATTTACCTGGTGCTGAGTAATTACTTTTAATGTAGTAAACTGGTTTGAAATAAAGTTGAGAAGCAGTAAGATTCATTCATTGTTTCAAAGGATGCTAAAAGTCATGTGGAAGAGCTGTTAACTGAGGAAATGAATACATTTCCTACAATAGTTTGGCACATAGCCTGTGTGGTCTAGTGAACAAGGTGCTAGACTCAGACCTTGGAAGAACAGGTTCAAATCCCACCCTAGCCATGAACTTACTGGGTAGCCTTGGGGAAGTTGCAGCCTCTAAGCCGCTGTTCCACATCTGTAAAATGGGAATATGTATGCGTCTGTATTCCCCTCACCTTGTCTGTCTTAGATTGTAAGCCTGCTTGGCAGGGATCTGTCTCTGTAAAGCATTGTATCTGCCTAGTAGCACTATAGAATTGATTGTAGTAGTACATAGCTCCACACTGGAGAAGCATATAAATCTATAGAGTGAGATTTATATTGTTATATGGAAAACAGAAGATGCTCTACAGAAAATCTATATCATCTTAATACAGAGTAACTGTGTCAACTAGCAACAAAGCAAATATGGTTATTTTACAGCCTGAATTTAACTAGCATTATAACTGTACATAGTCAGGGTGGGTGCAAATGAAGACATTTGAGCGAAAGAATTAATCATTAATTTAAATAGTACCAAATTTAGATTGTCATGCAGTCTTCAATTAGGATCCACCACAGTCTTAAATTTCCAAATGAGGTAAAAGCAATTTTTCTCCTCTCTTGCTATAGTACTCTGGTGTCTGAGGTGGGAAGGCTAAGCTAGTATTTCACTGGAAAGGCAAATCTTTTTCTTAATGCTACTTTGTGTAACGTGCTTAATTAAATTGTCAGCTCTCTGCTAAAAATAAGAGGTGGTGTAACACGCCACCATGAAGCCTGGCTGAAGTGCTGCATGTTCATGCTATCAAAAAGGCAACAAGGGAAATTAAATATGTGCGGTGACAGTTTTGCTGTAATGTTTGCACATTGAATGTGATGAGAAATAGTTGAAGACTGGTTTGTGCTTTTCTTAGAATACCTGTATTTTATTAATGATGGACCAAAACCAACACTCTGATGCAACTGAGGGAAGTTCACACTACAAACTTGTCTGTAACAGACTAAACTGGCATGCCAAATTTATCCACTTTGATTCTGACTTTACAAGAAATGGATGCAGGGCACGCTGTAACAGTCTAACCTGGCCATGAGTCTTTGTAGACTCAAGCACCCAATTCACAGACATCCTCCCACCAGTGCCCTTTTATTATTTATACCACAAAACAGGTCTCTGCATTCAGATTTCAGTAAAATGCAAAACCAAAAGCTCTTTTCAGCTTCTGGATTCGAAGCACAAATACGGGGACTGTGCTGTGTACTAAGGTTTTTTGTGAACCTAATGCTTTCTAAAAAAACATGGTACCCAAGGCCTTTAACTGGACCCTCAAAGTTGCAGCCCATTTCCAGCTTGGAGCCCAGCTACTCTCTAACCTTCTGCTTAGTTGCCTGCTTGGGGATCCTGGTGTGAGCCCTCCCTGCTTGGAGGGGTTGCTGCTGTCTGAGAACTGCAATCTCCAGTAGGCCCAACCTAGCTAGGGAGAAGTAGGGTGTCCCCAGCACCACCTTACCTGAGACCTTTCCCCCACACCAGCAACCCCCTTTCCCCTTTTCCCCAAACTAGCAACCGTTCCTTAAGCCAGTGACCTCCCTGAGCCAGACTCATGTACCACTTTCCCTCAAGCAAGCAACCCCCCAAGCCAGACCCATGCCCCATTCCTCTGTTGCCAAGCTAAGAACCTCCTCATCAAGCCAGCCATATTCTTCACCCTCCCTGAAACCAGTCTCTCCTTTTAAAATTGGTAGTAGACTTAGCAGCAGTTTTGACTGCATTTTCCTTTCCTTATAGGTCTGTTAAATTGGAAAAGCCCCACTGTACTTCTGCACCAAAATAATCCATATGTTGGCACACATGTTCACTATATTTCCCACACTGGTGGCAATGGGGAAAATGCAGTGAACACACAGAGGGTGAAAACAGACATAATTCTAAATCCATGATAACACCACTTTAACATTTCTTATGCATGTTTCAGGGCTTTATTGGTACCCTATGCAGCCCCGCAACATGCATAAAAATGTTAAAGCAGTTCTAAAGTGCTGTTAAAGTGGTGATAGCATTATCTCTGTTTTACCCATAAAGATACAAATGCAAATAACAAAACATAAGTAAGAATACAGATACAAATACAAGTACTTGATCTCCCTAAAGATGAGTAGGCCTTGGGGCCCACAAATAAGATCTCAGTAGGGTGAGGGGGCCCGAGGCCGAAGGTCTGAAATAGAGTAGACCTCAAAACTCCAAGGAGAGCTATAGGTGCCAGAGGCCCAAAGGCCTGAAAGAAGCATAGGCCTCAATAACAAAGGAGAAGAAAGGGAGGATTTCGGCAAGGAGGAAGTCGAACATCTGGCCCTAGAAAGATGGGGCCAGCTGCTAGGGAGAGCAGGAAAGAGAACCCTGGGAGGCTAGGGGGCTAAGGACCATCAAAGCGCCAGTATCAAGCCAAAGGTCAATAAGAGTAGGCACCGTTTGGGGAGGATCTTGAGGGAGATGTTACAACCATCCAGGTTTCCAAACTGCCACAGGCCAGAAGCAGCAGGAACATCCTGCTGGAAGGGAGACCACAAACTATGTATGAACTTACTCAGGGAGAGGTCAGAGAACCATAGGTGGAGGCCCATAGCAGGACTATCCTCACTGGGAGCTAATTCCCCAACAGCCCACTGAAGTAACATCTGTGCTGTTGGTGGGGGCGTCCCAAGGAGAAGGAAAGGACAGTGAGTGCCACAGAATGGAAAACACCTTTCCCTGCAGAGATATTGAGCAGCCAAAGGACTGGAAAACCTGTGAGTGGCACTGATCCTGCAAGGACATGCTGTTCAGGACTGGGCCATCATGCACCACAGATGGTCTCAACTATGGCCTTGAGCCTTCCCTAATCCGGCCAACTCCATGATTTTTTCTGGTTTTGACCTTCAGTTGCCACATTCTCCTGCAGTTGCCACATTCTCCTGGTTTGGTGGGCCTTATCACCATTTACAGTCTCTTGTAGACTTGGAGTCCTAGCTTGCAAGGTCTTAGCAGACCGCTCTCAAACATTTGTGTGTTCAGGTTACAATGAATTTTCATCCTAATGAAATGCTACTTTTTTTTCTTTCTATGCACATATGCCTACCTTGGTTAAATTTAGGCCACCAGGCTGGAATGGATTGTCTTTTTCATATCTGCAGAGATTATGCAGGATCTCTGCATATCCATTATTTTGGTTGTTCCAGTTTGGTAACTCTGCTTATTTTGTTATTTTTTCCCCAGTCATTTACTTGATTTTGGCTACTGAAAATGAAATATTGAAATACCAAAATATTGAAACAAGCCAGAATAACTGAAACAGATCTCTGACAAAGCAGAAACTGATAGGGATGGGTGAACAGATCGCGGTTCGGGTTCGGCTGTTAGGTTCGGCCGCGTTCGGTTCTTGTGTTTGGGATTGGCTGTTGAGGTGGATTGCCGAGTTCGCGTTCGGTTGTTCGGTTCGGCCACATTCGGTTTGTGTGTTCAGGTTCGGCCATTCGCCGTTCGGGTGGATCGTCGAGATCGCGTTCAGCATTTGGCGTTCGCCCTAAAAATATCGCGAGCGCGCAGGAAGCCGGAAATCGCGCCGGAAACAGAAATTCGTCTGCGTGTGGAGCTGTGAGGTGAGTGGCTGTGTGTTTGAGTCGGTGGCTGCTTGGTTCGTGTGTTTTTGGCTGTGATTGTGTTGGGTTTGGCTGTGCTGTGTGTTTTGGTGGTTGGTGTGTGTTGTGGGTGACTGTTGGTGTGTGCTGTGTGGAGTTTTTGAAAAAAAATAATATGAAGAAGGCTGCTTGCATCCTCCAGCTGGGGGCACATTTGCCGGTGGAGGAGGAGGAAGAACCGGTGGAGGCCGCTGTCCCTGCTACACCTCCCATGGCACCAGTGGCATTGGCTTCCTCTTCGGACGAGGAGGAAGCGGTGGGCTCTACTGCCATTCCTGCCAGGTTTGTAAACCTTTTTTTTACTTTTAAGACAAGAAAGACTATAACAGTTAGAGCGAGCTCAGCTCACTGGCGTGCGGGTGGGTGCATGGGTGGTGGGCATCAATCAGCCACAAACAGTGGCCAACAGCGGATGGCAGCGGATGTCTGCCACAGAGAGAGAGGCTACTGTAATGTGGAGGACTCTTCCAGCAGTCAGGAATGAGCAATCCCCACCCAAACATGTGCCAGGCTGTCAAGGGTCTCCACTCTCCAGTTGCCATCCCATTCCCGATGCACCCCCAAATAAGGGCAGTCTCGTTCCTCCAGCCAGCATCATATCTCATGTTGCCATCCCTAGCACCCCGAGGAGGGCAGCAGGATTTGCACATGCCAGCCAGGGGCTTTCTAGTTGCAATATCTAGCATCCCCTAGCACCCCTGGGAGGGCAGGATTTGCACGTGCTTTATGGGTTTTTTTAGTTGCCGTCCCTAGCACCCACAAGTAGGAGGATTAGAGGCATCGTCATAAATGCATATATTTACTTGGTGTTCTTATGTGTTCCCATTTCAGAGAGGAATCGGATTCTGGCCCCAGGCCCAGCCCTGCTTCCAGAACCAGGCCTAGGATGACAACTCATCGCTGGACCCTGAGGCGGAGCTCGGCAGCTTCACCCCCAGACATTTGGCGCCAGTCGTCGGATGTCTGGTGGTTTTACATCCAGGACGACAGAACCGCCACATGCAAGGTATGTCACAGGGACTGGAACAACAGGGAATGCATTACCCTCTGACCTGTTAGGAATGGAAGTCCCCTGCAGAGAGAGATTGGATGGCCACCCAGTCCACCCACTCGTGGAGACAGAATGCAGGCAGGGCTTGACAGACCATTGGTCTGACACAGTATGGCACTTCTAATGTTCCTTTCTTTTTCTGCTCTTTCTAGATCTGCAATAAAGGCTTCCGGCGCCAGCGGGAGGGCACGACGTCGGGTCTGCTCACCCACATTGAGCAGACCCACAAGATCCGGGTGAGGCGGGCAGGCGAGGAGGAGGAGGACTCCGCCGGCGCAGGTGAAGCTGCTGCTGCAGCTCCGGTGGAGCCACCGCCCCTGCAAAGGGGGGGGAAGGCCTCCCGCAAAAGGAGGCATACACGCCCTTCCCCTCCCTCTGCCTCTAGCCTCACCGCCGCCGCGAGCCCCGATGGGAGCGAAGAAGACCGCCAGTACGCCAGGGAGGTCAGCGAGCGGCTGCGTCGGGCATCGCGGCGGCTCACGGAGGAGGTCGACCGCTCCACCGGCGACCTGGAGAAGTGCCTGCTGGAGGAGGTGCGGGCGGTGCGCTCCGAGAAGCGGCGGGTGGTGGCCTACGGGCAGTATGTGGCCGCGGAGCAGCAACGCCTGCGCGTCTACCACCAGGCACTCTCCAGGTGGCATGATGCCATGAAGAGCGGCGCGGCGGACCCCTCCGCGGTGGCTGACTGCCCTCTGGACTGCGACCCCCCGGAAATCCTCCTGCCTTTTCCCCAAACACGGGGGGGCAGTGGCGCTGGCAGTGGCAGGCCAACTTGAGTGGCCGGGGACGTAGAGACAGAGACTCTTAGGTTGTGTTTTGTAAGTTTCCTTTTCATGTTTGCTTTTGTTTGAAATGTTGCTTTTGTTGTTGTTCTGTTTTCATGTTTATATAGTGTTAAGTATTTTGTTAATGTTGGTTAAGTATAGTGTTAAGTGTTTATTAAATTGTTAAAAAAATGTTATTGTTACTAGCTCTTCCTTTAAATGCAGCCTTTAAAATGTTCCCATTGTTAAAAGCCCCGTTGATGCATCTTGGCTGTTCCCTCAATGCTAGTGAGAGAGAGAGAGAGAGAGAGGCAGAGAGAGAGAGAGAGAGGCAAAGAGAGAGAGGCAGGGTGGGTGCAAGCATTGGGACGGAGGGACAGCACCTCAGCAGCACAGTACTATTAGCAGCCGAGCCCTGGATGGAGGAGGAGGAGCCCTGTCCCACGACTGCCCCTGGCATGGGATGGATGGCGTGTGCCACTGCACCATCACTCTTTGTCCAGGGGCAGCTCCGGGAATCCCAGCAGCGGAAGGTTCACCTTGAGAAAGAGCAACTGCTCCACCAACTTGGCCCCCAGTCTCAGGCGGTGCGGGGAACATATGTCCCCCGCGATGGAGAACACCCTCTCGCTGGGGACACTGGTTGGTGGGCAGGACAGGAATCCCTTGGCCACTTTGGACAGGGCCGGCCACACTTGGGCCTTGCTGGCCCAGTAGGCCAAGGGATCGCTGCCGGGTTCTATGCAAGGCTCCTCCTCCAGATAGGTCTCCACTGCTGCTGAGGCGCCATCATACTCCCTCCGGTAGCTCTGGGTGGGCACCACCTGCCCCACTGCCCTCAGCCACGCTGCTTGCCCTTTTGTGCTGCTGGTCCCCATGCTCCCCTGAGTGGACAGAACAGAGGAGGAGCTGCTGGCAGTAAGGGTCCTGCTGCTGCTGGAGGCAGGGATAGACCCAGATGGCTGAGGGTCGCTGCTCCTACTCCCACCATCCCCAGGGGCATCCCGCTGCATGGCCCGCTCTGCCTGCCTGACCTTATCGACCAGCATCCCCTTCTGGAGGCCATAGTGCGCACTTTCCCGTGCCATGCTGCCCTTGATCCTGGGGTCCAGCATGGTTGCCAGGACATATTCGTCCCGGCGCAGGAGGTCACCAAAGCGAGCGCTCAGGCCCGCCTTCAACTTGTCGGCTAGCTCCATCGCCTCGTCGCACATTCTCCTGCCCTGAGGGCCACGATCCCGCCCCACCGCCCCAAGAATCTCATCCAGGCTGCTGTGGAGACTATGCACCAGCGGGGTCACCTGGCTGAGGGTGGCAGTGGAGCTGCTCAGTGTCTCCGTGACGGCCAGGAATGGTCTCAGGACAGAGACGGTTTGGGATATAATATCCCATTCCTCCCTGTTGTACCCTGGAGGTGACTCGATGTCTGTCTCCAGTTCCACCTGATGCAGGGCGGCTTTCTGTTCAAGAAGCCGCTCCAGCATCAGGAAGGTGGAGTTCCACCGGGTGGAGACATCCTGGATCAGGGTGTGCACCGGGGACCCTTGCTCAGCCTGCTTCTCCCGGAGGAGTTCGCTGCCCTTCACGCTGCGGTTGAAGAAGCCCGCCAGCTTCCTCCCCCGCTCGACCAGGGAGCTAAGGGTGCCTGGCCCAATGCCTTTATCACCCAAGCCCAGAGCGTCCTTCACCACCAGGTGGAGGGTGTGTGCGGCGCAAGGGATACTCGTGAACCCCCCGTCACGGACTGCCTTAAGCATATTGGCCGCGTTGTCCGTGACCACACACCCCTTGGTGAAGGCCACGCCTGGCGTGAGCCACTCCCTCACCATGGTGGTCAGGGCTGCCTCTACCTTCCTTGCGGTGTGGGAGCTGTCCATAACTTGGGACTGAAGCAGGGCCCACCTATACCCTGCTTCAGGTCCCCTCCTGCCACTGCCAAGCACTGCCTTTGCGTCCTGCCACCAGTGTGCAGTCACTGCCAGGTAGGCATGCTGGGCGTTCCTGGAGGACCACAGGTCCGTGGTGAAGTGGACCGTTGCCCCCCCAGCCCCTGCAAGCTGCTCCCTCACCCGCTCCTTCAAAGCCCTATATAACTGTGGGACCACAGTCCGACTCAGGGCGGAGCGGGAAGGAAGCTTAAAGTTGGGAGCCAGGAACGCAAGCAGACGCTGGAAGCCCTTGTCCTCCACAATGGAGAAGGGCTGGCCATCCAGGGCAATCATCTCGGCAACCAGGCGCTTGCCTTTTTCCTGGAAGCCTGTGCCACGGCGCCCTGCCGATGGCCTCGACACATCGCCCCACCCCATCTCCTCCATGGTGGACTGGCGGTGCTGCTGGGGAGGCTCCTGCAGTTTTTCTGCCCCCATAATGCTCCTGCTGCTGGTAGAGGCAGCAGCAGTAGCTGCAGAACGCTGGCCCGCTGAATGGGCCGGGCGACTGGCCGCTGGAGTCGGGAACCCGCTGGCATCCACTTCGCCTGCCTTCCCGCTCAGCAACACAGCACTGTGGCATGCCTTCAGGTGCCTGGCCATTGCAGTTGTGCCAAGGTTGGCAAGCGCCCGCCCACGCTTCACCACCTTTTGGCACAGCGTGCACTGCACCTCTCTGGGATCATCTGCCCTCACCTGCTTAAAATGCTCCCAGACAGTGGATTTTTTTCCCCCTCCTGCTGCCTTCTTGCCCGCCCCGGCAGACGTGCTGCTGCCAGTGCTGCTGGGAGAGGGAGAACTTTGTGGCACTGGTGGTGATGCAGCTCTGGGAGGAGGAGGGTCAGACATTGCCTCATGGACATAGATATCCTCTGCGGCACTAGTGTCACTGACTGCTGCCTCTTCCTCACTGTCCCCAGCGATCATGGCGATGTCCCCAGAAGGGGAGTACTGGGACCCGGAGGGTAGACTGCCCGTGCCCGCCATGCTGCTGGCACTCTCCCTGTGCCCCCCTCTGTGGCTGCTAGTGCTGCTGCAGCTGCCGCTGCTGCCACTCCTCCTCTCCCAGTCCCTAGTACTGGCATTGCCCGGGGATCGGGCCCTGCCTCTAGCAGCCGGGGTGGGATCCACCAGCTCTGGGCTACTGGGGATTTCCTCGACTGTGGGGGACATTGGTGGCCCTGGAGGAACATCGGTAGAAGAAGCAGCCCCAGCTCCTGCTCCATCACCACGCACAGCAGACACAGATGCAGCAGCCTGAGCCTCAACTCCTGCAGGCCTTCCAGTGCCCTGAGTGTCAGTGGAGGGCACTGCCAGGAGACGTTGCAGAGCACCCTGGGCCCCTAAAGCAGGCCTCCTGATTTTGGGAGGGGGTGAGGCGCTCTGCCTCTGGCTACTGCTGCTGCCTGCTGCTGCTCCTCGTGCACGGCCTCTGGGACGTGCCCCATTGCCTCCCCTACGGGCAGCAGATCGGCCTCTCCTTCCCTTCTCCATTTCTCCCGAAAAAAACAATGTTTTTTAATATATAATTTTTTAAAAAAATTTTATTGAATTTTTTTATCAAATATTTATATCTCTATATCTACACTAACAACTAACTAACTACCTAACTAATAAATGTATTCTAAATTTCTAAATGCTATGAATAACTCCAACAAACCCTAAAGCTGAATCACAGTAAACTCACTCTATCAGTAAACCTTAAACTAAACTACTCAAACAAAAATGTATCTACCTAATCCTATCTATCTACCTATGAATATATGGGATGGGGGTTGGGGGGCAATCACAAACAAGACAAGGAGGGGTACAAAACTGAAATGAAACCTAAATCAATCTATAATAATCCTACTCTAAATGAATAAAAAAACAGGGGAAGGGAAGGGAATCACTGGGGATGGAATATATAGGGAAAGGATTCAATGGAGGGGGGAGGGAGGAAGGAAGATTGAACACAGGGAGGGATAAAAACAAAAAATAACAACTAAATCTATCTAAGCTAAGGTAAATAAATGAGAATATGGAGGTAGATGGGTTGGATGGGTGAAATAGGAGGAGGATTGGCAATGGATTGGGGAACTGGAAAATGCTGGGTGAAGGAGCCTTCTGAAATGCCTGTTGTTCATGAACAGTGACTAGCTCAGAAGGTATTGGGAAGGGGGGAGGCAGACAGTTTTGTTTCTTGCTGCGCCCGCCTCACCGCAAGCCCCATTGGCTCTGTGCAGCCTAGCCCGTGGCCAATCGCAGACTGCCAAGCCAGTGGTCTGAGGCGAAAAGAGATGGTGATTCGGCAGGCTGGCTGCTACTCCAAGCCACTCTCCACCCTCCACCCCTGGTGACTGGAAGTCTGCTCCTAGCTGAGTCAGATGACTTCCCCCTCCCTGCTACAGTGACCTGACAGTGACAGAGTGACAGTAGTGTAGACCAAGACCATGTTTTAGCCACCCGAACACAACCGAACGCGATTCGAACTGACCAAACTGTTCGGCCATTTCACCGTTCGGTGTTCTGTTCTGTTCAGTATGTTTGTGTTTGGGTTCGGGTTCGCGTTCGGTCATCTGAACAGACTGAGTTCGGGCTGAACACCGAACTTACGAACCGCGTTCGCCCATCCCTAGAAACTGAATTGGCTTGATCTCAATTTCATCAAACCCCGATTGGATTGGACAGATCTTCCAGATACAATATTCACTGGGGAAAAAAGTCTGTGTCAGCCCTTGCTAGACTCGACAGGGTTTTGGAATTGTTCAACTCACTATTCAGTTATAGAACACAGCATCTTGTCCCAAGCTTTCCTCCACACATTGTATTTTGTTATTTCAGTGCACATGTTCTGGTGTGACTGGACGCCTTTACAGAATTACATGTATTGCAGACAAGTTTATAATTTTACATCACTCCGCTTTCAGATAGGACATCAAGAAATATCTTCATACAGTTATGTTCTCTGAAGTACGCTGAACTGCCTTGCTTAGAAAAAAATGTAGCCTGGTCTTTACGCATTGAAATGGAATGGAGTTAGAATTCTGTAGTGGGACACACACACACACACACACACATACACACACACACACACACACACACTGCAAGCAGGCTGCATAGGTCCTCCTGAAACCCTGACTGCAGGATGGGAAATACAATGGGTTCCACTTAAGTTGAACTTCCATAACTCAGATTTCTGATTCAGTTGGAGAAATAGGTATTCCAAGCCTCAAATCTAACAAATGTTTTGCTTCATGAACAGGATAAGTCAAATTCTGTAACCTGATAACTCAGATTTTTAATGTGCACAGAGAATCTCCAGTTAAAAATAACAGTAACTTTGAGTATTATTAATGATTCCTTTGCAGCACAGGGTTAAAATATTTATTTATTTATTTATTTATTTAGTCCAAATTATATGCTGCCCTTCCTACAGAAGAAGTGTAGTATATAACCACCCACCCACCCTCCCACCCCTATTTGCAGTGTAATGCAGTAGGGTCCCCATCCCCTGCCTATATTGGAAGCCTTTTGTTCAGGTGAATGTCAGTGAACCGGAGTACTGTACATTGCAAACTTGGAGCCTGGAGATGTGGGGCTCATGGTGCACATTTCTGTTTCTTTAGTTTCCAGTGAGTGGCAGGAATAGGATTGCACTGCAAGTCTGAAAGAGCTATACTACAGTATTTTAACAACACACCCTCGAGAAATCATTAATTTACTCAAAGGTACTGATCATTTTATATGAGATGGTAAAGTAGCGTGTGAATAAAAATGGCATGTCCCCATTTATTTAACTTTGTGTATGTTGAATTTTTGAGAAGTCAAACTTTTACAGATGTCCTACATAATTTAACTTAACAGGACTCCACTATATTTCCTCTTTTTTGAGCAGGTCCATGTGAGCACAAGCCTGCTCAGTGCTCCTGTAAAGTACATTATTTCATGGGAACAGACTTGTGACCAGTAATGATCCCAGTGCCTCTTACAGTGCTTTCATGTGGCCATGGCTGACTTGCTTCTTGCTGATCAGCGGTTCAGTGAAGCCAGACCAGCCCCCTCCATTCCCTGCAGCACTGTGAGACACTGGTGGCCAAGATATTATTTTTACATGTGAGAGGCAAAAATGCCTCTCTTACAGTCCACTACTTTGGGGGATCTATGTATGAATTTGTTACTCTGGTGTAAAGCTAAAATAAGCAGTGGGTTTAGTATTTGCAGGTATTGTTCACAATTTAATAGCTCTTTGTGTATCCAAACATTACCAAAAATAGGGATTTGCATATCTTCAGATATTCCATTTTAGATTTTTTTCCCCCTTCAGGATTTTGGTCATGTCAGTATTTCAGCTGTGTTGCTTTTGGCACTTGTCCTTGTATAATAGTGCAAATATTGACAAAGGGTGATTTTAGACAAGACGGGGAGGCATTCGCCCCATCCTGGAATCACCCAAATGATTCCCCGCTGGGATCACTCTGGCACATCCAACAGATGTGCCGGCTGATCCCAGCGGGGAATCAAGGAGGGGGCGGGGCCACGCGGTGCAACATGCGGCCGCTCGGCCCTGCCCCCCCATGCCCCCCCGCCGCCCACGCTCTGGGCCAATGCGGACGCAGCGCCCACCCGAATTGACCACGGCCCAGAATCCCGTCGGGGATTCCGGGCCGTGGTTTCCATCCAGACGAGATGGGCCCCTTCATCGCGGCTGGGAATCGCATTCACCACGCGATCGGTGCCTGCCCCGCCGATTCAGCCGATCACATGGTGAATGTGATTCCCCGCCACGATTGACCGTGGCAAACATCTGGGGGGGAACTTCCGGTTCCCCAACAGACGTTACGGGACAATTCCCCAGCACAGGGTATTGACTGTGGTTAAGCGTGATCTCGTAACATCTNATTTGCAGTGTAATGCAGTAGGGTCCCCATCCCCTGCCTATATTGGAAGCCTTTTGTTCAGGTGAATGTCAGTGAACCGGAGTACTGTACATTGCAAACTTGGAGCCTGGAGATGTGGGGCTCATGGTGCACATTTCTGTTTCTTTAGTTTCCAGTGAGTGGCAGGAATAGGATTGCACTGCAAGTCTGAAAGAGCTATACTACAGTATTTTAACAACACACCCTCGAGAAATCATTAATTTACTCAAAGGTACTGATCATTTTATATGAGATGGTAAAGTAGCGTGTGAATAAAAATGACATGTCCCCATTTATTTAACTTTGTGTATGTTGAATTTTTGAGAAGTCAAACTTTTACAGATGTCCTACATAATTTAACTTAACAGGACTCCACTATATTTCCTCTTTTTTGAGCAGGTCCATGTGAGCACAAGCCTGCTCAGTGCTCCTGTAAAGTACATTATTTCATGGGAACAGACTTGTGACCAGTAATGATCCCAGTGCCTCTTACAGTGCTTTCATGTGGCCATGGCTGACTTGCTTCTTGCTGATCAGCGGTTCAGTGAAGCCAGACCAGCCCCCTCCATTCCCTGCAGCACTGTGAGACACTGGTGGCCAAGATATTATTTTTACATGTGAGAGGCAAAAATGCCTCTCTTACAGTCCACTACTTTGGGGGATCTATGTATGAATTTGTTACTCTGGTGTAAAGCTAAAATAAGCAGTGGGTTTAGTATTTGCAGGTATTGTTCACAATTTAATAGCTCTTTGTGTATCCAAACATTACCAAAAATAGGTATTTGCATATCTTCAGATATTCCATTTTAGATTTTTTTCCCCCTTCAGGATTTTGGTCATGTCAGTATTTCAGCTGTGTTGCTTTTGGCACTTGTCCTTGTATAATAGTGCAAATATTGACAAAGGGTGATTTTAGACAAGACGGGGAGGCATTCGCCCCATCCTGGAATCACCCAAATGATTCCCCGCTGGGATCACTCTGGCACATCCAACAGATGTGCCGGCTGATCCCAGCGGGGAATCAAGGAGGGGGCGGGGCCACGCGGTGCAACATGCGGCCGCTCGGCCCTGCCCCCCCATGCCCCCCCGCCGCCCACGCTCTGGGCCAATGCGGACGCAGCGCCCACCCGAATTGACCACGGCCCAGAATCCCGTCGGGGATTCCGGGCCGTGGTTTCCATCCAGACGAGATGGGCCCCTTCATCGCGGCTGGGAATCGCATTCACCACGCGATCGGTGCCTGCCCCGCCGATTCAGCCGATCACATGGTGAATCGTGATCTCGTAACATCTGAAAATACCCAAAATGATGTAATCAAATTACCAAAATGGCCAAAGTGCCGAACTAGCCAAACTGAAAAAAACAATAATNAGCACATGCCACCTCAAGTAGCGTAGTAACCCAAAGATGTGTGGTGCCAGCAGCAGGGTTTCAACTAGCAGAAAGTCCCCAGGAGGTGCAGAGCTGGTGTTTGTGTGGGTGGGTGTGACAGGCTCCTCGGCAGCGGGCAGGAGGTGGCGGGTGCTGGTGGTCGGAGGGGCTTTTAGTTTCAGCAGCCAGCTTCAGCGGGCATCCGCAGGTGGGTGCAGAGGAGTACGCTTTTGGCGAGGGGGGCAGGCTGGTTTGCAGGCACTGGGCTTCTGGATGCAATGGAATGGAATACAGCCCCCAGTGACTGGAATGATGGTCCCATTATCTTGTTGATGGTCCCTCGGATGGACGGACATCGGGGATAGTGGAATAACAGCCTAAAGCCTATGGGGCACACTTCATTTGATCAGGCACGCCGCACTAGGTGGTAGCAGGGCAGCAGGTAACGACGCACACAGGCAGGCACTGGCAGGCAGGCAGGCACATATAATATGTTGTGGGTTCATTCCATCTCATTTCGGTAGGTTTGCTGTGTGCTGGATGTGGGTGATGGGCATTAATGGGAGCAGCACAGATGGGAGTTCTTCCAGGTTCTGGCTGGTGGCAGCTAGGATATACCTAGCTGAGCTCTCCCCCTCTAACTCCCATCTCCCTAGTTCTAGCTGGGAATGGGAATGTCTCTGTCGCTCTCTCTCTCTGGCCATATAGTGCCGGTGACAGCATGGGTGGAATCGTGTCTGTCTTTCCTTCAAGCAGTGGATGNCCCCCCCCCCGCCCCCCAATGAATATTTTCGCTGCGGGAGGGAATGCGCACACCAGGATATGCATGGGGTTCGGCCGGTCTGAAAGGCCCCCCCCGGTGCGGTTTTGCTGGTAAACACACACAGAGATACAAAGCAGGATTTCCCACTCTGTATCTCTGTGTGTTCACGCTGGCAAAGCAGTGCAAGGGGGGCGGTGGGCTTTCAGATCAGTCAAACCCCATGTATATCCTGATGTGCGCATTCCCTCCCACAGCCAAAATATGCATGTGGAGGGGGGGGTCAGGAAGATCTGAAAGTGGCCTCACTCATTATCTAAACTGTCATCTGCAGTAAAATCTGGGTACTGCAGATTTTATGGGTTTACTCACATTTATGATACCCGTTTCAGTACTAATCTGTTGCCATTTTTTGGATTTTTTCCTCAACTGTAAAAAAAATGTATAATACTCATCTACCACACAAGTTAGCCACCCTGATTCTGCCATCTTTACTCACACTGAGTAGTCTCTTACTCTACCCATTGTCTCACTGAACCTAAAAAATTCCTCCCAGAAAAATGCTGCTCAACATGTATCATACTAGACCTTTAGTAAGTTAATATTTTTAAAGTGCTTTGAGATCTCTGAAGGAAATAATTTCTGTACATGAAGTGTTTTTATCATGTTTGTCACTGACAATTAATTTCAAATGCTTCTAGTATGGGAACTCTAGGATCATTTGTTCATGCCTACTTCTCTGTAAAATGAAATCGAAACTGAAATACCCATTTGGCTGCGGCAGCAAGATAGGGATGAAACTTCATATTCGGGAGGATTCTATCTTTGATGGATCTGGAGGCTGAACAGCCATCTGTTGGGGAACTTTATAGTTGTAGCCATCCTGCATCCAAGTAGGGGATTGGATTGTCTAGATGAACTTCAAGGTCTCTTCCAACTCTGACTTTCTATTATTTTATGCCCACTTCCGTACGTGTCAGCTGTAGTGTGGTTCAGTCATGGTATGGTCCACTTTCTGACAGAGATCTGGACTGGCAGCTTCTGCCCCCCTTCCCTCACACAGATACAATTTATGCATGCAAAAAATAATAATTTTGTTTAATGTGCATATGGAAAATGGCATCATACTCTACCAAGCTACACAGTGTGGCACCATTTTGTACACTGAACAAAATATATTTTTGCACATGTGGAGAAATACCTATGATGACAGCTCAGAAGCTGCAACTAGTGCAGAACATGATGGCTCAGCTCCTGGTGGGGCTGGGCTGCCGGGAGCACATTACACCAGTGCTCCAATTGCTTCACTGGCTGCCAACAGTCTTCTGGGTCCGATTCAAAGTGTTGGTTTTAACCTATAAAGCCTTACATGGCATGGGCCCTGCCTATCTGCGAGACCACCTCACTCCACAGGTTCTAAATCGGCCTCTGCGGTTGGCCAGGGGCACCATGTTGGAGGTCCCCTGGATTTCCTGGGGGGCTACGCATGACAGGGCATTCTTGGTGGCCACGCCGCGCCTGTGGAACTCCCTTACAGTGGGGGCCTGTCTGGTCCCAGACCTTCCAGCTTTCCACAAGAATTGTAAGACCTGGCTGTTCCATCAGACTTTTGGCGAGGGAGAGGGGTAGGGTTGGGTTGGGGGGGGGTTGTGTTTTTTCCTCCTGCTTTTGTTTGTTATGCTTTAATTGTTTTATATTATATTTTTATATTGTATTTTGTTATTGTTAGCCGCTCTGGGCTACCGTGAGGTAGGAAGAGCGGGATACAAATATGGTAAAGAAAAAAAAAATCATGGGTTCCTTTAGTGCATGTGTGCCAAATAGCTGCAAGGTGAGGAGCTGCAATCAAAACAGACTGCAGAAATCTGGCATGGCCAAAAATCCAAACTGGATCTTTGCAGCCTGTTCTGGAAATACAGATTCAATCTGCAAAGAGGAACAGCCTGATCTGATTCTTCAGCCCCACAGTGAAGTCTCTTAACCACTGTTGCATTTGTTGTTTCTGAACTGCATAAGCATCTTGATAGTGATCAGAATGGGACTGTATGACAACATTCAGGGAGAAAAATGGTTTTACCATTTGACTGGATAATCTATACCAACAGTCACCTGATGCAGTGAAAATGAGGCTTGACAGTCCTGTTCAGTGCTACCTAACACATCATAAATGCTTCCAAAGGGCACTTTCTCAGGTCAGGTACCTGCAGTCCATTCAGAAGTTGTTTCATAAATGTTCTGAAAGAAAGTGGAGTGTTACCAAAAGCAAAAGCTTTTGCAAGTGCTTAATGGTCTCAGTTGGTCATAGTTCTCAAATCAATATTGAATGTTGGGCTGCTACTGTCACACGACATTAGTGCCTAAGACAAGCTGATTATGCGCCCTTCAAGTTGCCAAGTTTTGCATGGATATTGCACTCAACTCAGTATTGGAAGCTGCATTAGGCAGTGTGTTTCTAATTGCTTTCACACTTAGCACCTTGTTTTAATTCTGAAGTCAATTAGAGCTATGACATTTTACTTCTGAGACTTGAGTTGATTTTGACAAGTGTGAGCTTGTAAATTGTGTGTGCAATTACCACAAGTAAACAATTTGACACAGAACGACTATTTCATAGTGCTTTTTTAAAAGTGCTTAAATGAATCCACCTTTTGTAATTTAAAAACAAATATCTGAATTCATCTTTGTCACCATTGCAAAATTCATATCTTTGGTATTTTGGTCACTTTAAACACTTTAACAGTCAATGGGGCCAATCCTATGCCCTGAGTGTGCCGCATGATCCATGTGCATCTGCATGTGTGTACAAACTGCGTACATGTATTAACAAACTGTAGACATGACCTTTAGGGGTGCATTGTGCCATACACAAACCATGCAGATCTGTATGGCATGCATGAAGAACCTGTGGGCAGGCAGTTTGTGATTGCAGCTAGTGAAAACAGAACACAAGAATAGAGATGTGCGAACAAGATGGTGTTCAGATGTTTGACCATTTGGACTAAAAAGTTAAGATTTGTGGGTTTGGTCCAGTGGAGTTCGGACCCCCCAAACATTCAGCGGAGTTCAGACTTTCTGGGATGCTTGGGGCACTCCAGGGACCCCCAGGGGTGCCTGAGGCAGCATGGCAAGCTGTTGGAGACCCATCAGCATCAGCAGAAGCAGAAGAGACCAGAAAGGCTTGGCACTTGGCACCCTGGGTTGCCCGGGCAGGCAGGATCAGTGCTTGGCCCTTGGGGGTGCCCGTGGTGTCAGGGATGTCTGTCTGAGACACAGCAGCAGCAGCAGAAGAGGCCAGAAAGTCTTGGGGCTTGGTGTCTGGCACCCATAGGGGCCAGGGAATTTCAGGCTGGCATCAGTGGAGCAGGGGCAGAGGCCTGGCCAGGTCTTGGTGGCCGGCACCCCTACCTGGCTGGGCATTGCAGTCTGGCATCAGTGGAGAAGCTGCAGAGGCTTGGCCAGGGCTTGGTGGCTGGCACCCCTGCTTGGATGGGCATTGCAGGCTGGCTGGCATCGACGGAGCAGTGGCAGAGGCCTGGCCAGGGCTTGGTGGCTGGCACCCCTACTCAGCCGGGCATTGCAGGCTGGCAGGTCTCCAGTTCTGCATGCTCTATTCTGGGTTGTCCAGTTCTAGTCACCATCATGGCTGGGTGATGCAGGCTGCCAGACATCAACGGAGCAGTGCCAGCCAGGTCTTGGTGGCTGGCATCCCTGCTTGGCTGCAGGCTGCCAGGCATCAGTTGCAGCCTGACTCAGGGTAGTGTGTGAGGTCAGCTTAAACTAGGGGGCCAGGAAGCCAATCAGGCACCTAAACCCCATGTCCCCAACCACCAAAAAAGATTGCTGATGGAGTGCAATCATTTCCCGCAACATTCGCGTGGCTTTCAGATGCGGTGGAATGAAAGTTCCCTGTGAGAGGAATGATGGCCTCAGAACCTTGATGGTGGGTCCTGGGACTAGAGTGGCAGCTTCTATATGAAGTGGAATGATGGCTCCTCATGATTAGAACAACGGTCCCAGAACCCTAACGGTTGGTCCTGGGACTGGAGTGGCAGTTTCTGGATGAAGTGGAATGACGGCTCCCAATGAGCAGAATGACAGCCCCAGAACCCTGATGGTGGGTCCTGAGACTACAGTGGCAGCTTCTAGATGAAGTGGAATGGCGGCTCCCCATGAGCGGAATGATGGCCCCAGAACCCTGATGGTGGGTCCTGGGACTAGACTGGCAGCTTCTGGATGAGCTTCTGGATGAAGTGGAATGATGGCTCCCTATGAGCAGAATTACAGCCCCAGAACCCTGACGGTGGGTCCTGGGACTGGAGTGGCTGGCACCCCTACTTGGCCAGGTGTTTCAGACTGTCAGCCAGGCATTGGTGGAGCAGCGGCAGAGGCCCAGCCAGGACTTGGTGTCCGGCACCCCTGCTTGACTGAGCATTGCAGGCTGGCTGGCATCGGTGGAGCAGCAGAAGAGACCCGGCCAGGGCTCTGTGGCTGGCACCCCTACTTGGGTGGGTGTTGCAGGCTGGCATCCTACTCGACTGAGCTCAAGAAGCTCTATTGTAAATTGGACATGCCTTGCCCTGTTGTGAATCTCGTGGCACTCAACCCCCACCCACTGGTGCACTCAACTGAGCTATGCCTATCTACAAGAGGGAGGACCAAATGACTGACGTGCAGCAGCAGCAGCAGCAGCAGCAGCAGCAGCAGCAGCAGCAGACATTGGATTGCTGGGGCACAGTAACTGCAACTGTCACCCCTGCTCAGCCTGGAATGGCTGGCTGGCATCAGTGGAGCAGTGGCAGAGGCCTGACCAGGGCTTGGTGGCTGTGCTGAAATGTGCAACAGTCACAAGTAAAAGCCCATTGCAAGCCCTGCAAGATTAATATGGGGCTTGTCTATTAGGAGGAGGGTCAGGGGATGAAACCATTTTTTTTCTCCTCCTAGTCTCCTCTCTGCTTCTCTCTCTGTCCTCCATCTTGTCCCATGCAGTCTGTACAGTATAGAAGCATGTCTTCTGAGTTCTTAATAAAATTCTGTTTTGAAGTAACTTCTGTTGTGTGTTATTCAACAGAAAGCTAACTCTACAATAGGCTGGCACCTGTACTCTGCCGGGTGTTACAGGCTGGCTGGCATTGATGGAGCAGCGACAGAGGCCCGGCCAGGGCTTGGTGGCTGGCCCCCCTGCTCGGCCGGGTGTTGAAGGCTGGCTTTCCTCGATGTGGGACACTAGCAGATAATGACATGAAACAACAGCCCTCCCTGTCTGGAACGTAGGTCCCAGAACCCTGATGATGGGTCCAGGGGCTGTAGTGGCTGGCACCCCTGCTTGGCCGGGCATTGCAGGCTGGCTAGCATTGGTGGAGCAATGGCAGAGGCCCGGCCAGGACTTCGTGGCTGGCACCTAGGGATGTGCAAACGTGGTTCGGATGTTCAGAGTTCAGACTGAACTCGGCCTGTTTGGATGGCTGTACCGAATGTCTGAACCAAACTTCAAAATGACCAAACAGTTTGGTCATGTTCGAATGAGTTTGGGGCAGGAAAAATGAGACTGGAAGGCCCATTCGGGTGGAGAAAATTTGACAATAAGGGGGAGGCAGCTGAGGACCAGACTTCTTGGCACCAGAGGTGGAGACCAGGGGTGGTCTCAGGGCCAAATGATACTGATACCAGGAAAAAAATCTTCAAATTGGGTATACATTTCAGTACCTATAGTGATATTTTGAATGTTTGGCAATATTTGGCCAAACTGAACTCCGCCAAAGCGAATAACTGAACCCGAACTCGGTTTTCGAACTGAATGACCAAACAGCCGAACATCCAAACCACGTTCTGTTTGCAAATCCCTAATGGCACCCCTGCTCGGCTGAACGTTGCAGGCTGGCTGGTATCGGAGGAGCGGCGGCAGATGCCTGGCCAGGCCTTGCTGGCTGGCATCCCTACTTGACTGGGTGTTGCAAGCTGGCTGGCCTTGATGTGCGACACTTGCAGAAAAGTGGAACAACAGTCCTCCCTGTCTGTAATGTAGGCCCCAGAACCCTGATGGTGGGTCCTGGGGATGGAGTGTCTGGCACCCCTTCTCGGCTGAGCATTGCCGGCTGTCTGGCATCAGTGGAGTAGGGGCAGAGGCCCGGCTAGGGTTCGATGACTGGCACCCCTGCTTGGCCGGGCATTGCAGGTTGGCAGGCCTTGATGTGGGACACTTGAAGACAATGAAGTGAAAAGACAGCCCTACCTGCCTGGAACATAGGCCCCAGAACCCTGATGGTGGATCCTGGGGCTGGAGTGACTGGCACCGCTTCTCGGCCGGGTGTTGCTGACTGGCTGGCATCAGCAGAGCAGCAGCAGAGGCCCGGCCAGGGCTCAGTAGCTGGCACCCCTACTTGTCCAGGTGTTGCAGGCTGGCTGGTATTGGTGGAGCAGTGGCAGAGGCCCAACTGGACTCAGTGGCTTGCAGCCCTGCTCGGCCTGGTGTTTCAGGCTGGCTGGCATCGACAGAGCTGCGGCAGAGGCCTGACCAGGGCTCGGTGGCTGACACCCCTACTTGGCCGGGCGTTGCAGGCTTGCATCCTACACTCTGGATCTAAACAAGCTATTCTGCCAATTGGTCAAGCTTTGCCCAGTGGTGAATCATGTGGCCACCCAGTAGCAGACATTGGATTGCTGGGGCAGAGAACCCATGGAAGAACATGGTTCCGGAATGCTCTGGGGGAGTTTCCCATGGGCCTTGACACCACTCGTAGCCTTCTGGAACACCTTGTTGGTGGTGACCATTGACAGAGTGGCTCCTAGGTGTCTGCTGCCCTCCAGAGTCTCCCGCAGGTCTCCTTGGTATACTGAGTGCCTGTGGTGCTTGAAGAGGGAGAGCAGGCAGTTGGAGTGACGGTAGTGAGGGACTCACGATGAGTATGATCGATCGCAGCACAAGAGAAGTTTAAAAGCCTATGCTGTGGCAGTGCAGGAAGCAAAGAAGCAGTTATTTGCTGCCCTTATTGTATCTGCAAAGTCATGTCCAGCGGAGCTTTTCTGGGTGGTGAAAGGTTTGGTCAGTCCTTCCTGTCTCCACCTGGACCTGGAGCAATCCAGTGACCACTTCATCGAGTACTTTGTAGATAAGATCACTCGCATCCACAACAATTTCGGTTCCGCAAGAGGATCATCTTGGGGCTATGGATGCCCCATCCTATCCTGTTTTGTGGGATCAGTTTCAGATGGTGGCGCCTGCCAATGTGGAGTCCTTGTTGGGATCTGTTCGTGCCACCACTTGTGAACAAGATCCTTGCCCGTCCTGGCTGGTGAAAGCCAGCCAGGAGACGCTACGGCCATTGATGACTGGAGTGGTTAATGCCTCCCTTTGGGAGGGCAGGGTGCCTGACTGCCTGAAGGAGGCTGTGGTTAGGCCCCTGCTCAAGAAACCATCTCTTGACGCTGATGCTTCTGCTAGTTATCGGGCTGTCTGTAACCTTCCTTTTTAGGGAAAGTTATTGAACGGGCTGTGGCACAGTAGCTCCAAGATCATCTGGACCGCACCAGTTTCCTTGACTCCTCTCAGTCCAGGTTTCAGCCTGGGTATGGTACGGAGACTGCATTGGTGGCCTTGGTTGATGATCTCCGTCTGGTGTTGGACCAGGGTCGTCAGACCTTACTGGTCCTGCTAGACCTTTCGGCTGCATTCGACACAGTCGATCATGAGGTGTTGGTGACTCACCTGCGGGACTGTGCCGGGATTGGTGGGATGGTCTTGGACTGATTTCATTCATTCCTGGCCGTGAGAACTCACCGGGTGGTCTATGGGGAGTGTACGTCTTCCCGCCGGAATGTCTCGTGTGGAGTCCTGCAGTGTGCCATTCTGCCCCACCTCTTGTTTAACATGTATATGCAGCTGTTAGGTGAGATCGTGAGAGGGTTTCAGGGCATGCAGTGTCATCAGTATGCTGATGACACTCAGTTCTACCTCTCTTTTTACATCGACCCAGGCCATGCAGTCTCTTTATTTTCCATCTGCAGCTGAATCCTGACAAGACAGAGGTGATATTGGTGGGTGAGGGCCTGCGGGGCCTGGGAGTGGTTGAACCTCCTCTTGTGGGGGGGGGGCGGTCACCCTCCCATGGTCCAGCAGGTACAGAGTCTGGGTGTGCTCCTCGATTCACTTCTCAGCCTGGAATCTCAGGTTGTGACCATGGCGGGGAGTGCATTTTGGCAGTTACATCTTGTCCGGTGGCTTTGGCCGTATCTCTCAGACTCTGACCTAACCACTGTCATCCATGCCTTCATCATATCAAGGCTGGATTACTGCAACACGCTTTACATGGGGCTGCCCAAGAAGCTGGTCTGGAGGCTGAAGCTGGTGCAGAATGCTGCAACCCGTATCCTTACTGGACGGGCCGCAGGAAGCACATGACACCTGTGCTCCGAGCTCTGCACTGGCTGTCTATAAAGCACCGGACTAGGTTCCAGGTGCTGGTTTTGACCTTTAAAGCACTTCACAGCCTGGGCCCTGCCTATCTGTAGGATCGCCTTACTCCTCATGTGTCCATGCGACCCTTGAGATTGTCTGTGGGGGCCTTTTTGGAGGTTCCCCGGGCAAGACGGGTGGCCACTGATGTGAAATCTTTTTCGGTGGCTGCCCCTGTGCTGTGGAATTCACTCCTGGAGGAGGCTCAGTTGGCCCCCACCCTCCTGTCATTTTGACGTTTGTGTAAGACCTGACTGTTCCGCCAGGCTTTTGGCGAGGAGGCGGGGTAGGTGTGGGAGGTGGGGTTTGGGAGGGAGGGTGTGTTTTTATTACTTGTTTTAAAATTTGTAGATTTATTTTAAAATGTTTTATTATTGATTTTTTTTGTGTGCATGTTGTTCGCCGCCCTGAGTTGCCTTTGGGCAAGAGGGGCGGGATATAAGTTTTGAATAAATAAAAGATAAATAAAAACATGAGGCACAGACAGGATAGGCAGCATTGGCAGCATCAGCAGCAGAAAAATAGGATTTCTGGGGCACAGAACCTGTGGCACAGACAATAGAGGCAGTTTTGCAGCAGCATCAGACATTGGATTGACCGGGCACAGAACACGTGGAACAGCAGAGATGGCAGAAGCAGGATTTGCCTGTGTGCAGCACCCATGGAGCCAGGATGGTAGGATTTGCAAGGGAAGAGCTCACATACAGCAGCAGATGGCAGCAGCAAGATTGCGTGGGCACATTTGAATTTGCCAGGGAAGATCACCCATGGACCTGGAGACAGCAGCAACGGGATTACCAGGCCAGTGGGGCACATCACCCAGGGTTCCCAGGGCAGGCAGACAGGCATCTTGGCATGAGATGGAGGCAGGCCGGGGCAGGGCTTCAGCTTTGCCCACATGGTGGGCAGACAGGCACTTTGGCATGAGCATGGGAAGGCAGACTGAGGCAGGGTTTGATCTTGGCCACCTGGGTGGGCAGGCAGACAGGCAGCAGGGCGTGAGTAGAAGGCAGACTGAGACAGGGTTTGATCTTGGCCACCTGGGTGGGTGGACAGACAGGCAGTGTGGCATGAGCATCGGAAGGCTGGCTGAGGCAGGGTTTGATCTTGGGGCCACCTGGGCAGGCGGGCAGACAGACGGGCATTGTGGCATGAAAGTCAGTAGGGAAGGCAGGCTGGGACCTTGGCAGGGCACTCAGATAGGCTTGTGAAGACTTTGCATTGAGAGAAAGAGAGAGCCAGACAGATAGGTGGGCCAAGATCATCTAGTCAGAGGCCGGCTGGCAGGCTTACGGCTTCCCAATACCACCCTGTGTCATGTGGTCAGTCAGATAAGCTGGCTGAGGCTATCTAGTCAGAAAGAGAGAGAGGCAGGGTGGGCGCCTGGCATTGGGAGGGAGGGACAACACCTCAGCACAGCAGCAGCAGCCCAGATTTTAGGGATGGGGGAACAGAATGCAGTTTGGATGTTCAGTCGTTCAGTCTTTCGGTCCGAAATCCGAGTTCGGGTTCAGTTGTTCGGTTCGATGGAGTTTCGCCAAACAGCCGAAAATAGCGCTATCGATACTGAAACCGAATTGGAACATTTTTTTGGTTGACCCAGAAACCACCCCTGGTCTCCACCCCTGGTGCCAGGAAGTCTGCTCCACATCTGCCTCTACGTCACTTCCAGTCACATTTTTTCTGCCTTCCAGTCACGTTTTTCCCACCCCCAAACTCATCCGAACTCATCAAAACTTTTCCAAACTGTTTGGCCATTTGAGAGTTTGGTTCGGATGTTTCGTTCGGTCATCCGAACAGGCCAAGTTCAACCCAAACTCCGACCTTACGAACCACGTTCACCCATCCCTACCAGATTGAAGAGGAGCCCCATCCCAAGACTGCCTCTGGCATGGGATGGCGTGTGCCACTGCACCATCAATCCATGTCCAGGGGCAGCTCAGGGAATCCCAGCAGCGAAAGGTTCACCTTTATAAAAAGCAATTTCTCCACCAACTTGGCCCTCAGTCTCAGGTGGTGTGGTAATCAAATGTCCCCTGCCATGGAGAACACCCACTCACTGGGGACACTCGTTGGTGGGCAGGACAAGCAACCCTTGGCCAATTTGGACACGGCCAGCCACACATTGGTCTTGCCGTCCCAGTAGGTCAAGGAATCACTGTTGGCTCGATGCATGGCTCCTCCTCCAGGTAGCTCTCCACTGCTGCTGAGCAACTGCTCCACCAACTTGACCCCCAGTCTCAGGTGGTGCAGCGAGCATATGTCCCCCACCTTACACTGGGGACACTCGTTGGTGGGCAGGACAAGCAACCCTTGGCCAATTTGGACACGGCCAGCCACACATTGGTCTTGCCGGCCCAGTAGGTCAAGGAATCACTGTTGGCTCGATGCATGGCTCCTCCTCCAGGTAGCTCTCCACTGCTGCTGAGGCACTGTCGTACTCTCTCACGTAACTCTACCTGAGCACCACCTTCACCTCTGCCCTCAGCCATGCTGCCTGCCCTGCTGTGCACAAGCCCATGCTCACCAGAGTGCCCTGCACATATGAGCTGCTGCTGCTCGCAATAGGGGTGCTGCTGCTGCTGCTGCTGCTCAGTCTGCTGCTGGTGCTGCTACCATTAGGGCTGGTGGCAGGGATAGACCCCTCTGGCTGAAAGGGGTGGCTGCTCCCACCATCCCCATGGACATCCTACTGCTGTTGCTGTGCACTCTCAAGAGCCCTCTCTGCCTGCCGGACCTTCTCCACAGTGGCCATAGAGTGCTGTCTGGCATGCCACTCTGCCCTTGACCCTGGGGTCCATCATGGTTGCCAAAACATATTCCATTCGCTGAAGGAGCTCGTCGAACTGCGCCTTCAGCCTTACCTTCAGCTGCTGCACCAGGTGAACCGACTCATCCGCCAGCTTCTTGCCCTGAGGGCCACAATCCTGCCCCTGGAGAATCTCCTCCAGCCTCCTGAGGAGACTCTGGACCAGAGGGGTCACCTGGCTGATGGTGGCCATGGACGAGCTGATGGTCTTTGTCACGGCCAGGTACGGTCGCAGCATGAAGACCGTGTGAGTGAGGATCTCCCATTCCACCCCATCATACCCTGGAGGTGCACTACTGTCCATCACCAGTTGATCCTGATGCAAGGTAGCTTTCTGCCACCCTCCATGTCCTGCAGCTGCTGATGGATTTGGTGGCTGCCCCCACCCCAGCTCCTTCATGGTGCACTGATGCTGCTCTTGCTGCTGCTGCTTCTGCTCCCCCCTAGCAGTGATACTTCTCCTGCTGCTAGAGGCAGCTGTTAGAGCAGGATGCTTGCCCGCTGATGGAGGTGGACCACTGGCTGCTGCAGTCGGGATCCCGCTGGCATCCACTGCCCCTGCCTGCCCACTTAACAGCACAGCGCTGTGGTATCCCTTCATGTGCCTCGCCATGGCAGTTGTGCCAAGGTTGGTGAGCACCTACCAACACTTCACCACCTTCTGGCACAAAGTGCACTGCACCTCCCTGAGATCATCTGACTGCTCCAACTTAAAATGTGCCCAGATGGAGGATTTTTTGCCCCTTCTTGCCTTCTGGCCCGTACTAGGTGACACACTGCTGACAGCACTGCTGGGAGGTGAAGAACATGGTGGTGACATAGCTCTCAGAGGGACAGCCGTCGCCTCAGCACCAGACATCTGCTCCACAGGACTAGTGTCTGCCTCACTGTCCCCAATCAAGTGATGTCCCCCCGCAAAGGGGAATACTGGGACCCTGAGACTGATCGACTGCCCACCATGCTGCTGCCACTCTCCCTGTGCCCCCTAGAGCTGCTGCTGCTACTGCTGCTCCTCTCTCTTCTGCCATTGTCCAGGGATTGGGCCCTGTCTCTAGAAGACGAGGTGGGATCCACCAGCCCTGGACTGATGGGGATCACCTCAACAATGGAGGTTGGGGACATTGGTGACCCTCGAGGAACATCTGACCCCGAAGAACCTGTACCTGCTCCTGAGGCCGCAGCAGAGACAGACAAAACCTCCTGGAGTGCAGGCCTTCCAGTGCCCTGCGTAGCAGTGGAGGACGCTGACAGGAGGCACCGTCGAACCACATCCCTAGTTCTACTGTTGGGAACCTCTGAAGCCCAAATGCCAAAATCAAACCTGTGTAGTTTGGGGCATGGTGATGGGCTCAGGCTGCTGCTGCTGGTTGCTGCCACTCCACTGGCACGCCCCCTGCCACCTCTGCCACATGCCCCATTGCCTGCCTTATGGGCAGCAGACCGACCTCTCCTGCTTCCCTTCTCCATTTCTCTCACCCAAAGAATGCACAGGAAGATTTTATATATTATTTATTTATTTATTTATTTATTTATTCAAATTTGTAATCTAGTATTATATATATCTACCCTAACTCTAACTGCTATTAACTATTCTAAAACCTATGGAACTAAATGGAATATTTTCTAATATCTACAAAGGCCTAGTCCTACAAACACAGAATAAAATATTAAAACTGAATCACTACACACTATCTAGCTAGCTAGCTAGATAGATAGATAGCTAGCTAGCTAGCTAGATAGCTATCTATCTATCTATCTATCTACACACAGCGATGGGGGGGGGGGACACATAAACAGCACACAACAAACAACACCGGGAGGAGTGCAAAACTGAAATGAAACCTAAATCAATCTAATCCTACTCTAAATACATCCAAAAACAGGGGAAGGGAATCAGGGATGGAATATATACAGGGAGGAGCGAAGGATTAAATGGAGGGTAGGGAGAAAGTACACAGGGAGGATTAAAAAATAAAAATAACAACTAAATCTATCTAATCTAATCTAAATAAATTAAACCATGGAGGTAAATGTGTGGAAATAGGTGAAATAGGAGGAGGATGGCAATGGATTGGGAGGAACACAAACTGCTAGGAGAGGGAGACTTCTGAAAACGCCTGCTGACAGAATCAGTGGCTAGCTCAGAAGGAGTTGGAAGGGGGGAGGGCAATGACTTTTTTAACTTGCTGTGCCTGCCTTACCACAAGCCCCATTGGCACCGTGCAGCCTAGCCAATGGCCAATCGCAGACTGCGAAGCCAGTGGTCTGAGGAAAAGAGGGATGGTGATTGGGCAGGCTGGCTGCTAGTGCAAGCCTCTCCACCCCTGGCACCAGGAAGTCTGCTCCTCAGCTGCCCCCCCCCTCCCTGGGCCTGCCAGCCCTTTTTCCTGCTCTAACGCGCCCGAACTCATCTCAACGTGGCCAAACTGTTCAGGGCTTCAGGCATTCAGTTTGGCTGTTTGGTTCAGCCGTCCAAACGGGCTGAGTTCAGGCTGAACACCGAGCGGCTGAACTGCGTTCGCACATCCCTACACAAGAAGCAAAAGTGCCTCAGCACAGGACCAGGCTTCTAGCCCTCAGATGACCTTCATTGGCCAGCTGAGACAGGGAGCTCCATCCTCTCCAGCTTTCAATCCCCTTCAGAACTGGCCCAGGCAGGCAGCGTTATATAGACCAGGTCTGCAAAAACTGTTGGAGAATGGAATAAGTTGCCCAGGGAGATTATGGAATCTCTCTTCTTCCATGGTTTCAAAACACAGATGGTCAAACATCTGTCTGTCTATAAGCAGAGGATATCCTGCATTAGAGGAGGGAGTTGGACTAGATGACCTTTGATTTCCCTTCAAACCCTATAATTGTATGATTCAATGAAAGTGTAGATGTGGTATTTTTTATCAGGCCATTTTCTGTTAGTGAGCACAAGCTTTTGAGGCTCTTATTCAGTCTGGAAAAAGGAGAACGGAAGAAGAGCTATGTGAAGCTTGGAAGTTTATACTCTCACCAAGAAAAGGTCATTCAGTGAAAAGTATCTTCTCACCTACTTTGTCTCCTATGTTGCCTGGAACCAACATGACAACCCTACCATACAATCCAGAAGGGAAAGACATCATGGAGAAAAATACCATTTCTTAGCTATTTTCCAGTACCTATAAATATTCAACTAAAAGAATGGTTCAGTAGAGGATTCTATGTGCTAGTCATAATAATCTCTTAAGAAGAATTCCTGACTAAAACGGTGTCATCATGCAAAACATCTTTGCACTCTTTATAGATTAAAGAAACCAAGGTCATTGAAATGAATTCAGGGGATTTATTATAACAAAGAGATACATCAAAGCACAGTGGAAATTTGTCTTTCACAACATTTGTAAAATTCACTATTAAAGTCGTTCAACTTTGGGAATGAAATTTGATGTGCACACATGTCAAGTATTGTAATTCCTCAAACAGCATAATGAAACTGAGTTTTCACAGCCTTTGATCAAAGGTTAACTGCACAGATTTCTCTGTGTTTTTTATTAGCAGTTTTTTTTAGAGATAACATATTCTCAGGGACTTCCACTAAAAAGTATTTTAAGCCCCAAACTAAAGTAAAAACTCACAAAACTGATAAATTTGGCCTATTTGATTCCTTTAAAATCTCTCTATAAAGATCCCACATTTCCAGTTTTATTCTGTGCCTTTCAAAAATGAGTAAAGTCTCTATATTCAGATATATATTCATGGAATTATTTACATGGCCTCTGCCATCAAGGAAAGTTTGGATATTCCTTTGAGAACAATTCTCAATCATTCAACATAAGGCCAAGTGAATGTGAATTCATTTTATACCTTCAGTTAAATATGGACCTTCTGAACATCTGTCTGTCCCTGTTCCTCTTGGAGTTTTTGGAACTTTGGTTATTATGTTTAGCTGTGAATCTCGGTCTCAAGAAATTGAACAGCAAAACTCCCAATGGCTTTCAGGGTCAGACGATAATTGAGAAATTCATCAAAACATGAGCTCTCCCCCCTCTCAAACTCTCTGCATTACTTAGGCTTTGCAGTCACATAGAGAGGGGACTATGAATGTTTTTTGATGTGACGGCTCCAACCGCCACTCACTCCAGCTTGGAACTGAGCTGGCCGCCGAACAAATGTGATGGTGCTCAGGGAGGGAGTGGGGTGATGCATGTACATGTGTCTTCCCTGCTATGCCCCGCACAGATGGACAGCCATGGAATCCAATGGATGCTGCCATGATGCCTGTTCCCTCACCACTCCAGACCGTGCTAAGTAAAGTGGGATTTCAGACATGAAAGACAACTTTACTCCAGGTCTGGTAGCCAAATCCCAACTGTGGTTGGGGATTTCCCTGAGTCACAGCCCAGGCTAGCCCCCCCCTCCCTCCCCCCCAGTTGGGAGCCAGACCATGTGAACATCTGGTGGGTGCATTTCGGCATGACAGTGGCACCCAGTTAATCGGTGCTAAAGCAGGCTAAATCATGCCACAATCACTTCTGGAAACACCCTATGGGTCAACAACATATTATAACTTCCAACAGTCCTAGTTCTTCAGAGAACACTCCATCAATAGTTCCATGGATTCAGAGACGACTAACATTTGAGAGTCTTTCTTTGCCCTTGATCCCTGCTGACCAAGGTTCTCTTCTATACAACTGTAGCCAGCTGGAGCCTCCTGCCTGGGAGCAGTAGAATCTCCTAATGCCCTGAACACTGACATTTAAAGGTCTGAATTTCTGATTAGTAGAGCTGAAATTAATAGTAAAAATTTTATTCGCAAGTATTTCTGAGTTTCCGAGGACTGGGTCCGAGTGTTCAGCCAGTCCTCATAAACTCAGATGAATACTTGGTACTTGGTAAAATACTCAGTAAAATAAAACCAAGTACTATGTATTTTCTGAGTACCGAGTACAGAGTTACCTTATATAGAGGCAGGAAAACCCCATATCTTGGTCTGAGTACTGGACTGAGTACCAAATACTGAGTGCTGAGTACCAGGCCAATTCCTTGGTTACTCGGTACTGGGTAAAACCCAGTAGAATACTGAGATACTCAGTAAAAATGGAATAATGTCAAATATCGAGTTTCAGCACTACTTAGGTCCAGCTAGGACCTTTCCATCCTGGAGCTAGAGCTCCAATATGTATCTTGTTGTGATGACAAGCACTTTTCCTGCTCCACAAAGCTTAGAAAGGGTGTATTTAAATGAGATGCTGCTATGCATGGCCACCCAGGAGCCACTCATCTGATTGCCCATCTGAAGGTGCAGTGGGGGAATACTTGCTCCCATGAGCCACGCATCCCCCACTCATGGCCACTCATGGAGCACTGCTGAAAAATCCAGTGTGCTCCATGCGGGGCAAGACAAAACGGCATGTAGCAACTGGCAGCCACGCATCCCCTGCACATGTGAACTGGGGCAGCCAGCTATGTCAACCATGCCCCAGTGCTCATGCTGAGATATGTCAATTTCAAAGGCAAGCCTGATGCACTTCCCCCTCTCCCATGGTCTGTTGCAGGGGGAGTATGAGGTGGTGGCTGAGATAGCCAAGCTGGGAGCCGCCTGTTAGACTCCCTCCCCACTCACTCCACCCGAGTTGCTCCTCCGCAGCTGTGCCACTCAGCAGGGCCAGCCCTAGGGTTTGTGTGGCCACATGCAAAGACTTGGTGTGGGGTCTTATTTGCATAATTACACCACACCTAATTATGCAAATGTGTGAATTTACATAACATTTACATAAAATTTACTCCCTCTGGACAGGAAGGATTCCCATTCTCCACCCCTCTGAGCAGCCATGGAGAAGCATGGTCTCCCCATGCTTCTCCCTCCACCCCCAGATTTGGCTAAGGATGGGCGAACGCGGTTTGGATGTTCGGAGTTCAGACCAAACTCGGTCTGTTCGGACATCTGAACCAAATGCTGAACCGAACTCTCGAATGACCGAACAGTTCATTTGTGTTCCGATGAGCTCGGATGAGTTCGGGGGCAGGAAAAACATCTTTTCTTGGCCAAAAACTAGGTTTCGGTTTTGTTTCAGTTTGGGTTTCATTTCGGTTTCGAAAGCGCTATTTTTGACTGTTCGGCCAAGTTCAGCCAACCCGACCTCGGCTGAACTGAACCATCGAACCCGAACTCGGGTTTCGAACTGAACGACTGAACATCTGAACATCCGAACCGCATTCTGTTCGCCCATCCCTAGGTTTGGCACCCGTTGGCTGCCTTACCTGGCACTCAGCCAAGCGGCCATTGACAAGCATGGCCTCCCAATGCTCCCCGCCAGCCTCCCCAGTCGAGCATCTATGACCATTCCTGCAGAGTCAGCTGGGCGGGCAATGAGGCAGGCACAGAGAGACTGACTGCATCTGCTGCCTTACTATGGGAGATGGGGTAAGCTTAGCCAGCCTGGCCTCCAGGGCCTGTTGCTTCTTGCTGCCAGTGCCACCTGTGCCTTGTGCACGCACATGGTGCGACCAGTCCAGAGGCACTTCTATGAAACACACAAGACACCCAAAATTCAGCCAGCCTATTAAGCACATTATGTCATGAAAAGAGATCTAATCTAATCTAATCTAATCTAATCTAATCTAATCTAATCTATCTAGTTCAGTTGTGCCCCCATAATCAATTTGCAGTGCCCCCACCCCATAACCAGTTCATTTGTGCCCCCACCCCATATAATCAATTCACGCTGCCCCTCACCCATAACCATTTCATTTGTGCCCCTGGGGCAGTGTGAATTAATTATATGGAGGGCGCAAATGAACTGGTTATGGGGTGGGGGTTTAAAGACGGTATTCCTGTTAGCAATAACTTCATTAAGAAGAGTTAGTGAAATAGCAGCCATAATAATCTCAGAACCATATTTGCAGATTTTCCAAGATAGAATAGATATTGCTTTACATCCTAAATTACAATCTAAGATAGTATAAGTAAGACAGTTGTGAGAAGAATGTGGCCCTTTTTACATGGGCCTCTCCCACCCATGAGCATTCAGATTTCTGTGTGTTAATGTGTGGGGGAGCCCTGTGAGAATGACATGGCAGACGTGCCCAGCACACATCCCCACTCACGCCCCACTCATCCGCATGCACAGAGCAACCAGGGAAAATGGCAGTTACTCTGTGGGTGTGGATGAGTGGGGGGTGAGTGGGGATGCGTGTGCAGCTGTGTGCATGCCCTGCCCACCCACTGGTGCACCCACAGACCCCCTCCCACCTGGAGGAGCCATGTAAATAGAGTCTATGAGGAGCTACTCAAAGAAGAACAGAAGGTTGCTGCCTTGTAAACAAGGTTCTTCAAGATGGCTTTGAACATTTTCACAACACCCACTAGGGGTGGGACACTGGGGAGAATACCGGATACCGGATTTACCGGTATCAGTTCTCACTGGTACCAGATTTACCGGTATTGGCATACCGGATCTTTAACATTGGGCGTTTTACCGGGTTTTTTACATTGTGGCTGTTTATCTCAATGGCCGCAATGTAAAAAAACTAGTAAAGCACCCAATGTTAAAGATCTGGTATGCTGGTACAGGTAAATATCGTATTTATCAGATTAATCTGATACATGCAAATACCAGTAATATCGGTTCTCGGGAGAACCGGAATTCCCACTCCTAACCCCCCCCCTTCCATTTCCGCATGGAATTTTCTTATATTCCTAGAAAGGGTTGGAATGAACAGTCATTCTGAGGGGGAGAGTGCTTTTTATACTAGAGGAGCTCGAGATCATCACGTGACCTATTATTTGAATAGGGTGACCATGCACAACCCAGTTGTGAGAATGTTGGGAACCATCTCGAAAAACCTTGTTTACAAGGCAACAACCTTGTGGTCACTCAAGTTTTATCTCCCAGTTTTATCTCCCAGTCTGATCAGTGTCCCGGTGTCCTCCTGCTGCTACTGCAGCAGCACTACTAGCAGGCAGAGGCAAGTGAGGAATGGGGACTGGAGCCAGGGAAGGGAGGCAAAAGAACTTAGAGAGAGAGAGCAAGAGAAGCTGGCTGCAGCCTGCCACCCAGCCAGGCAAGTGCAGGACCCTAGCTGGCCAGGGCCATGTGGAACCGCACATGTGGCACATGTCTGGGGCCAGCCCTGCCACTCAGTGGCCATGGACCCCCCACAGGCTTTCTCACTAAAAAAAACACCCAAAGTATTTTCCTCCCATAAGCTGAGAAACAGATCTGTGTGCATGTATGTCAGAAGGTCCACATAAGTATGCACAGGATAAGAGGCTCTGCTGCCTTTGCAGTGTGTGAATGAAAAAGTGGGGTGGGTGTCAGTCACATCTCCTGATGCTTTCCCTCACACTAATCCAATTAACTTGGCTTCATTCCTAGAGGAGTCCATTTTACCCTTCAAGTGTGAGCAGACACAATTCATCAGCTTATTAGGGTGGTGTCATCAATAGCTAAAATACCCCATATTGATTCTGGGGATAGTGAAACAGCACAATTTATTAGTTCAATCAAACATCAAATAAATTCTTTATTATTTCCATTATATCAATTTGATTCTATTTTGATTTTCTTTCCAAAGTGAAGAAGCTAGTAAATCATATGTTCAGTTGAAATGATTATAATATTCAGGTACTAAAAAGGTCCTATTACAAACTGTCATTTTTTTCAATAAGTAAAAGAACAGTTTGTTGCTCACCTTTGGTAAATGTTCCGTCATTATAGTGTAATATCTGAATGATTGATTTACAACCCCTCCTTGCCTCTCCTTAATGCAGAAGCTGCATAAGCAACAGCTGGAAAAAAATGGTTGATCCTCTGAAATATTGAAAATACTTTCTTGTGGTGGTCTGTCATTTTCTCTTCCAGGCAAAAGTGAGAACCAGAAAAAGTAGAGGTGAGTGGGAAAATATGAAACAAAGAAATTGGCTGAACATATTTTAATTTCCACTGTTTTGGTTTAATTTTGAGGGTGCTTCTTTCTCTCCAAACTACAAAAGTCCATTATTCTCTTCCATACTGATGCCAAATCATGATTGAAGCATAAATCCAAAGCTGATTATTCAGCTTTGGCTCAGTCCTTAGTTGGCAAAAATCTCATGCAAGTTTGAGCAAGAAAAAGTGATTGCATTCCAGGTCAGACTCTTAAAAGTGGCTGGGATGTGATCAGAACCAAGGGCACCAGAAGGCTGAAGAAAAGTGTGTGTATTGCATTCCTACAATCCCTCTCCCCATTGCCAGTAACTGCTTCTCCACATGCCACATGCTTACGTGCCCCTGGGAAGTGAACATTGTCCAAAAGACAACACCAGCAGCAGAGAAACCAGAGCATGCCACACAGTGATCCATTTACAACAGAGGTGGCCAGACTTGAAGTTGTCTGGGCAGGAAGTCACCCAGGAGAGCAAGTGCTCGCCCAGGTCTTCCCACAAATATACAAGGCCACTTTCCAGTATACCCACACCTTTTATGAGCATGGCACTTAGAAAAAGGGTGTGGATATGCCAGAAAGGGCAGAAGACTTCCTTTGCCCTGCCCCTCTTGATGTAGCCAGGCCCCCCTTCCCATGGGCAGCAGAACTACATGCTATCTCCAGAGAGGTGCTCTTTATTTTTGAGCACATTTAGAAAAACTATTTAGGGGTATGTATGAAATGCCCATCCCTTTGGGTTGTGCAGCTCCATACAAAGGCTGGTTCGAAATAGCCATTCCATTTCAGTGGAATAGTTCCGTGGAAAAGGAATGGCCAGTTAAATTTCTATCAGAATTCCAGCCAAAAAGTTTTCAATCAGAATTCTGATTGAGCCATTTTGTGCACGCTGATTAGTGATTTCTACTGACCGTTCCCATTTCCAGTCAGAATGATCAAACCTCCTGGTTCTGATTCCTCCTGGAATCGGAACACAGGTGTAATTCTGCTTCGTCCCTACTCCATACTGTTCATAGGACCCTGAAATAATCTCAGGGTGTTTTTTGTTTTTTGTTTTTTTTAAGAGAGAGAGAAACAGGAAACGGTTGCACTTAAAGCATGACATTTCTGAAGCTTGAAGTTCCTCCCTTTAGGAAGATGACCATACCCCCCAGAAGATGCAAGCAGCAGCTTAGCACAACAGGTCTTTTCTCCTTCTGTAATGAACTTTCCAGCTTCTGCTATAGCTTTAAGCATCTGAGTGGCAGGGAGTGACTCCAGAATGTGCCTCCTCTTCCCTCCCAACTTTCTCTCTCTGGTAGGGAGTTCCTCCCCAGCTCCAAGATTTGTCTCCCCTTTCCTCTTCCATCAATGAATAGAGGAACAGCACAATTTCAGTCTGCAGGAATTTCCATGCAATCTGTGAGATTCTGAATTACAAAAGATTCCAGCCTGGGTAGCCTCTTGGATAGGTGTTGGAGTTGGACTTGTGAGACCAGGATTCAAATGTGTCTCAGCCATGAACTCACTGGGAATGAGTTCAGTCAGTGAGGCTGAAGTTCAGGAGGGAGGCTGTGGTTCAGTCAGCATCTCTCAGCCTCCCTTCTCCATCTGTAAAGTGGGAATAATAATGATCTACCTCACAGGGTTGTTGGGAGGGAGCACTAGACATGAACCAGTTCAAACCCCTTTGAACACTGAAAATGCTATATAATTGATAAATAGAATAATAATACTGTGGACCTAGGGAGAAGTTAAAACCTCTTATCTAGAAGTGAAATGAATTTTTAAAGGAAATATATCCATCACATTCAGTCATTTCAAATAGAATCTTATGGTATTATTCATCCTGCTTTATTTGATTTTTTTCTCCATTTTATTCAATTATTTATTTGGTTTATTGCACATGTGCAATAGTTAAATAGTGCCAAAATGAAGTAACTGAATAAGTGAACCGAATAACTAAATATCCTTTTCAGAAGCAGATTTTGTTGTTATTGTTGTTTTGGGGGCGGTATTTGATGGCTACCCAAGTAGTATGCAGGGGTACAAAACCACATACGCATTTCATCTCTCCTTTGACCCTTCAGCAAGATCAATGGGTAGAATGGCAGGGGTGGGACATTGGAGAGAATTCCGGTTTTGGTTTGTTTCGATTTCAGTTTATAGGTTTTTACGGATTTAATTATGGGTTCAGTTTTCATTTCTGTATTTTAATCCATTAATTAAAACCTATAAACCAATTTTCATTTGTTTAAAAACCCTACACATGTGAAAAATGGTCACTGGGCCATTCTGTGCATATGTGCCCTTTTCCAAAATGGTGCTGGCAGTATCTGCACCATTTTGGAAAAGGGCAGCCAGCCTGGAATTAAGGTAATTTTAGCTGCCAATTTTTTTATTAAGGGCAGTGGTCATTTGTGCATGCGCAAAATGGCCCCAGTAGCCATTTTGGACTTGTGCAATCCAGAGGAGGGAGGATGCTGTGGCAAGGGAGCTTTTTGGAGCCCCAGCAGCAGTGGCAGTGCTTCAGTCAAGGCCTTTAAGGTTGGTAAGTAGCACACCAGGGCCCCAGAGGATGGGGGTTGGGGGAAATACTGATAAGAAATGAAGATCCATAAATGGCAGGCCAGTTTATTGACTGCTACAGATTAATCTGAAATGGCCCATTATGGACAGTTTTGGATTAATCTGAAACCGAAATTCCCATCCCTAAGAAATGGTAAGGGGAATGTTTTGATTTGATTTGCCATCTTGGAGGCCAGTCTTGCAATACTTCATATAAACATAAGAAATTTTTTAGTCTAGTACTAAAAACTCTTTAAAAATTCTATTACTGTCTTCTTGGTAGCTGCAAAAACAGCATTCAGATACCAGTTGATTAGCTTAGTCACTATGCATTAGTGCTGAGGGGGCAAAGTGTATCCCAGCTAAAAGGAAACCTAGAAAGACTTTGTATGCTTTACAAGCATAAAATGCTTTAATCATACATAGACAGCATGTCAGATTCAAGATCTGTTAAGCCCATAATCTTAGGAAAAATATTTTGACATGTGTAGAAAAACATGTTATTCATTAAAAAGAAGGCAGCTATTGGCGTTGAAGTAAAGAAGCTGGCATGATCATTACATAGCCATTAACAAAGCATACACAAGTAATTTTGACACATGATTAAGTACTGGACTTGTGGTGTAGAGTAAGTCTTCCAGACTGTACAAAGTGGTTGTGCTTCCTGTAGCAGAGGAAGTAGAAAAGCTAGCAGTAAAGAGACCCACCCATTGCAGACAGACTCTAGACTGATTGTTGCAGACAAAATGGAGAGACTCTTTTGGAAATAAGTACAAGTTCCATGGGCTGGATAGAAGTTAGGAATGGGGCAGGGATGTAACTATCATGGGGCAGCATGTACGGTTGGATCTGGGCCCATTAGCCCAGGGGGCCCCAGGTGTGCCACTTCTGTGGGACAATAGAAATTCCACAGATGCTGTGCATTGTTACTTGATTAGATCTCCCAACTCCTTGCTGTAGCTAGGGGTCTGGAGAAGTGTCTGGTGGGAAGGGAACTGACTCACGCTTTGGAGAAACATAAATCCATGAAGATTTCTTTGTAAACTTTGCAGGCACTCCCTAACATCAGAGTCCTCTGCTGCTTCCCTTCCCCCTCAGCTGGAGCCCATAATGGTTCAGTCACCAGACTTTCTGGATCAGGGAAGGTCTGGTTTTGGTAGACAAAGTTATTCAAGAACTCTCACCTTCTCACAATGGGTGGCTTCAAAGAAACACTTAATGGTTACTTGTTAGCATAAACATTTCTCTTTTGATTTGCACAATGCCATCTTTATACCAGAATTGACTCTCTCATTCTTGGAGCTGCTTCCTCTCTTTCCTGGTTATTTATTTATTTATTTATTTACAAAAGACTTTTATCCTGCACCCTCCTGCACCTCGGCAGCTTAGGGCGGTGAACAACATAAAA
The DNA here is from genome assembly GCA_003113815.1 of Sphenodon punctatus. Lineage (NCBI taxonomy): Eukaryota > Metazoa > Chordata > Lepidosauria > Sphenodontia > Sphenodontidae > Sphenodon > Sphenodon punctatus. Next base: position 849,011 of record QEPC01012027.1, on the reverse strand, counting down.
ACATAACAATAAAACCATCTAACTACAATATATAAAATATATTAAATGAACACATAAAATAGCAGCTAGCAAGTAAAACCCCTCCCCACCCCCTCCCCAAAGGCCCAGTGGAACAACCAGGTCTTACAACATCTACGGAAAGAGGGGAGGTCAGAGGACAGATGGGCCTCCAGAGGAAGAGTATTCCACAACCAAGGTGCAGCCACTGAGAACGCCCTCCCTGTCATCGCCACCTGGCATACCCAGGGGGCTTTGAGTTGGGTGTCCCCGGTTGAACACAAGGGCTGCAAAATGACCTGAGGCTTGAGGCGGTCTCGCAGGTAAACAGGGCCAAAGCCATTTAGGGCCTTATAAGTCATAACCAACACCCTGAATTGGGCCCGGAAGACAATAGGCAGCCAGTGCAGAGTCCGAAGCACCGGTGTAATGTGCTTGTGGAGGCCCATCCCTGTTAAGAGGCAGGCATCCGCATTCTGCACCAGCTGAAACCTCCGGACCATCACCAAGGGTAGCCCCACATAGAGTACGCTGCAGTAGTCCATTTGAGAGGTAATGAAAGCATGGATGATGGTGGCCAGATCCAAGCCCAAGACATATGGCCGCAGCTGTCGCAACAGATTCATTTGGCAAAATGGTCCTCTCATCACAGCCTCCACCTGACAATCCAGGTGAAGCTGTGGGTTGAGGAGCACCCCCAGACTATGAACCTGAGCGGCCAGAGGGAGACAGACCCTGCCAATGACAGGACTCACCACCCCCTCAGTCCTACCCACCAACATCACTTCCATCTTGTCAGGATTCAGCCTCAGATGGCTCATCCTCATCCAGTCCCCAATAGCTGCCAAGCACCGGGTAAGCACCGATACTGCTGGGCCTGGTTCACCAGAAAATAAGAGGTAAAGGTAATAGTAGGGTTTGGGTGTATTTGTTAGCATGGGGCTCTGAGGAGGGGGCTTAAGGGGAAAATGGAGGGCTTTGAGGCACTGGCTTGAGGGTGGAGGGTTGGATGAAGAGGAAGGGACTTGGGGTCTGCTGTCTAGTGGGGGGAAGAGGAGGGAGTTTTGGGGGTGCTGTCTACCCTCCAGTTCCTACTCACAAGCATGGAAAGAGTGAGCTCAAGAAAGCAGGGATGTGTGAACAGGACAGATTTTGGATGTTTGGAATAAAAACTTAGTTCTGGTTCATGGGTTCGGTCCAGTGGAGTTTGGACCCGCCAAAAATTTGGAAAGTTCAGTTCAGCCTGCAGACTTGGAATGCTCAAGAGACCCCCAGGGGTGCCCGTGGTGGCATGGCAGGTCGTTGGAGACCCAGCAGCAGCACTAGAGACTGGGAATGCTTGACGCTTGGCACCCCAGGTTGCCCAGGCAGGCAGGCTCAGCACTTGGCACCTGGGGGTACCCATGGTGCCAGGGATGGCTGTCTGAGATGCAGTAGCAGCAGCAGCAGCAGCAGCAGCAGCAGAGACTAGGAAGGCTTGGCACCCCAGGTTGCCTGGGAAGGCAGGCTCAGCTATGGGCACCTGAGGGTGCCCGTGGTGCCAGGGCTGTCTGTCTGAGATCCAGAAGCAGCAGAGACTGGGAAGGCTTGGCACCCCAGGTAGTCCGGGGAGGCAGGCTCAGCATTTGCCTCCTGGAGGTGCCCGTGGTGCTAGGGCTGGTGTCTCTGAGCCAGTGGTGGCATAAGCATCATCATCATCTTCATCATCATCATCATCATCATCAGCAGCAGCAGCAGCAGCAGCAGCAGCAGCAGCAGAGACTGGAAGTCTTGGCGCTTGGCACGCCGGGTTGCCTGGGCAGGCAGACTCAGCACTTAGCCCCTGGTGGTGCCCGTGGCATCAGGGCTGGACATTTGAGACCCAGCAGCAGCAGTAGCAGTGGCGGTGGCAGTGGTGGCGGCAGCACCGGTGGCGGCGGCACCGGCGGCACCGGTGGCGGAGGAGGAGGAGGAGGAGGAGACAACTGGGAAGGCTTGGTGATTGGCATCCCAGGTTACCGAGGCAGGCAGGCTCGGCGCTTGGCCCCTAGGGGTGCCCATGGTGCTAGGGATGGCCGCTTGAGACCCAGTGGCAGCAGAGAAGCAGCAGACATCAGTAAGGCTTGGGGCTTAGTGGCTGCCACCCATAGTTGGCCGGGCATTGCAGGCTAACTGGCATCAGTGGAGCCACAGCAGAGGCCCGGCCAGGGCTCGGTGGCTGGCACCCCTACTTGGCCAGGTGTTGCAGGTTGACTGGCATCAGTGGAGCAGCAGAGGCCTGGCCAGGGCTGAGTGGCTGGCACCCCTACTTGGCCGGGCATTGAAGGCTGCCAGGCATCAGCAGAGCATTGGCAGAGACCTGTCCAGGGCTCGGTGGCTGGCACCCCTACTTGTCCAGAAGTTGCAGGCTGGTTGGCATCAGTGGAGCAGCAGCAGAGGCCTGTCCAGGGCTCTGTGGCTGGCACCCCTACTTGGTCGGGCATTGAAGGCTGCCAGGCATCGGCGGAGCATTGACAGAGACCTGGCCAGGGCTCGGTGGCTGGCACCCCTACTTGGCCAGACATTGCAGACTGGCTGGCATAAGTGGAGCAGCAGCAGAGGCCTGTACAGGGCTCTGTGGCTGGCACCCCTATTTGGTCAGGCATTGCACTCAGGCTGGCATCGGTGGAGCAGCAGCACAGGCCTGGCCAGGGTTCAGTGGCTGGCACCCCTACTCATCCGGGCATTGCAGGCTGGCAGGCATCAGTGGGTCTCAGATGGTCATCCATGCCCTGAGGCTGCTGAGTGGCACTGAGTGTTTGGGGAGGGATTAAATCGGGTGGCTCCCAGCATGGCTATACCAGCAGCAAGCCAGCATGCACTCCCTCTGCCATGGACCATGGGGGAGAGGGGAGCACACTGGACTGGCTGTTGCAATCGACATGTCCTCTCCCAGTGTGAGCCCTGGGAACCCAAGCTCCCCAGTACTCCTAGCTAGTTCTTCTGAGGTCATGCCCCTGCCCACAGTGCTACCTGCCCAAGTTCATACGGGCAGAGGCTTCGTGGCTGCCCATTTTCACAGAGCTATTTGCCTTGCCCCAACTGGACCACTCTGGATTTCCTGACAGTGCTCTATGTGTGGCCATGAGCGAGTACTCTGTAGTTCATGGGAGCACACATTTCCCTTCAAGTGCATCCCTCTTCAGACTAGTGCTGCAACTCTGTCCTCAGTTTTCCTCAGAATTTACCGAGGACTGGGCTATTTGGCCTTGGTTTGCCGAGTACCGAATTTTTGAAGTCTTGCCACCAAAATTGGATACTCTACCAAATCATGGCTGAGTTCCAGGAGCAGCGGCAGAGGCCCGGCCAGGGCTTGGTGGCTGGCACCCCTCCTTGGCTGAGCGTTGCAGGTTGCAGGCATCAGTGGAGTGGCATCAGAGGCCCAGCCAGGGATTGGTGCCTGGCACCCCTACTCGGCCGGGCATTTCAGGCTTCCAGGCATTGGAGGAGCAGCAGCAGAGGCACAGCCAGGGCTTGGTGGCTGGAACCCCTCCTTGGCTGGGCATTGCAGGCTGGCTGGCATCAATGGGGCACTTGCGGACAATGAAGTGAAATGACAGTCCTCCCTGCCTGTAAAGTAGGCCCCAGAACCCTGATGGTGGGTCCTGGAGCTGGAGCGGCAGAGGCTATTTCTTGATGCGGTGGAATGACAGCTCCCTGTGAGCTGAATGATGGCCCTAGGACCTTGACGGTGGGCCATGGAGCTAGAGTGGCAGCTTCTAGATGATGTGGAATGACAGCGCTCCCTGCCTGTAGTGTAGGCCCCAGAACCCTGATGGTGGGTCCTGGAACTAGAGTAGCAGCTTCTGGATGAAGTGGATGGACAGCTCCCCATGAGCGGAATGACGGCCCCAGAACCCTGACGGTGGGTCCTGGGACTGAAGTGGCAGCTTCTGGATGACGTGGATGTACAGTCCTCCATGCCTGGAATGTAGGTCCAAGAACCCTGAAGGTGGGTCCTGGGGCTGGAGTGGCTGGCTGTTTCTTGATGCAGGGGAATGACAGCTCCCTGTGAGTGGAATGATGGTCCCAGAACCCCGACGGTGGGTCCTGGGACTAGAGTGGCAGCTTCTATATGATGTGTATAGACAGCCCTCCCTGCATGGAACGTAGACCCCAGAACCCTGAGAGTAGGTCCTGGGGGTGGAATAGCATTTGTGGAGCCATGGCAGAGGCCCGGCCAGGGCTTGGTGGCTGTCACCCCTGGTTGGCCATCAGCCTAAAGGTTTCACAGGATAGTATATAAGGGTGCTGTCTGGTATTGAGGTTATATATATATATATATATATTCCAAATTTATACCCCACCCCCTCCTGCAACGCAGCTCGGGACGGCTTCCAACAGTCAACAATAAAACATTAAAATTCCTTTTAAAATATTAAATATAAAATGTACCATATAAAACAGGGCTAGAAAAATAATAAATAAATAAATGGGTGGGGCACTAAAATCATCCCTCCCCACCCTGCCTCCAAAAGGCCTGGGCAAACAGCCAGGTCTTACAGTTCC
>QEPC01012027.1:805656-841457 GCA_003113815.1 Sphenodon punctatus | reverse complement strand
CCTCCCCCCTGCCCCCCCGGCCATCCTGCTCCCATCAGAGACCGGGACAGGCCATAACCTCCCAAGGTTGATGTATTAACGAAGGGCTTAACATTTGTGCCCACTAATCTTTATAACTGATATACTGTCCATAAAGAGGTCTTTGAACTATTCCAGAAAATTCATTTAAAAAGTTTTTTTAAAGACTCCTCTCTTAGTGATATGGACACAGGACCCTGAAGTATCAAATTCCGTTTTTTCCCTAAAATCAATATAGATAGGGCAATACCTATTTTTGAAGAGAAGATCTTGAATGAAATTCTTATTTTAGAAGATTCCCTCCCCAAACCAACCTTTTTGAACCTTACAAAGGATGAATGGACTGCACTGTGTTCTTTAAGGAATGACAAATCGATTGTCATTAAAAAAGCAGACAAGGGGGGTGGTATTGTAGTGCTGGTCCATGCGAACTATATCAAAGTATGTATGAATTTGGTAAGTGTAAGGGAAGATTACAGATTATTGAATTCTGACCCAACTGATTCACTTAAATGTGAAAAAATAAAGACCCTGCAAGAAGGACACGATAAGGGGTTGATTACAGATTTTCCCGTGTATCCCGGCCTTTTATGGTCTTCCTAAGGTGCATAAGGGATTTAATCCTCTGCAATTAAGACCAATAGTATCTGGAGCAGCTTTGATCCTGGAACCGTTAGCAAAGTATGTGGTTTATTTCTTAAAACCCTTTGTAGAACAGGTTGTTTCACATATTAAGGACACAGCACACTTTGTTACCATTCTTGAAGATATAGATTTGGGAGACACGGGGCTCATTCTGGTTACTATGGATGTGAAAGCACTTTATACCAGTATACCGCATGATGAAGCACTCTAGATCTTAAAGAAAAAAATTGATTTAAGAGCAAATAAGAACTCCCCCCACAGACTTCCTTTTGAGCCTTGGCGATCTCATACTTTCCAGAAATTATTTTGAATTTAATAATCACATTTTTTTACAGTTAAAAGGGGTCAGCATGGGGAGTCCCTTGTCAGCTGAATTAGCAATACTCTTCATAGAGACCGGGAACAAAGATTTATTTATGACGCAAACTTCAATCCTTTTCATATATATATATATCTCTGGCGCAGATATATCGACAATATTTTTTTACTGTGAGAAGGAGATAAAGAATCATTAGATTCTTTTTTTGCTTGGATTAACGGTCTACATAAAACCATTAAATTCACCATTGGATCGGATGACCATAGTATTCATTTTTTAGATCTACATATCGCTAGAGACAGATAAATTTAGAACCAGAACATATACAAAATTGACTGATCAAACCACCTATTTACAATATTACAGTCATCATCCCTGCCACCTGGTGAGCAATATTCCTTTCAGTCAGTTTAGAAGAATCAAGAGGAATTTTTCGGAAGATTCTCAGTTTAAAAAAGAGGCAGACACCATGTGGCATAATTTTGCTGATCGAGGGTATCCTAAACAAGTTATCCAATATCCATCAAAGTCTCCAGAAGGCCTTGTGCCTCCCCAGATGCACTCTTGCTCCAGCGCCAAAATTAAATGAAAACTCCGACAGGATAGTGTGTGTTACATCATACAATAATTGTAGTAATATAATCAAAACGATTATTAAAAGGCATTGGAACATGGGAGATCACATTGGGGGGTGTCAGCCCCCCCCACTCTTCACTTATAAACACGGGGAAAACATCAGTGATCACATTACCAGGGCAAGGTTACCACCTTTAACCCAAAGGACTCTGGACCAAGAGGATTGTAGGGAACTTTCCCTGTGATCATTGCACAAATTGTGTGCATAGTTTAAAAGCCAAAAACTTTTTGGGTCCCCATGGAAAAAAAAATCAGATAAATGATTTTATAAATTGTAGTACCCCATGGGTGATATATGCTATCAAATGTCCCTGTAATAAATTTTACATTGGGAAAACAACTAGGCCCCTTAAGATTCGCATAACAGAACATCGGAGCAGACTTAAAATGCACACACCAGCAGCACCTTTGGTAGATTATTTTAATACACACCATATGAATAATAACAAATTTACGTTTTGGTGGATTGAGAAACAGGGCCCCCCCTTTTAATCCCAATATATTATCATCCAGAGAAACATTCTGGATATTTCCATTAGATACTACTGAACCACGTGGCTTGACTGACTCTTTAGATGTTATTATTTAGTTAAGGGCTTTAGGTTCATGATTGGACTAAATTTTCCTGTTTTGATCTATGTCTGCAGATCAGGGCCTTCTCTGTGAATATAATTAGGTTAGGAGGCTTTATTACCATTTAGCATTCATAACATTTAGCGTCCACTGGGGATGGCATTATAAATGACTGAGTCATTAATAGGTGCAACGAGCTACACCTGCCCGGCACAGTCTGCCTTATATCTAATATGGAGGGTTCAACGATAGTCAGTTTGTCTCATCTGCACCAGATAGCCTTTGCTCTTTCCCCAAGGAGACCCTCCATTTAGGATTTGGGTATTTTCCCTAGCAACATTTGAGGTGTGTATTTCAGCCCCTTTTGAGGGTTTATATGAGCATATTTTTGTTTCACTATATCTAGTTTAAGTTGCTAACACTCGTATAATTATTTTTCTGTTCTTTAGTCTCTGCTGGCAATCCATAAAGGTCTCTGGTGTTTAGCATTTACTTGCGTTGGTTATAACACTATCAACAGTAAAGTAGGTGAGTGCATGATAAATTGCTCCTTGGATGTAGCCTTCACGGGTACCTGGAATTGCATTGCCATTTCAGAAATCCCTATGTTTGTACTGGGGCTCCTTATTCTGAGCCTTTGCTTTTGCCTCCTGGGCGGGCTTTGCAAAAAATAATTTGCTTTGGAATGAGAACCTTTTTGAGGGTTGAATCCTGGCACTTGCCTAATTATTGATGTATTTAACCTGATGGGATCCTTTACCATTTCTCACTTTAGAAAGGAATTTTGTCGTTCGGGGTCATCGGAGCTCATTAAGAGCCACTTGCTCATTGAAACACAATGCAGATATCACTATTATCCCTTGAAGAAGCTGCTAGTCACAGCAAAATGTCGGATTTAGCTAATTTTTTGTGACGCCAGTTTTAATTGGGCTTACGCCTCACACACACATATATATATATGTGTGTGTGTGTGTGTGTGTATATATATATATATATATATATGTTGTTTAGCCGGAGGCCATTACAACAAACACACAAAAATGATAAACAATTAGCAATTAACAAATGGCGTGTCACAAAGCCACAGAAGAAATCAGTAACAGATTGAACATTAAAATACTAAAATAAATAAAACACAGAGATAGACAGTAAGACACATCAGTCAGGGGTATCATACCCACAAGGGAGATATACTAAACCACTAGCACTCTATCATACTGTACTCTAATTGGTTTGTCTTAGGGCCGAGAAACACCATATAAAACCAATAAAAGCAGAACCGTGTCTGCATACAGCGGATCGTAATGCACAGAGGGAAAAACTAAAAAGAAAACCCATGTCCCTGATGGAAAAAGGCCAAGATGGCCAAGATGGCCAGTATTGAACCACAAACCCCCTGGGGTTCCATTCAAGTCAACGCTTGCCCAGCTGGTATGCCCAGTTAGCCAGTTTATGCATCCCCTCGGGGGAGTGCAATTTCATACAGAGTTGGAGCAATTGGGGCAAATGCAGATAAGATCGACTGAGGATCCAAGGGGAAGATACAGCTCCCGCCCATGGGCGATCAGGGGAAAGACAAACAGCACATGGAGAAGATCCTCAATCAGTCCCAAAGTACAGGAACAGACCCTATCCCCATATGGAATACCCTTTCGCCTTCCCTCGAGTACCCTGGTAGGGAGGAGATAAAAACAAAGGAGGGTCAGAGCCCTACGTAAGCTAGGAACCACAATCACCTCCAAGTAGGGCTCACAAGAGAAATCGTGCTTAAAGAGGTGGTAAAACGGGGCACATTTCAATAACTGAATGGCCCCTAAATCCTGCTGGACAGCCCGATCAACCAACTGTTTATTTATTATCCTGCGCCACCCACCAGCCGGTATCTCAAGCAACAACTCAGGCGAAAGCCCCAAATTAGATAACTGTCTTAGGACCCTACACCACCAAAGTCCAGAAGATGACCAAGAACAAGCCTCATCCAGACATAGGCGGGGAAGACGATCCTCTACCATATCAATGACCTTGAGCCAATAGCATAGGGGGCAGGAAAGAAATTCTGTTCTTAGGGGGAGAGACCCAGTTTCAAGGCGTAATAAACAGGCCGGTGTAGTGCGCAGCACGCCCAACAATGAACTCAACAGAAGATTCTGGAGAGACTCCAGACCTCCGGTCGTGAAAGAGGCCCATACGTCTGCCCCAAACAAGGTGGCAAGTTTATATTTCAAGCTAAACAACTTCAAGGCCGGGGGAATAAATCTCCCCCCATGGTTTCGCCAAAACCTTAAAAGTCCCCCAATAGCCTGTTTCAATTTAAGGCAGGCCACCTTAGCATGAGGGAGCCAAAATCCCCTACTAGTGAAGACCAGCCCCAGGTACCTGTATGACGAAACCTGTTCCAACCTAACCCCATCCAGCAGCCAAATGCAGCTCCGCAAGCAACAACACGCCACCACCACCTTGGATTTGTCATAATTTATGGATAACTGGGAGTCACTGCAAAATTTCCCTACCACTCCCAACATCCTATCCATTCCCAACGCCGAGGGTGAAAGAAGCACCATATCATTGGCGCAGACTAAAATAGGAACAGATCAGCCCCCCACTCTAGCAGGCAAAAACAAATTTGCATTAAGCAAAGCTACAATCCCATTTATAAAAAAATTAAATACAAAGGGGGCCAAACCACAGCCCTGCTTGACACCGTTAGTCACGGTGATCGGTTGGGAAACATGACAGCTGCCCCCCATCCTAACCCTAAGAACAGTCTGAGAGTATCGTACCAAGAAAATCAGCCTTCGGTCCAAGTTAGTTCCATTTAATCTATCCCACAGGATATTTTTATTGACCAGATCGAATGCAGATCAAAGATCCAAAAAAGACATTATGAGCCGACCAGATCTGACTCTTACATACTTTTCAATCAGATGCCTGAGCGTAAAAGAGTGGTCCACAGTCGAGTGTCCAGCCTGGAAACCAGCCTGCTTCTCAGGGAAGAAATTGGCCATTTTGGTCCAGGCCTCTAGCTTAGAGCGTAAACCTTGGCCACCACACAGAGAAGATTAATTGGGTGGTAGTTTGGGGGCAGGTTCCTGTCCCCTTTCTTATAGATAGGTATCACTATGTTGATATTCCAGCCAGCCAGGATCACCCCGCAATTGCTGATAATTGGAAAGAGCTTGGCAAGAATAGGGGCCCACCAACCCTAGTTGTGTCGGATCAAATCCACCGGTATACCGTCTATCCCCAGGGCTCATCTAGATTTAAACTTGGAGAGCAAAGAATTCAGCTCTTTGGGATCCACCGGGGGCCAGAGAGGAGAAGGTGCAAGGGACTCCCATTTGAACACGGTAGTATCAGGCATTCTAGAGAAAATTCCCCTGAAGTGGGACTGCCAAACTCCCCAGTCCAGGGGCCCCTGTACAAAAGGGGGTCTGGAGCCAACCTTCACCAGAGCCCAAAAACTAGCCTGGTCATTATCCTGTACAGCATGAATAAGTGTATCCCAGGCATTAGACTGGAAGGCCTTTTTCTTTTCCCTGAGCAATTTTTTATTTTACTGCTTATCATTAATATACTGGGCAGCCACTGCTGGGCTGGGATCCACTTTGAAGGCTCTGGCACTACGTTTAAGGGCTGCCCTATACTTAAAACACTGTTTATCGAACCATTTAGGGGCCGCAGAAAGGGCACCGTCTGCATAGGCAGGCGGGGTTCTGACAGATAAGTGGTTCGCAAATTGGACCAAAAGGTCTGAAAAAAGTGAGTAATACAAAGCAAGTGATAATAGCTGTGGATCTAATAGAGAGGCCTGCAGCTGGACCAAACTGTCCAGGGAGTAGAGCCCCAAGCATGGTCTTGCAGTTCTGTCCGACCACCGTAACCAGGGGACTTAATCAAATGTCCCATCCCTCAAAGAGGGAGGGCAAGGACGTAAATCTAAACTGACACTGTTGGGAATGTCAAAAAGCAATGAGATAGGAAGGTGATTACTAAGCCCTTCAGCCAGCAGAACAAAATCTAAGTAATGCTCAAAATAAACATTCTGGGCACAATAATAATCTATAACACTATGACCCACAGAGGAGACAAAAGTAAATTGACCAGACGCATCCGAGTGGGTCCTCCCATTTAGCACCTTCTAGCGGCCAGCGTACAGGAAATGAAGAAATTGTGCTCCAAAGGAGTTACGCTCCCTATCCCTGGAAGTTTGAGGGGGGTCAAAGAACACATCGGTGGGCTCGATACTCAGAATCGCAGCTTGTCTGGAACGATCCATACCAATCCTAGAATTGAAATCACCTGCCATTATTATTGGACAGCCTCGATAATCATCCTCCAGAGATGCTATGAGCTCCTCCACCTTGAGCCAAAAGGCCCTAACCTTAGGCCTTAGGGTAAATATAAATTCAAGATAATTATCTTGCCACCAGTGTCCATGCTAAATAGCACGGCCAGGATATTTAAAGGGGCTATGGGGAGAAGACTCCCTTGGATGGTGAAGGAAGAGTTTAGCAAAATCAATAACCCCCCCAGAAGCTCGGCCAAGCCTGGCCTTCTTAAAGGCTGGGTGGCTCCAGATCTGAAAGACAGGAAGGGAAAGAAGAGAAATATCCAATAGCCAAGACTCCTGGACACAAATAATATCGAACTTGCGCAGCATAGACTGCACCTCCTGGTTCAGCAACAACCCCCAGCCAGATATGTTCCAAGAGAGGAGTCTTAAATTTAGACCCTCATGGCTCGGGGCCAGGAAGTCCACCAGTCAATCTGTGTCCTCGTCTATGATGCCCCCCCCTCCTTGAGGAGGATGACCACCAAGCAGAGGTGGGGAAGAAGCAAGTAAAGAAAAAACTATGGGTGGCTGGGCGCACGCCGGACTCAACTCCCCCCTTCCCTCCACTCCACCAAGGGGGGTGGGGCGGGGCGGGGGGAAGTGAAGTGTACCTGCAGGGGACAGTATCCCAACCCGAATGTACCGGAACCGAATTCATAGCACCTATGTGCATAGGCTGCCCGAGAGAACTATCGGCTAGAGTAAACCCCTCAGTCCCCCTCCCACCTCCCACTTCCCAGGTGGCTGAGTTAGTAATCACCATCCCACCCCTGCTCCTAGCGATGACAGGTAACCTGGGCTCAGGGGGCCCAGGAGCCTGCACATTCCCCCTTCCAGAGCCGCTAAGGGCACCAAGATTGCTCTCCCCTGAGACCTACATACTGTCTCTTCCCAATAGTTTGTCCTGCAGATGGAACAGCCTGTCAATAAGTAAATCACACAACTTGGAATTTAAATTACCAAGGATGGCCTCGACCTGAACATCATTGGGTCCCTCCTCCAAAGAGCCAAAACAGGCCACAGCCAGTCTCACACCAGGACCGATCCCTGTGCAGAGAAGGACACTATTATACTGGGGGTGTGTGGTGTGTGTGTGTGCCACCCCCCTCTTTCTCCTCCCCACATGGGGATAAGCAGTCCATGAGGTCAGTTACTAGCTCAGTGGACCCCTTGCCACTATCGTGAGTCCTCCCCACCAGTATAGAAGGACAAATGTCATGGGCACAATCGACACAATCCCTCTGTGCCTAGCTAACTGACACGGGGGTGGGGGTGAGGGTGGACTAATGTTTGTATGGGAAAAAACACGATCAATTGAAATGCCCCACTGTTTCAGGGCTCGCCGAAATTTAACAAGTCTGAAAACCCAGTTGCGGTCTTTAAAGTAGACCTTTAAGTTCCGTACTTCCTCAGTGTCCTTAATTCATATAACCTTCTCAATCTCCTCTGCACTCATTTTAATTCCCACTATGAAGGAGAGGTTACATGCTACCATATCTTTAGTAGCCCAGCTCGGAATGACCCCATTCCATAGAGGTCTGGCAAGGAGATGAATAGCTGTTTCATGGAATGTCATTGACCTGACTGCGGGAGAGTGCCTTCCGGCTAGCATCCGAGTGCAAACACTGGGCCTGGACTGTTTGTCCCTGCTTTCAGCAGAGGACCAGTCCTTAAAGTTGACCATATCAGTCTTAGTGCGACCTACACCCACATGGTCTTTTACGCCCCCAGTCCTTGGGGCAGAGCCTGGCAGCAAAGGTACCACAGTGGGCATGTTACTGAGCTCCCGGATGATCCCCTGTAGCTGCTGCTGGGATTGCAATAAAAGATTGCCCCAGCTGGCAGCATTGTCCTAAGTGTCCTTCCAAAGGTTGACAATTCCAAGCAGCTGTTCACAATAGAGCTTATCAATTCCCCCAGGTTCTCCTGCTCCTGCCCTTCGGCCAAAATCGGGGCCACTGGTGTTGTGCCTCGATTACGCAAATTAACAGGAGAGACCCCATCCTGGGGGCTAACAACAGTAGCACCCATTGCCCCCAGCCCCATGAAGCGATTAGAAAGCCGAATGGGTTGACTGGAAGAGGCAGGGCCGGGTTTGCAGGTGAAATCAACAATCCGCACCTGTTTGAGGCGGGGCTGGTCTTGGATGCCCAGCGGAGAGCAGGAAGGTCTGCTCCGCTTTTTCTCCATCCAGAAGGGAGGACCACCCCCCTAAACCACCAGGAGAGACAGCAAGAGCTACCAAGTAGGACATCCCACACCCCGCAGGGAGTGCGAGATACAACCGGCTGCCTGGTCTGTGCCTAAGGCTACGCGCACAAGGGCCATTTTCGACAGGATCGGCCACACGTCCATCTTGCCAGCCCAGTAGGCCAAGGGATCGCTGCTGGGCTCAATACAGGACTCTTCCTCCAGGTCGCTCTCCACTGCTGCTCAGGTGCTCTCACACTCCCTCATGTAACTGCACCTTGGCACCACTTCCACCACTGCCCTCAGCCACGCTGCCTGCCCTGCTGTGCACGGGCCCATGCTCCCCAGAGTGCTCTGCACATACAAGCTGCTTCTGCTTGCAATAGGGGTGCTGCTCCAGCTCGGCTTGCTGCTGGTGCTGCTACTGCTCAGGCTGGGGGCAGGGATAGACCCCACCGGCTGAAAGGACTGCTCCCACTCCCACCATCACCAGGAGTGTCCTGCTGCTGCTACCATGCACTCTCGAGACCCCACCTGCCAGACCCTCTCCACCAGCTCAGCCTTCCAGTAGCCATAGACTGCTGTCTGCCATGCCATGCTACCCTTTAACCTGGGTCCAGCATGGTTGCCATCACATATTCCTCTTGCTTCAGCAGCTCATCAAACCGTGCCTTCAGCCCTGCCTTCAGCTGCTGCACCAGGGGAAATGCCTTAGCCTCCAGCTTCTTGCCCTCAGGGTCACCATCCTGCCCCTGAAGAATCTCCTCTAGCCTCCTGAGGAGACTCTGGACCAGAGGGGTCACCTGGATGATGCTGGCTGTGGAGGAGCTGATAGACTCCATCATGGCCAGGCATGGTTTCAGGACAAAGACCATTTGTGACAGGATGTCCCATTCCACCCCATTGTACCCTGGAAGTGACCCGCTGTCTGTCATCAGTTGCACCTAATGCAAGGCGGCTTTCTGCTCCAGAAGCCACTCAAGCATCAGGTATGTAGAGTTCCACCTGGTGAAAACATCCTGCACCAACTGGTGCACTGGGGAGCCTTGCTCTGCCTGCTTGGTCCGGAGGAGCTCACTGCCCTCAATGCTCCAGTTAAAAAAACTGCCCAGCTTCCTCCCCTGCTAGATCAGGGAGCTTAAGGTGCCTGACCCAATCCCCTTCTCTCCCAAGCCCAGAGCATCCCTGACTACCAAGCGAAGGGTGTGCGCAGTGCAAGGGATGCTGGTGAATCCACCATCACATACTGCCCTCAGTATGACGGCCGCTTGTCCATCACCACACATCCCTTGGTGAAGGGCACACCTGGCGTGACACACTCCCTCACCATGGTGGTCAGGACTGCCTCAATGTTTACAGTGGTGTGAGGGACATCCATAACTTTGGCCTGAAGCAGGGCCCACCTACACCCTGCTTCAGGACCCCTCCTGCCAGTCCTAAAATCTGCCTCTGGGTCCTGCCACTAGTGCGTCATTACCGCCAGGTAGGTGTGCTGGGCATTACTGGTGGACCACAGATCTGTGGTGAAGTGGACAGTGGCTCCCCCAGCCCCTGCCAGCTGCTCCCTCACCCGCACCTTTAGAACCTGGTACAGGGCTGGCATCACCTGCAGTCTCAGGGTGGTGCGGGACGGAAGCTAAAACTGGGGGGCCAGGAAGCCAATCAGATGCCTAAACCCCATGTCCCCCACCACGGAGAAGGGCTACCCATTGACGGCTATCATTTCCCCCAACATGCGCGTGGCTTTCAACTGAAAGCCACGTGGCCCTCCACGCCCTGCAGCTGCCAACTGACTTGGCAGTTGCCCCAGCCCAGCTCCTCCATGGTTCTCTGATGCTGCTGGCGAGGCTGCTGCTGCTGTTCTTCCCCCCTAGCAGTAATACCGCTCCTGCTGCTAGAGGTAGCTGTTGGAGTAGGGCGCTTGCCCGCTGATGGAGGCGGATGACTGGTCACTGTTGTCGGGAACCTGCTGGCATCCACTGCCCCTGTCTGCCCGCTTAGAAGCACAGTGCTGTGGCATGCCTTGAGGTGCCTCACCATGGCAGTTGTGCCAAGGTTGATGAGCACCTGCCCACGCTTCACCACCTTCTGGCACAAAGTGCACTGCACCTCCCTGGGATCATCCAGTCGCACCAACTTAAAATGCGCCCAGACCAAGGATTTTTTGCCCCCTCCTGCCTTCTGGCCTGCACGAGGTGATGTACTGTGGGGATCCAGAGAAGAACATGGTGGCGACACAGCTCTTGGAGGGACAGCCAACACCTCAGCTCCAGACATCTCCTCTGAGGGACTAGTGTCTGCCTCACTGTCCCCAATCACAGTGATGTCCCGCGAAGGTGAGTACTGGTACCCTGAGGCTGATCGACTGCCCACCATGCTGCTTCCACTCTCCCTGTGCTCCCTATAGCTGCTGCTGCTGCTCCTCTCCCTGCTGCCATTGTCCTGGGATCGGGCCCTGCCTCTAGCAGAAGGGTGGGATCCACCAGTCCTGCTGGGGGGGATTGCCTCTACAATGGGGGACAATGGTGGCCCCTGAGGAACTTTGACCCCTGAATCACCTGCACATGCAGCCACAGACAAAACACATGCAGCCTCCTGCACTGCAGGCATTCCAGTGCCCTACGTGGCAGTGGAGGATGCTGCCAGGAGGCGACGCCTAACCACCCCCCTAGTGCCACTAGTGCTGGGAGCCTCAGAAGCCTGTTGCCCAAAAGCAGGTCTACAAAGCTTGGGGTGTGGTGATCGGCTTGGGCTGCTGCTTATGCCTGCAGCCACTCTGCTGGCATGACCCCTACCCCTGCCTAATCTAATCTAATCTAATCTAATCTATCGATTGATCGATCTATCAATCTATCAGATGTGGGGGAAACACAAAGAACACAGGGAGGGGTACAAAACTGAAATGAAACCCTAATCAATATAATGCTACTCTAAATAAATTCAAAAACAGGGAAGGGAATCAGGGATGGAATATATACAGGGAGGAGGGAAGGATTCAATGGAGGGTAGGGAGAAAGAACAGAGGGAGGGGTAAAAAATAAAAATAACACCTAAATCTATCTAATCTAATCTAAATAAATGAAACTATGGAGGTAAATGTGTGGAAATGGGTGAAATAGGAGGAGGATGGCAATGGATTGGGAGGAAAANACAGAGGGAGGGGTAAAAAATAAAAATAACACCTAAATCTATCTAATCTAATCTAAATAAATGAAACTATGGAGGTAAATGTGTGGAAATGGGTGAAATAGGAGGAGGATGGCAATGGATTGTTAGGAAAGCAAACTGCTGGGACAGGGACAATTCTGGAAATGCTGGTGAAAGGATCTGTGGCTAGTTCAGAAGGATTTGGAAGGGGGGAGGGCAATGACTTTTGTTACTTCCTGCACCTGCCTTTCCACAAGCCCCATTGGCTCCATGCAGCCTAGTCCGTGGCCAATCACAGAGAGCAAAGCCAGTGGTCTGAGGAAAAGAGGGATTGTGATTGGGCAGGCAGACTGATATTCCAAGCCTCTTCACCCCTGGTGCAAGGAAGTCTGCTCTTCAGGTGCCCCCCATCCTCCCTTGACTTGTTTACCCTGTTTTTCCTGCCCAAACTCATCTGAATGCAGCCGAACGCAACCGAACAGTTTGGGGGTTCAGGGGTTCAGTTCGGCCGTTCAGTTTGGCCGTTCGAACTGAACTGGCTGAGTTCAGGCCAAAAACTGAACTGCCTAACTGTGTTCGCACATCCCTACACCCAGCCC
Organism: Sphenodon punctatus; assembly: GCA_003113815.1. Taxonomy (NCBI): domain Eukaryota; kingdom Metazoa; phylum Chordata; class Lepidosauria; order Sphenodontia; family Sphenodontidae; genus Sphenodon; species Sphenodon punctatus. The sequence goes on along the minus strand of QEPC01012027.1, from coordinate 828,997 downwards.
TTGCCAGGGTCCTTCAAACAGGGACCCTGAGGCTGATCGACTACCCACCATGCTGCTGCCACTCTCCCTGTGCCCCCTATAGCTGCTGCTGCTACTACTGTTGCCATTGCCCGGGGATTGGGCCCTGCCTCTAGCAGCCAGGGTGGGATCCACCAGCCCTGGACTGCTGGGGATCACCTCAACAATGGAGGTTGGGGACATTGGTGGCCCTGGAGGAACATCTGACCCCGACGCACCTGCACCTGCTCCTACAGCCGCAGCAGAGACAGCTGCAGCCTCCTGGAGTGCAGACCTTCCAGTGCGCTGCGTGGCAGTGGAGGACGCTGACAGGAGGCACCACCAAACCACACCCCTAGTGCCACTGCTAGGAACCTCTGAAGCCTGACTGCCAAAATCAGGCCTGTGCAGTTTGGGCATGGTGATGGGCTTGGGCTGCTGCTGATACCTGCTGCCACTCCGCTGGCATGGCCCCTGCTACCTCTGCCACATGCCCCATTGCCCGCCTTACGTGCAACAGACCAGCCTCTCCTGCTTCCCTTCTCCATTTCTCCCACCCAAAGAATGAACCGGAAGATTTTATATTTTTTAAATGTATTTATTCAAATTTTTAATCTAATATTATATATATCTACACTAACTCTAACTGCTTTTAACTATTCTAAAACCTATGGAACTAAATGGAATATTATCTAATATCTACAAAGGCCTAGTCCTACAAACACACTATAAAATATTAAAATTGAATCACTATGCACTATCTCTATCTCTCTCTGTAACTAAGCTAACTCCTTCTACTACAACTCCTTCTCCTACAATTTGGAGGGGGACAGTTTGGGAGTGTTGCTGGTATACCGTGCACCTACCAGTACGGCGGCCTCCCTGCATGCTCTGACAGAGACTGTGTCAGAGGTGGTGTTGTGGTCTCTAAAGACGATAGTCTTGGGGGACCTCAGCATTCACACCGATGCAGTTCTTGAGGGAGCTGAGCATGAGTTCATGGCTGCCATGGCAACCATGGGCCTGTCCCAAAGGGTCATCGGCTCGACACATCTTGGAGGACATATCTTGGACCTCATGTTTTGCACTGGCCTTGAGGCGGGTGCTCTGTTAATGGGGGAGGTATCAGCTGTGCCCTTGTCATGGCTGGATCATTAGCTTCTGCAGACCTTCCTTCTTGCACATGCCTGCCCCCAGAAGGGTGTGGACCTATTAGGATGGTCGCCCCAAGAGAGGCTTTTGGACCGAGTGCGGTTTCTAGGCACTCTGGGGGAGTTACCCTCTGACCTCGATTAACATCTCATTGATGACCTCGATAAACTATGGAACATCTTGCTGACAGAGGCCATTGATCAAACGTCTCCCAGGTGTCCACTGCCCATGCGGAGGCTCTGCAGACCTCCTTGGTTCTCCGAGGAGCTGCAGATGCTGAAGCAGGAAGGGCAATGGTTGGAGCAACGGTGGTGTCGTTCTCATGCTGAAGCCGACAGATTGCGACATAGTGCTAGTTTACGAGCCTATGCCATGGCTATGCGGGCAGCAAAGAGGGAGTTCTTTGCTGCCCTCATAGCATCTGCTAAATCCCGTCCAGTGGGTCTGTCCGGGTTGTATGGGGCTGGTCAGTCCGGCCTCCCTCAACCCTGGGGTTGAGTCATCATCCGCCCGCTGTGACCTTTTTGCGGATTATTTTGCAGAGAAAATCGCTCATAATCACCGCTGCACTTAATACAGTGGAGGTTGTAGAGGGTGTAGAAGCCCTGGGTTCTCCTATTTTGTGGGATCACTTTCAATTGGTGACACCCGCTGATGTGGTGGGTGTGCTTGGGGCGGTTTGAGTGTCACGTTATGCCTCAGTTTCCTCAAAAGGAATTTGCACTTAGTGGTCCAGGCCTGACATGATCTGGTCTGGATATAGGGTGCTCTTTTCCAATATGTGGAAACTCAGTTTACACTTTGCTAATAAGCCAGCCAGCTCAGCAAAGTATTGTAAAGTCCATTTCATTTATATAAATGAGGCTATGAGACTTTAAGAATATTATAAAAATATGAAGCAATAGTTTACTTAAGTTCAAATAAAGACATAGTACAAAAGAAACAGTGTCAGTTAAAAGTACATGACTTAGAAAGACATTTCTGTTCAACGAACAGCTTTGTTATAAGTTCAAAGATCTTAACATCTATAAGATATAACATATGCTCTAAGTATTATTGCTATGGTTGACTCAATGCATCATATTAATATATTCATATTACCCAGTCCTTTGCCCTATTCTGCCATATGAAAGAAGTGAGAGAAGCTTCAGGAAAGGAAGCTTTCTGAAAAATCCATCTTTCCTCTCTTTTCTTATAGAGAAAAAGATGCTTGGAATCAGTTTAGATGACGTCAGGTCAAGACTGCTGACAGGGAGGGTTTTCTCAAAATACATAGTAAGAAGCCTGTTGATACATCCTAAAACAGGTTGCTATCATATAAGATAGGATTAACAATGAGTAAACGCCAAACAAACAAGGCCTCTTCCTGGCTTGCTTGAGGGACACGTATCTTGACTCTAGTCAACAGAAAATGTGGATTTCTTTAAGAGACAGACTTAATTGTATCTTCTATTCTAGTATACAGGCTGATATTCCAGTATCTGGTTAAGAGTTCAGTAAAAAGGTCACTATAGGACAGTTCTTTAAGAAGTCATCATACAGAGAGGCTAATATATATTTAAACACAAATGGTCAAAAATATATGCCTATATATAGGATACATGACATGAGCCACTTCTTGTGAATTAGATATGTGCCCGTCCTGGCTGGTTAAGAGGTGCCGGGAGACAATGGGGCCATTGCTGGCCAGGGTGGTCAATGCCTCCCTGAGGGAGGGGAGAGTGTCAGGCTGTCTCATGGAGGTGGTGGTGCGGCCTCTGTTCAAGAAACTAATGCTTGACACTGACTCCCTTGCCAGTTATCAGTCTGTCTCTAACTTTCCCATTTTAGGGAAGGTTATTGAACGGGTGGTGGCTCAGCAGCTCCAGGGGCATCTTAACCGTGTCAGTTATCTTGATCCCTTTCAGTCTGGCTTTCTTCCGGGTCATGGCACTGAGACAGCACTTGTGGCTTTGGTAGATGATCTCTGCCGTGAAAAGGACCGGGGTCATTTGACCCTATTGGTCCTGTTAGATCTTTCAACAGCATTTGATAACGTTGACCATGAGATGTTGGTGACGTGCCTGTGGGACAGTGGAGGGGTGGGTGGGATCATTCTTGAATGGTTCCTCTCATTCCTGACTGGAAGAACTCAACGGGTGGTACTTGGTGACTGTTTTCATCTTACCGAGACGTCTTGTGTGGGGTTCTGCAGGGTTCTGTCTTGTTCCCTCTCCTGTTCAACGTGTATATGCAGCCACTCAATGAGGTGATCAGAGGGTATGGGTGAGGTGTCATCAGTATGCGGATGACACCCAACTGTATGTCTCATTTTTGACCGACCCAGGCCCAGCTGTCTCGTTGCTTACCTGATGTTTGGCAGATGTGGGGGACTGGATGAAGATTAATCAACTGCAACTGAATTCTGACAAAATGGAGGTGGTCTTAGTGAGTATGTTGGTGGAGATGACTGCTCCCTTGATTGCTGGGATCTGTCCTCCGCTGACTTGGCAGGTATGGAACCTGGGGATGCTCCTCCTGGGTGGGGTGCTACTCCTGGGGGTGCTCCTACTGGGTGCTCCGCCTGGATCTTCAGGTGGAGGCTGTGGCGAGGAGAGCCTTCCACCAGTTACATCTGGTGTGGTGGCTTTGGTCACTGGTTTTGGTTCCTGACCTGGCCACGATCATCCATGCTTTCATTACCTCTCAGTTAGACTACTGTAACACGTTCTACATGGGGCTACCTATGGTGATGGCTCGGAAGCTGCAGCTGGTGTAGAATGTGGCGGCCCAGCTCTTGGTGGGACTGGGCCACCAATAGCACATTACACCAGTGCTCTGAGCTCTGCACTGGCTGCCAATAGTCTTCCAGGCTCGATTAAAAGTGTTTGTTTTGACCTATAAAGCCTTACATGGCCTGGGCCCTGCCTACTTGTGAGATCGCCTCACTCCCCGGGTTCTGGACTTGCCCCTGCGGTCGGCCGGGGTAGCCGTGTTGGACGTCCCCCAGGTTTCCCAGGGGGCCACCCAGAATGGGGCATTCTCAGTGGCTGCACCATGCCTCTGGAATTCCCTCCCGGTGAGGGCCCATTTGACCCCAGACCCCCCAGCCTTCCATAGGAACTGTAAGACCTGGCTGTTCCATCAGGCGTTTGTCGTGGGAGAGGGGTAATGGGTTGGGGTGGGCGGAGAGAGTGGTGAATGTGGTTTTTTTCTTCTTTTTTATCATTACTATTGTGTTTATGATGATGTTTTAATATGTTATAATATTATTGTTTTTATTGATGCTGTCAACCACTGCGAGCTGCCTCTGGCAAGAGGTGGTGGGGTATAAATTCTTAAAATGAATAATCTAATCTATCTATCTATCTATCTATCTATCCATCCATCCATCCAGGGATGGGGGTGGAGACACAGACAGATCACAACAAACAACACAGGGTGGGGTACAAAACTGAAATGAAACCTAAATCAATCGAATGCTACTCTAAATAAATCCAAAAACAGGGGAAGGGAATCAGGGATGGACTATATACAGGAAGGAGGGAAGGATTCAACAGAGGGTAGGGAGAAAGAACACAGGGAGGGGTAAAAAATAAAAATAACACCTAAATCTATCTAATCTAATCTAAATAAATGAAACTATGGAGGTAAATGTGTGGAAATGGGTGAAATAGGAGGAGGATGGCAATGNCTAAGTATTATTGCTATGGTTGACTCAATGCATCATATTAATATATTCATATTACCCAGTCCTTTGCCCTATTCTGCCATATGAAAGAAGTGAGAGAAGCTTCAGGAAAGGAAGCTTTCTGAAAAATCCATCTTTCCTCTCTTTTCTTATAGAGAAAAAGATGCTTGGAATCAGTTTAGATGACGTCAGGTCAAGACTGCTGACAGGGAGGGTTTTCTCAAAATACATAGTAAGAAGCCTGTTGATACATCCTAAAACAGGTTGCTATCATATAAGATAGGATTAACAATGAGTAAACGCCAAACAAACAAGGCCTCTTCCTGGCTTGCTTGAGGGACACGTATCTTGACTCTAGTCAACAGAAAATGTGGATTTCTTTAAGAGACAGACTTAATTGTATCTTCTATTCTAGTATACAGGCTGATATTCCAGTATCTGGTTAAGAGTTCAGTAAAAAGGTCACTATAGGACAGTTCTTTAAGAAGTCATCATACAGAGAGGCTAATATATATTTAAACACAAATGGTCAAAAATATATGCCTATATATAGGATACATGACATGAGCCACTTCTTGTGAATTAGATATGTGCCCGTCCTGGCTGGTTAAGAGGTGCCGGGAGACAATGGGGCCATTGCTGGCCAGGGTGGTCAATGCCTCCCTGAGGGAGGGGAGAGTGTCAGGCTGTCTCATGGAGGTGGTGGTGCGGCCTCTGTTCAAGAAACTAATGCTTGACACTGACTCCCTTGCCAGTTATCAGTCTGTCTCTAACTTTCCCATTTTAGGGAAGGTTATTGAACGGGTGGTGGCTCAGCAGCTCCAGGGGCATCTTAACCGTGTCAGTTATCTTGATCCCTTTCAGTCTGGCTTTCTTCCGGGTCATGGCACTGAGACAGCACTTGTGGCTTTGGTAGATGATCTCTGCCGTGAAAAGGACCGGGGTCATTTGACCCTATTGGTCCTGTTAGATCTTTCAACAGCATTTGATAACGTTGACCATGAGATGTTGGTGACGTGCCTGTGGGACAGTGGAGGGGTGGGTGGGATCATTCTTGAATGGTTCCTCTCATTCCTGACTGGAAGAACTCAACGGGTGGTACTTGGTGACTGTTTTCATCTTACCGAGACGTCTTGTGTGGGGTTCTGCAGGGTTCTGTCTTGTTCCCTCTCCTGTTCAACGTGTATATGCAGCCACTCAATGAGGTGATCAGAGGGTATGGGTGAGGTGTCATCAGTATGCGGATGACACCCAACTGTATGTCTCATTTTTGACCGACCCAGGCCCAGCTGTCTCGTTGCTTACCTGATGTTTGGCAGATGTGGGGGACTGGATGAAGATTAATCAACTGCAACTGAATTCTGACAAAATGGAGGTGGTCTTAGTGAGTATGTTGGTGGAGATGACTGCTCCCTTGATTGCTGGGATCTGTCCTCCGCTGACTTGGCAGGTATGGAACCTGGGGATGCTCCTCCTGGGTGGGGTGCTACTCCTGGGGGTGCTCCTACTGGGTGCTCCGCCTGGATCTTCAGGTGGAGGCTGTGGCGAGGAGAGCCTTCCACCAGTTACATCTGGTGTGGTGGCTTTGGTCACTGGTTTTGGTTCCTGACCTGGCCACGATCATCCATGCTTTCATTACCTCTCAGTTAGACTACTGTAACACGTTCTACATGGGGCTACCTATGGTGATGGCTCGGAAGCTGCAGCTGGTGTAGAATGTGGCGGCCCAGCTCTTGGTGGGACTGGGCCACCAATAGCACATTACACCAGTGCTCTGAGCTCTGCACTGGCTGCCAATAGTCTTCCAGGCTCGATTAAAAGTGTTTGTTTTGACCTATAAAGCCTTACATGGCCTGGGCCCTGCCTACTTGTGAGATCGCCTCACTCCCCGGGTTCTGGACTTGCCCCTGCGGTCGGCCGGGGTAGCCGTGTTGGACGTCCCCCAGGTTTCCCAGGGGGCCACCCAGAATGGGGCATTCTCAGTGGCTGCACCATGCCTCTGGAATTCCCTCCCGGTGAGGGCCCATTTGACCCCAGACCCCCCAGCCTTCCATAGGAACTGTAAGACCTGGCTGTTCCATCAGGCGTTTGTCGTGGGAGAGGGGTAATGGGTTGGGGTGGGCGGAGAGAGTGGTGAATGTGGTTTTTTTCTTCTTTTTTATCATTACTATTGTGTTTATGATGATGTTTTAATATGTTATAATATTATTGTTTTTATTGATGCTGTCAACCACTGCGAGCTGCCTCTGGCAAGAGGTGGTGGGGTATAAATTCTTAAAATGAATAATCTAATCTATCTATCTATCTATCTATCTATCCATCCATCCATCCAGGGATGGGGGTGGAGACACAGACAGATCACAACAAACAACACAGGGTGGGGTACAAAACTGAAATGAAACCTAAATCAATCGAATGCTACTCTAAATAAATCCAAAAACAGGGGAAGGGAATCAGGGATGGACTATATACAGGAAGGAGGGAAGGATTCAACAGAGGGTAGGGAGAAAGAACACAGGGAGGGGTAAAAAATAAAAATAACACCTAAATCTATCTAATCTAATCTAATCTAAATAAATGAACTATGGAGGTAAATGTGTGGAAATGGGTGAAATAGGAGGAGGATGGCAATGAATTGGGAGGAACACAAACTGCTGGGAGAGGAAGACTTCTGAAAATGCCTGCTGACAGGATCAGTGGGTAGCTCAGAAGGAGTTGGAAGGGGGGAGGGCAATGACTCTTGTTACTTGCTGCGTTCACCTTACCACCAGCCCCATTGGTTCCATGAAGCAAAGCCCGTGGCCAATCGCAGACTGCGAAGCCAGTGTTCTGAGGAAAAGAGGGATGGCGATTGGGCAGGCTGGCTGCTAGTGAAAGCCTCTCCACCTCTGATACCAGGAAGTCTGCTCCTCAGCTCCCCCACCCCTCCCTTGGCCTTCCAGCCCTGGTTTTCCCACCCGAACGCACCCAAACTCATCTGAATGCAACCGAATTGTTCGGGGCTTTGGGCATTCTGTTTGGGCATTCTGTTTGGGCATCCAAATTGGCCGAGTTCAGTCTGAACACCGAATGTCCAAACCACGTTCGCACATCCCTACAAGAAAGGCAGGACATATGAGGGCATCCACTCAAGGACATGAGATGTATCTGCAGCACAGATACATGATCTGAACCCTTTCCTTGTTCCACCCATCTTGCGCAGAAAATCACTACTCTTCTCCTTAAGACCCCAGTTGTGTACCCCCCCAACTAACCAGTGCCCCCAAACCCCCTACTTACTATGAGAGTGAGGGGGCAAATGGCTCTGAGCAAGCTGGGGAAGCCATCAGCTTTAAGTGTCCCTACCTCCAATTTCAATGCAATCCTTGGAGCATCATGCTAAGGTTTAAATACGATGGTTTTAAATGGTTATCTTTTCCCAGAACAATTGTCTCAGAGGGTGCAATCCATTGACTTTAATGGTGGTAGCTTTCCTGTCATTTTGGGAATTTTTAACTGCTTCAAAATCTAGTCAGTATATTAGATTCAATTTTACGCATAAATGTAACTGAGTCTTAAAACATTTTTAAAATTGCCTGTATAATAAATTATAATTGCCAGGACCCCAGGGAAGAACTACTTTCCTATGCACTGACACAATTGTACGTGAGAGTAGCACTTTGAAATCCTTAGTAGGATTATATGGCCAAAAGATATCAATCATCAAGCTTTGGGGTGCACAGTGGAGCTAAGAATAAATATTCTCTATGGTATATTACTGTACAATTAGCCAAGAGAATAATGGGGTGGAGGTTCTTTTCTTCTGAGTTAGCTCTTAAAAGTCACAGTTGTAGACAAGTTACGTACCAGCTATTTGTGCTCAAATTCTGGTCCTAGTTAGGCTATACAGTCTTATTGGTTGCAGCAGCACTGAATGGGTGTAACCAAGAACAGAAACTGGCTTGTGGTCTGTCCAAGAATGAAAATTTCTACTTCCTACATGTGTAACAATTGGCTGTTGGGCTGTTGGCCAAGAAACTGAGGTGTTATAAAGTCTTAAATATCTGCAGAGGTGTTTTTCTTGGTCCTAATCACCTCTTATTCACCAAGTTTTTGGAAGGTTAACCTGGTCTGCAAAGGTTATTTGCATACATTCCTGTTGTTTTACTATCCACAATCCAGACTGCAGTTGATGAACTTGGAGCAACACCCTTTGTGTACATATTAGTACTGGCACACTTCCACCCAGACCACTGTTAGCTCACTTCCAATACTGAAGTTCCCAACTTACTAGCATGGGAAAACTCTGCTCAACTTACATGTTTTTAGGTTAGAAATGTAAAAATCTGCAGAGTTCTGGTCTTCGTTATCGTGCCCTTTCTAATGAGTTCCTTGACTTCCCAATAGAAAGGAGTGTATGTATTGCATTTCCTATCCATGTGAAACCACAGCACAGACCTCTTCTCCTGGCAACAACAAACCAGTGTTGGGCAAACACAATCCCATCTGAAAAGTAACCATGACTAGTGCTGAAATTAATCACCTGTTCCTGAACTGACAGGAATTTTCATCTTTTCAGGAAACTTGCAGAATTTTTGCGTTTAGAATGAATTTTAACCATTCACTGCTTTCAATGGGCATTTTTAGACACATGTTAAAGTTCTGGATATTTCAATCTTCTGGTTTTACAAGTCCACAATTAAGTTCTGGATTTATTTTTCACACACACACTGCCCTGAGACAGTTCCTGGATGTATTCTTCACATAAACACTGCCCTGAGGCAGTCTAAAGTAGCCGCAGCTGTAAATGTGATAGGCTGCCATGGAAACCAAGTGACCACAACTGCCTGGAGCAAAGCAGTTTACCAGGAGAACCCTTTACACACAAAAGTTCTGGGAGAAGTTCTATGCAGAATTTCAAAGATCCAGATGTTTAAGATCTGGGTGAGTGATTTAGACACACAGAAAGTTCTGGATGTTACAGCAAACATCCAGGAGAAATGTGTGTCTAAAAACACCCAATATTTCCTATAGTGAATTTAATTACTTCCATCAATTCCAGAAGTACCAAACCTATTGCTTGTGTGGAAGAACCAAAAGTAGCAAAAGTTCAGGAAAGCAGGGAATAAGCCATTTATTTTATTTTATGGGTTGTTTTTTTTGACAAAAATAGTATTTGCTGCTATAAATCGTTTCAGCTCTATTTAGGATCCATTGAACCAGGAAGAGTTGGAAGAGTTAGTAAATATAAACCAAAGTCTTCCATAGGCTCAAATAGCATACCCAGCCTGGCCTGACTTGATCCAGGAAATGCCCAGACCTGACCCAATCCAAAATGGTGTGCAAGATTGGGGTGCCCAAACCAAACTGGTGTGAGAGCTTTCAAACCTGAAAGTTGCCAACCAAGACATCCCTTTCCAACCAATAATTGCGGATCTTTACATAATAAAGGAAAGAAGAAAGGCATGCCAACAATTAAGGTTAGCTGTGATACATACCATAGTAAGCAACTGGAAATCCATCTTTTAACAAATGGATAAATAGACTGTGGTATGTACTTACGATGGAAAGAATACAGGCAGCTTTACATCAGGAGCTGGAAGGTTTCTATACCGTCTGGAGCAACATATGGACTATAATACAGCAACACTCTAACTCCAATGCGACACAGATGTCTCTATGCTTGTCAGAAATATGAAAAGATTGTTATGTCACATGTATTGATAGGATGTATGACCGCAACTGTAAGGGGTACTTACCCAAAAAGGTCCTAATACGCTCAATAGATAATTGTTGTTATTGTTAATATATTCTTTAAAAAACAAACAAACATATATATGGGGGGGAAAAAAAAGCATGTTGAAAGTGGAGCCCTGCACAATGTGCCCTTCCTTCCTCTCCACTCAAGCTACATCACAACAGCCTAGAACTCAGTGCTCTGGGTTCTTGAATCTGCTATGGCTAAACAAAAACTGCAGCAGCATCAGCTCTAAAATCTCTGCCTGATCTGACCTGAAACAATGGCAGCCCCTCAGAAAAGCCCCCCACAATTGAACTCACCCCCCAACCGTTCTTGGAGTCAAGTGTTTGCTGGTTTGTCAATTACACACATGGTGGGATGAATTACAAGTAGCTGGCCTTGTCACCACTGCTGCTTCACCCTACAGCCTCATACATTGGCTGTGAAATTGTCAAGCCAGCCCATGGAAGCACCGTAGTCCAATTTACCCGCCATCGTCAGGTGCCCATCCCATTCCTCAGGCTAACTAGCCCCCCCACCCCCCCGGTCAGGTACCTAGATCTCCCTCAGGCCAACTCATTCACACCCCATATAAACTTCCCAGCCCACCCCCCATGTAAGCTTCCCAGCCCAAGTCATCCCCCACAACAGCTCTGCAGCCCATACAGTAAAGGAAAGAAAAGAGCATATGTGTCAAATAATGTTGATCTACATCGATTAAAATGGGACTTCGTGAACATTATAACATTAAAAATAGAGCGTGAATTGTAATAAAATAATCAGAAGCACAAACCGTGGAATATACTTTAATTTTCTAACCTACTTACCACTGTACAAACAACCTGATACATTTCCTACCCTGCTCAACACATCTGGTGGCAAACTGGAAGAGAATGCACCAATTTAGATAAGCTTTAAATTTTTATATCTTATGATGCAGTGAAAACATCTTCCGAAACTTTTCCTACCTTGAAACTACTAAAATACTTATTGTGTGTGTGAAATTTGAAACTCATGCCATTTATATTTGCCATTTTATTGGACATTAAAATATTCATCCTTATAACAGAACACTGTACTTGCCTTAACTGATGGAGCCACTACTGCAGCTCCATAATTAGATTTTGAGGGCTACATGGGATAATCAAGATGCATTTTGCAGAAAGCAAAAGCATTTTTTCATTACGTTAAATGCTATGCCTCATACAATAGCTTTCATAGCTTTTTGCCTTGCTCTGAATTAATTTGAAGTGACAGCCTGGTTTGAAGTGCCCTCTAGTGGTAATTGAAATTCTGTGGAAGTATATGAAAATATTAGCACCTCAGAAAAAAAGTCTAGGCAAACTGAGAAGTATATTAAATCTTCAGCACTAGTTATTGGTCTGGTACATTTATTATTTTACAATTCGGTTAAGCTGTAACAAGCATTCTGGCTCAGGTCTGCATTAATACTTGCCAGGTATATTTGGCAGACTTTTGTGCTGGCTAGAAGTTGTCCAGTAGTGTCCGCATAGAAAGGTGTCTGGATACAAGAAGGAAATGGTTAGGCTCAAATGAAGATCTGCCAAGCTTCCTGCTGGCAGGAATGATGGCCCCATCATTTCAGTGTAAAAGAGGGCAGAATATATTCTGCTGCAAGCCGAATTTGTAAGCTCCCTCAAAGCTGCATGATTGTTGGAGAGGCAGGGTATTAAAATTTCTAATAAATAAATAAAGATTAAGTGGCCAGATTTCTCACTTCATATGAACACGGTAGGAACAGAACCAGTGTAACCTGGCAGATAAGATCTTGGGCATGGGAAACCAGGGTTCCTATCCCATTTTGGCCATCAGCTCACTGGTGAAGTGAAAAAAGTGAATCTGGTTCCCCTGCTTTTGCATGGGGTTGTCCTAGTTGGAGCCTATGGTGAGTGTTCTCAAGATTGTGACTACAGGGACTCACCCCCTGCAGCACCTTCCTGGCACAGACCTCAGGGGCAGCTCCCTCAAAACAGAGGATCTTCAGACCCTGCTCCTAGGGCTAAACAATTCCTATTGTTTATTTTCACCAGTGTCCCACCCTAGCTACCTTTCATTCATTGTCACCAGTCCCACCTCAACATGGAACCAGGGAAAAGCCTCAAAGGAGGCATCTCTGATCAAGTCAACACAGAACCACAGGTAGTGCTAGACTGTTGCCCCAGAGACCTCTATGGCCTCAACTAATCAAAGCCAGTGCTAGTAGTCACAGGGTAGGACAGGAAGTACCCGGCACTTCCTCTTTTGCTCCTATTTAAACCAAAGGCCACAACTGGTCTCTGGTTTATCAATTCACTCCCCTGGTTAGCCTCATTGTGCCTCCACACCTTTCCTAATTGGTTCCTCATCCCCTCCCTGCCTGTTGCCCACTGACAGATCTTCAGTTTGTTTCTGTCTGTGCTAACTGACCACCCGGGTTGATTTACACTCCACTTTGACTATGCTTCTGTCTGATTCCTTGTTGATGTTCATGTTATTGGCCACCTGGCTTGACCTATGCTCAGCTTGACTATATCTTCTGCTCGCATGTCAGCTTCTCTGCCAACTCCCCACTGGCCCCTGGGTGTGACACTATCAAGGATTGGTGGTAGGATGGACAGCTCTCTTAATTTTGATGTTGACACTCCCATAGGCCAAAAGGGAAGTGTCAGTGTCTAAACCATGAGAGGTGGCTGTGCGGCTTATATTTCCAGGGGCAGTCACTCAACAAGCTGAACCAGTTCTCTGTCTTTCTCCCTTCAACAAACCCCCTGCTGCTTTGGGCTGGAGCTCTTAGGCTGCATGCACATGTGCCTTTTCTCCTGCCTCTTCAGTTTTTAGCGTCTTTTAACTGTTCCCACATTCTCCTCCCCTGCTTTAAAAGGTGCCTCCTGTACTGCTGTGGCTGCTGCTAGGTATCCCAGATTTTGTAAAGCCTGGCATTACTTCTAGGGACCATACCAAACAGGAAAAAGAAAGAAAGAAAAGCAATAATCAGCCAAAAAAAAAACAAAAAAAGTACATGTGATGCAGGTGGACTGACAGCAGGATTAAATTCTTCACACATTATGAAAATGCATAGGATGGAATAGGCATGATGGTTAAACTTTGGTTTCTGAGTTAAATGTTTTTGATTCGACGTGCATGCATAACACCTGCTTTCTGCGACTAAGCCTTTCCATGTAATAAAAGAAAAGGCAGGGGGAAAAGGGTTATGTCTCATGTGAATGCAGCCTTATGTAGCCCCAGCAGGGTTGCCACTCACCCAAATTCCTTATGGACAGACCAGTTCTCATAAATGATTAATATGGATTAGACAGCCATATGGTCAGTTGCTACAGACCTGTCCAATATTTCAGCTTCTCAGAGGTAGCAAGCCTAAAGTCCAGTTGAAACAGTTTAGATTAGATTATATAGTATCACTAGGCAGAGCCCTCTGCACTCCCTGAGCCTGTTGATGATGTAAAGCCCCCCCCTGCCGCTCATCGCTAGTTTACTCTGTGGTGTGCCCCCTAGTGCCAGTTGATCTCTCTGAAGGTGCCATCTCACAGGAGGCCTTGTGAGAGTGAACTAGATAAGGGCTGTGGAACACTGTGAATCCTGAAAATGCTATAGAAATGATTAATAACACCATCCTTTAGTAGGAGTAACATAGGTTACCTTACCAGGGACAGTTTGAGGGTTTTTGCCACTCAGTGAAAAACACATTAGACATTCCCTTTCCTCACCCACTTTGCAAGCCTCAGACTGGTTTGCAATGCAGCCAGGAGGAGGGACATAGCTGACTCAGAAAACCCCTGAAAAGAACTTGTAATGCAGCTGGATGTGTACATAGCCCAACTTTGTACTGGCTGCCTGAAGAGGGCTGAGGTATCTCTCTGTGCCACCCCACAAAGCCACCACTCTGGGCAGAATGTCTACCCTGACCAAAGGGGCCCCAGAAGGACCATTAGCAATGAGGGACGGGGGCAGAAGACAGGTGGTGCCACTCCCACTCCTGCAGGTGGCTTTTACTCCCCCCTGCCCCAAAAAAGCTGGCAGTTCTGTGGGGACCTCCTCACCCTGTCTTCCCCATGGAAAGAATCCACCCTGGGGACTCCTCTCCACCATGCAGCTGGTGGGGCCACTGCCAGACTTGGCATTATCTGCAAGGGGGGAAGGCACCAGGACCAGCAATGCAGCTGGAACTGGACACAGCCCAAGTTTCTATTGACAACCCCTAGAGGGCTGGGGTATCTCTGTGCCTAAAGGTTTTTGACCCTACCTTTAGCAGTCCCATGGTTGGAGGGAACCCCTCAGGTAGGCCAGTCCTGGTAGCCTCAGGACCAGAACCTCTGAGGCCCTGGTCCTATTTCTACGGGCCTCTCTTCCGTCCTACAGCTCTCAAACCCTGGGGTGGCTGTTTCCTGCAGAGTCTTGTCCTCCCCTCTGCTTCCCAGGGCTCTATGTAAGGTCCTAATGACCTATGCCAATGGGATCACACTCCCAATTGCTATTCGATAAACTTTGCATTTCTTTGTTGCTGTCTGGAGTCTCAGGGTGACACTCAAGTCTCAAAAATGGGATTGCAAATTCTGAGAGCCACTGTTTTTGAATAGACTCCCTCCCCCCTTTTTGTTGCTTTTCTTGAGTTTAATCCCAGCTTCATCATTAACACTTGCAGTGCAATTTTTTTTCTAAATACACTGCATCTCAGGCTAAGCAGAAAACATTTTTGTGGCCTCCCCTTGTCCGAAAAACACTCTAAGAGAAAATACCTCTCAAACATAGCTCTGTATTCCTTTCATTTCTATGACTACATTTTAAAGAAGTGAACGTTGGCGACGACAAGCCTTTACATCCAATAGTTTGGTTGATTCAAAGAAAAAAAAAAAGGGAAGTGGAGCGTGGAAGGAGCCAGGCAATTTTAGAACACAAAGAATTCTTGTTACAGTTTAACCTGTTTCACACTCATATTTTCAGAATAAACCAAGAACGTGATTATACAATATTTATGACAGCAATCAGTTAAAGCAAACAGGGACACCTGAGCCTGTTTCTCCATTGTTCTGTGCTTTGTGCAGTCATTGGCATCTGTGAAAAATGGATATAAAAGACTATCAGCTGCAAAGGGTGAGTTTTATATTCTCTTTACCCTCAATTTGCAGAGGCCCAGGTAGCTACACACGAGGCAAAGCAATGAAGAATCTGGTCCCTGATGTTTATTTCATTGCACCATCTAGTGGACAAACGTGGTAAATTCTCTGAACTGAAAAATGCTGTGTTCATAATCAACCTGTTCATTACAGTATTTATTATTAATTATTATTATTATTATTAGCCCTTGTATTAACCAGCATAGTTCAATTTCATGCTCTTTCATATAAAATCAAGGTCTCAGAAGCCAAGCACAAAGTTCTGCTGATTTGTTTCTATCCTCCATCATGCTGTTTCATAAACCAAGATACAAGGATGCCTACATTTTGTGAGGTGACCAATATTTTCTTGGAGGCAGGGTAGTTCAGATGATATCTTTTAGTGGAAAAGCGCAAGCTTTCATGTCACACAGGGCCCTCTCACTTCACTTATAAAGCCCTTAAAGTCCAGAACCAGTGTAGCCTAGAGGAGAAGGTGCTGGACTTGGACCTGAGAGAAACTCAGGGCTCATTCAGACATGGTTTAAAGAGCACTTACAAGTGCCGGCGGCAGGATGCAAATGTGAAGAATGTGCTTTCAGATGACATCTGAAAAGGTGTCATGCACATGATTGAGCTTTTCGGTTTTTATTTTATTGTTTTCATTAAATAATAAAATATAATGTTTAATGAAAACATTAATGAATTCATCAAACATTTTCAAATCCAGATACACTATATTGACTGACTCCTCTCTTTCCACATTCTTGTTTACACCCTCAAAAATTCCAATAGATTAGTGAGGCACAACTTCCTTTTGCTAAATCCATGTTGTCTCTTCCCCATTAAACCATGCTTATCAATATGCCCGGTAATTCTCTTTTTAATAATAGTTTCACCATTTTGCCAAGCAGAGATGTCATGATCACTGGTCTGTAGTTTCTAGACTCACCTCTGGAGCCCTTTTAAAATATCAGCCTCTCTAGCAGGCCTCTTGCTTCTGATGTACTTACAAAAACATTTTTATTATTAGTTTTTGCCTCTTTGGGGAGTCTTTCTTCAAATTCTCTCTTCGGCTGCCTTATTAACATTTTACATCTAATTTGCCAGTACTTATGCTCTTTCCTATTTTCCTCATTAGAATGAGCTTTCTATTTTTTAAAGGCCATCTTTTTGGCTCTAATATCCTCCTTCATCTCACCATTTAACCATGCGGACAGACA
Source organism: Sphenodon punctatus (assembly GCA_003113815.1). NCBI lineage: Eukaryota > Metazoa > Chordata > Lepidosauria > Sphenodontia > Sphenodontidae > Sphenodon > Sphenodon punctatus. The sequence continues at coordinate 812,125 of QEPC01012027.1, read as the reverse complement.
TTTGGTCTCCTTGCTAACTTTTTAAATCTGTGATATACATTTAGTTTGAGCTTCCAAGATGTTGTTTTTAAATAGTCTCCACACCTCTTGCAGACATTTATTCCTTGCCACTGCTCCTTTTAGTTTCCTTCTAACTAGTTTCCTCAGTTTAGCATAGTCTTCCTTTTTAAAGTTAAATGTTACTGCAGTAGTTTTATTTACTGTTCTCCCTCCAGTAATTATGTCAAATTAGATTATATTATTAATCACTATTGCCAAGCAGCTCCACCACCATTACCCCTTGTACCAGCTCATGTGCTCCACTTAAGACTAAATCCAAAGTAGCTCCTCCTCTCATTGGTTCTAGGACCAGCTGCTCCAAGTAGCAATCATTTATGGCATCTAGAAACTGTACCTCCATATCATGTCATTGTCTATATCTCCATATGGCCAGAGATCATCACTGGGAAACTGAACTGTCCCAGCGTAGCTTGCAATGAGGTGAACACTCAGACAGGCATGCGCAGAGCAGGGACACAAGCCTGAGGGAGGAGGTGCCAGGTTGCAGTGAGGGAAGCAGGTGTGCAAGAAACAGGTGATGGTAACAGGGCAAGGAGGGGAGAGATGCAAGCTGGGGTTCCGGGGCAAACTGCAGGGACTGGGGCAGTATAAGCAACAGAACACAGGGATGTTGAGTTTAAGGGATAAGTCCATGGACGGGAAAGGGAGGGAAATGCAGGAAGAATGCATGTAGCAGGGTAGGGAAAGGCACACCAAGGGCATGGGTAGAACAATGAAGCAGCAACCAACAGAACACTAATTAGAACACCAGGAATGACTAAACTCAGAGCAAGCCAACAGACATGAAGCAAGCCAGGGGGGGAAGGAGAGCCAAACACAGTAACGAGGTGGATCAGGAACAGCAGCAGGGCTGGCAGTCACTCTGAGAAACTCAGATAACCAGCAAGGGCGTTCAGTTAAGTTATCACAGAGCTATATAGGGTGAGATGGTCACCATCTTGGGCATGTGATAATGTTCCTACTTCTCCTGGAAACCACCAGCTTAGCTTAGAATTTAAGGAATCAGGCGTCTCACTTCTGGGTGAAAACCTTTTTTTTGTTGCTGAGCCTTCCAACATTGCTGGAGGGGATCTTGAGGGATGCCCCTGCTAAAAAAAAATAAGCCTCCATGTCTTGTTTCCGTAGGGGGGAGTTCAGGCTGTTTGGTTGCTTGGTTTAAAAATTACAAGCCCCTGAAAATGCCATTTCCCCCAATAGCACGGGGCTTAATGCCACGCATGCATGGTATGGCCCGAATGTGGAACAGCCCCAGGAAGCAAAAGGGGAAGCTGCGGGGACTTCACAATATATTGTGATTTAAAACCAAGCAACCAAACAGTCAGGAGGATCCCCTGGCTAGTCCCTCCCCTGGAAGAGGCTTAGGTGGAGGGGTGGGCAGTTACTTTTGCTGCCCCCCCCAACCACCCACCTTCTTGTCTGCATGGGAACTGTGTCTGGCTGCTGCAGCCACCCTCCCAACTGCCTAGGACAGCAGGGGATCCAGCTTACCAGAGCCGGTGATTCTGGGGCCACCACCATCTTTTTGGAAAGGGCTGGGGGTTGTGGCCGGAGGCCATGCGAGTGTGCATGCTGGGTGCATGGCCCTGATTCCTATTCGACATGTTGAACCTCCATTCCCCAGCATACCAGACAGGACCCAGGGCCGTGCACCATGTGCACACGTGCAGGGGATCCCTGCTTACTGGTCTGCTTTTCTTTCTGGTCAGCCGCCTCTCCTATGCTGCTGCCTACTGTAACTTTCGAAGACCTTGCTCCTCTGGACCGCATTGGATAGTGAGGTATGCTGGGAAGTGAAGTCCCAGTATGACACACTAACCAAAATGGCTGAGGTCCAAGCAGACACACTCACGGCCTGGACACACGGGGCCTTTGAAAGTTGCTGCAGCGTGATCATCTGGTGAGTAGGGGTGTGTGTGTCTGCCTGCCTGCCCGTGTGTGTGTCCGACTGCCTGTGTGTGTGTGTGTGTGTGTGTGTGTCCGACTGCCTCTGTGTGTGTGTGGCTGCCTGTGTGTGTGTGGCTGCCTGTGTGTGTGTGACTGCCTGTGTGACTGCCTCTATGGAATCTTATCTAACCAGCAAGAGTGTGGCTTAGTTTAGGATTAAAATTTAGCCTTAATGGCAATTCTTAAAGACCAGTAAAGGGTTACGGTTCACATCTTTCATTTAGAGCCTAATCTTTTGGACAACTCATCCTGGAACTGAACAAACACCAAGTACTTTGACTCCACTACTTTGGTCAAAGAAATGTTCATACTAACCTGTCCCAGGTTTGGATTCTAGATGCCTGACTAAGGCCTCCTAAGTAAGCAGGATAAAGGAGCAAAGGGTGCAAATTTCCCAGAGTGCCTCTGGTTACTAAAAGGACTATCTATGGAAGAAGCATCTCTTCAGTAGAGCCTATTTTCTATGCAATCAGTCCTATTGTCCTGCAAGAAGTAATTTTTAAACAACTATTCTCTGTACCTGTGCTTAGAAACTACACACTGGAGATCCTGCCATTGTGCCTTAAATCAGAAAGAAATTGGATCTTTGCTGTGGCAGGTACCTCACTTTGGAACTCCCTCCCTCCAGAAGTTTGTCTCAGTTCCTCCCTCCTCACCTTTAAAAAGCACCTGAAGACATATTTATTCTCCAAATGCTTTTAAGATCCACTGCTGGTTCCCCTTAACATGTTTCAACACACACATGCACAGAGCAAAAACACTCCTCTTGTTACTCTCAATTGCCATGCAAATGTACATTGAGGCATTTCCTTAAGATCCACTTAGCCAAAGGGTTGCACTGCTCAGCATTAGAATGCAGTAACAGAACAAGAAAAGGGAACATTGCATGGTGTGCCACAAAAAACGGAGGATATTCCTACCCAAAAAAAACCTATTGGGTTAAGGACATAAGTTAAGGTGCTACAATTCTTAAACCCTTTAGAGAATCATTTTACTTACAATTCCCATCAAGCAGTAAAAGGCATAGAAATTGTAAGTTAAGGCATGAAGGAAAGCAGAACAGTCTATCATCAAGCAGTTTCCCAACCAAAAAACCCTTTCAGGAAGAAAACTATCCAAAACACCCTTTAGGGAATACTACCCAAAAACCTTATAGGCTTTGCAGCTCAAAAGCCACTTAAAGAAATTCCCAAACGCCTTAACTCCCATGCCACGCAAGGATGATGATGATAATTATTATTATTATTACATTGGACTTTTATACTGCCCCTCTCGCTGATCGCGTCTCAGGGTGGTTTACAACAAAGCAGAAATACAAAATATACAAAAATAACACATCAATATTGAAAACATTATCAGTAGCCACAGGAATAAAACACAATTTCCCACCCCTCAATACATAATTAGTGTTTTCAGACATGACGCTAACCCCGGTTTAACCACTTCAACATTTCTTATGCATGTTGCAAGGCTGCATAGGGCACCAATACACCCCTGCAACATGTATAAGAAATGTTCAAGTGTGGTTAAACTGGGGCTAGCGTCATGTCTGAAAACACCCATTGTCAAAAAAGCCACAAAACTAGAACATAATTTCCCACCCCCCAATAACACCCCACCATTCATACCCCTCTCTCACAGAGGTATTCCTCCTTGAGTTACCTCCCCCCTCTCTCACCAGGGTTGCAACAACTCCACCCTCCCAATTCCTGACCCCCACCCCCACCTGCTCTCACCATGGGCAGAGACCTAAATCTAAAAAACAGAACCCACTCTCACCCTTCAGAACCTAGGCTATTAATCAAAAAATCATTCTACATACTACCCACCTCCAACACCACCACCCTGGTCCATCCCTCCAAAAGAGCATAGCCAGGCCTACAACAGTCCATAAACTGCCAAGTAAAATGGTACAGGTCCTTTCCCCTATCCCCTAGAAGGAAAGAGTGGGCAAGCCATCCCTTCAAGTATCAAGTCCCAGCCAGGCACATTTCCAGAAAGTATTTTTGCATAAGGCTTCTCATGGCCACACTCACCACCAGGGCATGCGCATAGCACTAGGGATATGTGAACAGACCAGAGTTTGGATGTTCAGCTGTTCAGCCGTTCTGACCAAAAACTTAGTTCAGGTTCATGTGTTTGGTCACGTGGAGTTCGGACCCCCCAAATGTTCAGATTGTTTGGACACAGAAGAGGCTTGGGGCACTCCAGGGGGGCCCGTGGGGTCATGGCAGGCCATCGGAAACACAGCAGCAGCAGCAGAGACCAGGAAAGCTTGGGGCTTGCCACCCCAGGTTGTCCGGGCAGGCAGACTCGGCGCTTGGCCCCCGGCGGTGCCCATGAGGGCATGACTGGCTGTCTGAGTCCCAGTGGCAGCAGCAACAGCAGAAGCTGGGCATTGCAGACTGCCAGGCATCGGTGGACCAGCGGCAGAGGCCTGGCCAGGGCTAAGTGGCTGGCAGCCCTACTTGTCCAGGCATTGCAGAGCAGACTGGCATCGTACTCAACCAAGCTCAAGAATCTCTACTGCAAATCGGGCAACCCTTGCCCAGTGGTGAATCTTGTGGACACCCCGCCCTCACCCGCCAGTACACTCATCCGAGCTATGCCCATCTACAAGATGGAGGAGCAAATGGCTGATGTGCAGTACCAGCAACAGACATTGGATTGCCTGACAACCCTACTTGGCCTGGCATTGCAGGCTGGCTGACATCGGTGGAGCAACGGCAGAGGCCCGGCTTGATGGCTGGCACCCCTACTTGTCCTGGCAATGCAGGCTGGTTGGCACTGGTGGAGCATTTGCAGACAGTGAAGTGGAATGACAGGCCTCCCTGCCTGGAACGTAGGCCCCAGAACCCTGATGGTGGGTCCTGGGGCTGGAGTGACTGGCTGTTTCTTGATGCCATGGAATGACAGCTTTCTGTGAGCAGAATGATGGCCCCAGAACAATGATGGTGGGTCCTGGGACTAGAGTGAAAGCTTCTAGATGACATGAATGGACAGCCTCCCATGCCTGTAATGTAGACCCAAGAACCCTGATGGTGGGTCCTGGGGCTGGAGTGGCTGCTTGCTTCTTGATATGGTAGGATGACAGCTCCCTGTGAGCAGATTGACAGCCCCAGAACCCTGATGATGTGTCCTGGGACAGGAGTGGCAGCTTATGGATGATGTTGATGGACAACCCTCCCTGCCTGGAATGTAGGCTCCAGAACTGTGAGGGTGTGTCCTGGGGCTGGAGTGTCTGGCTGTTTCTTGATGCCATGAAATGACAGCTCTCTGTGAGTGGAATGACAGACCCAGAACCTGATGGTGGGTTCTGGGTCTAGAGTGGAAGCTTCTGGATGCTGTGGAATGACAGCTCCCCGTGAGCGGAATGACGGCCCCAGAACCCTGATGGTGGGCCCTGGGAATAGAGTAGCAGCTTTTAGATGATGTGGATAGACAGTCCTCCATGCCTTTAACATAGGCCCCAAAACCCTGGTGGTGGATCCTGGGACTAGAGCGGCTGTTTCTTGATGCCATGGAATGATGCCTCCCCTTGACTGTAACGTAGGCTCCAGAACCCTGATGGTAGGTCCTGGGGCTGGAGTGGCTGCTTCTTGATGCTGTCAAATGACAGCTCCCCGTGAGCGGAATGACGACCCCAGATTCCTGAGGGTGGATCCTAGGGCTGGAGTGGCTGACTGTTTCTTGATACGGAGGAACAACGTCTCCCCATGAGCGGAATGATGGTTCCAGAACCCTGATGGTGGGTCCTGGGACTAGAGTGGAAGCTTCTGGATGAAGTGGAATGACAGCCCTCTCTGCCTTTAACGTAGACCTCAGAACCCTGATGGCGGGACCTGGGACTGGAGTGGCTGGCTGTTAGGGATGGGCAAATGTGGTTCAGAAGTTCGGAGTTTGGCCCGAACTTGGCCTGTTTGGACAACTGAACCTGAACCCAAATCCCAACCCAAACTGACCGAACCAAACTCAATTCCGAACGTCGAAATGACTGAACAGTTTGGTCAGTTCGGATCATGTTCGGGTGAGTTCGGGTGGCAAAAAAAGGGTCACTGGAAGGTCAAACGTGACAGGGAGGGGTAATCAGCTGAGGAGCAGACTTCCAGGCACCAAGGGTGGAGAGGCTTGCAAGAAATGAAACTATCTGCCTCCCTCCTTCCCAACACCTTCTGAGCTAGTCACTGTTTCAGAAGGCTCCCTCTCTCCCAGCAGATTTGTTCCTTCCTATTCCTAATCCATTGCCATCCTCCTCCTATTTCACCCATCCACCTCCATATTCTCATTTATTTAGCTTAGATAGATTTAGTTGTTATTTTTTGTTTTTATCCCTCCCTGTGTTCCCTGTGTTCAATCTTCCTTCCTCCCTCCCCCCTCCATTGAATCCTTTCCCTTTCCCATATATTCCATCCCAGATTACCTTCCCTTCCCCTGTTTTTTCATTTAGAGTAGGATTATTAGATTG
>QEPC01012027.1:791576-804962 GCA_003113815.1 Sphenodon punctatus | reverse complement strand
GAGCTGAACTAAAAAGGTACTGGATCCAGTGGGAACTTGTAGTAGGGTGATCCCTGGGAGGGGTGGGGGGGTGTTAACCCCCCCAGGGATCAGGTCTATACTTACCGGCTGCTGCTGGTGGGACTCCGCAGCCACTGGTGCTGGGGGGGGGCTCTTGAACTTGCCCGCCAGAGGGGATTTTTTAAAAAAAAATCCAGGCTGGGCAGGGTGGGTGGGTGGTGTCCCCCCTTCCACCCGCACAGCCTGGGAGGGGGAGGGGGAGGAATTTTATTCCATTGATTTCAATGGGGACACAGTGCCCCATTGAAATCAATGGAATAAATCCGGTACCGGTATCCCGGATTTAATCCGGGAATCCAGTTTTTTGGGAACCGGAAACCAGTAAATCTGGTATCCGGTAATTGCCCCGGGGTCCCGCCGCTAATATCTATATCTATATCTATATCTATATCTATATCTATATCTATAGAGAGAGAGATAAAATATTAGATAAAAACTTTAAATTTTATATACATATAAATTTTATATATATATAAAATATATATATATCAGACATCGCCTTGGGTACAGACATCTCCTCTGCGGCACTAGTGTCTGCCTCTTCCTCACTGTCTGCGATCATGGTGATGTCCCGTCAAGGGGAGTACTGGAACCCTGAGGCTAGACTGCACGTGCTGCCATGCTGCTGGCAATCTCCCTGTGCCCCCCTCTGTAGCTGCTAGTGCTGCTGCTGCTCCTCTCCCTACTGACATTGCCTGCGGATCGGGTCCTGCCTCTAGCAGCCAGGGTGGGATCCACCAGCTCTGGACTGCTGGGTATTGCCTCAACAGTGGGGGACATTGGTGGCACTGGAGGAACATTGGAAGCAGTCCCAGTACCTCCTCCAGCACCACCAGCAGTAGAGACAGATGCAGCCTCAAGTCCTGCAGGCCTTCCAATGCCCTGCGTGGCAGTGGAGGAGGGCACTGCCAGGAGGCAACGATGAGCCGCTGAAGCCTGTGGCCCTAAAGCAGGCCTGCTGACTTTTGGGGTGTGTGTGATGTGGTCTGCCTCTGGCTACAGCTGCTGCCTGCTGCCGCTCCCCTGGCATGGCCCCGGCCGCCTCTGGCACATGCCCCATTGCCTCCCTTACGGGCAGTAGATTGGCCTCTCCTTCCCTTCTCCATTTCTCCCTCCAAAATAATGTTGACATTATATTATAATGTCATTATATAAATAATTTATAACACTTTTGCAGTGGCCATTTCCAAGTGGAAGGGTGGCTGGTAAGGCTGAACCTAAGACCGTATTTGTTGTTTGTGAATGTTATTTGTGTTTTTGGATTGCTCTCTGAATTTCCAAATAATAGCTACACCCAGAATGATCATTTGCATAATTACTCATCTGAATATTTTGTTTCAGTTCTTTTCATTTATTTTAGTATATCATTTTTCTTATTCTGTTTATTTAATTCATTTTGGAATTTCATTTGGTTATTCTGTTTATTTAGTTTACTTGGGTATTTCATTTTGGTTAATTTGGCCATTTCAAACATTGTTTCAACACTTTTAATGCTACTGCACATGTGCAATAGCTAAAATGAAGTAATTGAAATGACCAAAACTCTGAAATAAACAAAAGCCCTTATCCAAGGTCTGCGTGTGCACTTCAGGCGCACACAGATCAAAAAAGAAAAAAGAAAAAAAAGAATTGTGTGCATGCACAAGAGATCCTGGAGAAAGTTCCCTGCCTCCTGATCCTGCTGCCATCATAGCAGCCACTGGAACCCCGCTTCTCTCTCCCCCAGTTGCAGTGATGTCAGGAGTTGCAGGTGGGGGGGTTTCCCTGGGTTCCTCTGTGCACATGCACTGTGTGCATGTGTGCAATTCCAGTTTTTGTCTGTGCATGCACCGCAGGCACACACACAGACCTTGGAACAGGAATAAAGTAATCAAAAAGAAATATTTGATATGGATAGCTGATAAAACAACAGAGAACAGCCATTGTTAATTTTATTGGAACTGAAATAGTGTTTATTCTCCAAATATATGTTTTGACAAATAGTTTTTTCAGTTCTAGCAGCTAGGGAGATGACTTTAACGTGCATGGATGGTGTAGCAGGGAGCAGTCCTCCAGGGTTGCTGTCTCAGAGTGAGTCAGCCTTAGGACTGGGCATGGGCATGGCAGAGCCAGCCTATAGCTAGAGACCCGCCTGAGCTAACTGCAGGCTAAGAGACAAGGGGCGGATTCAGACGTGTCTTTAAATCGCACAGCTGCCTCGGCGGCATCGTGCGATTTAGAGAACCCTGCACTTCTGGGTTGGTGTGAATGCATTGAGTGCACACATTTCCACCTAACCCGAATGTTTGGAGCGCGGTTTAAAAAGCTGCTCGGAGCAACTTTTCAAACCGCGCTCCAAACATTCGGGCTAGGTGGAAATGTGAATGCTCACTGCATTCACACCAACCCGGAAGTGCGGGGTTCTTTAAATTGCACGATGCCGCTGAGGCAGCTGTGCGATTTAAAGACACGTCTGAATGCCCTCAAGGAGACAGAGTGGGTAGGACACTGGCCATTGATGGGCAGATATCCTGGAGAGTTGTCCATGTCCACTCCTCCTTATTTAAGAGACTGCAAGCCAGAGAAGGTTTCCGTTTCTACCTGGGAACTAAGCAGGCAACATCTCCAGAGACCCTTCAGCAAGAGAGCTGACCAGTCCTGAAGCCCTGCTGGGGAGAAGCGTGGATCCCTGGACTTGGGCTGGGAGAAGCCTGGATGCCTGATAGCCGTGACCAGCCACTCTACACTCCCCAGGGTACTGAAGATTTGGTAAAGGAGAAGCTGTAGATCTAAGTATTGGGGAAGGCTGTGCCCAGAAGGGAGCCTGCTGCTTGGGAAGCCTTGGAGTGAGTCAGGGGCCTGAAGGCCTGGCTTGGATGGACTTTGGGTGGTTGGTACTGTGTAGAGTGGATGTCTATGTCTTGAAGAGACTAAGCTCGGTCTGCAGGATGTGAGGTGGATGAGCTGGCAGCCCGGAGACAGAGCAATGCTGTATCCATTAATAAAGAGACGGAGCTAATTCCTAAACTGCATGTGTGCATTGTTGATTCTGCATGGAAGTGACAGCCCAGGGGTATGATTCTTCATGGACCTACCCCTGGGAACTACCTCCTGCTACAAATGGTCATGGGGAAGCCATGGTCAACAGCTCTTCCTCCCCAGAAATTACTGTAGTGTCATACGGATCAAAGTCTGCTGGTTTGGTGGACCAGTTGTAGACTGTTTACCATAGCCCTATGGATCACCAGTGACCTGTGGCTCACAGTTTAGGAATCGGTGGTTTCCAGCATTGATATGATACATACATTTCTCATGAATCATATTCTGCTGATTGGCAACACTTTGGTCTAGCCAAACCTACTTTAGAAAGTTCAGTTTCCTCCCAATATTTCCTACTGTAGTCTAGAAATAGCATGTTTACCATGTTGGTTCCAGATACAAGAAGTGGAGACAAAAGGTTCAGATGGTCTCTTTTATTGGACCAACTTCTGTTGGTGAGAACATACAAGCTTTTGGGCCACACAGAGCCCTTTCTTACTTATGTCTTACTGGATTCTTCCATGGCCAAGGAAGCTTGAATACTCTCTTGAACAGAAGTTGATCCAGTAAAGGATATAATCGGAATTACTTACTCTCCATCTCCCAATATTTGTAAGTTATTTAGCAGCTGTTTTTGCATTGTTTCTGCTAGGATTGGGTGCTGTTGTCTTTAATCTTTTTTTCCTTCTTTTTTTTAGTGAATTGTGTAGAAATTTCTCCTCCAGGCTTTCCTTTCTTGGCACCACCATGCTAATCATGCTTCTGCTATGAAGCATTGCCCAATGTTTTCCTGTGGAGCTCTGGTTTAGGGTTTTGTCTGTACCACTCTGAGCAGCATGGCGCTTCAAGTCTTGCCTTTGCCCAGGCACATGTATGGCACATGGCCCATCGGGGCATGTAATGGGATTAGTTCCTTGCAACTGGATCTTTCTGGAAAGAAGGCCCATTAAGTGGTGCTGACAATGGGGAACTGGATGTATGATGCCTCTGGAAGTGATTGTTTTTCATATTGGCTTGTGTCCTTCTTGATATTAAAAGGTGTTCAGTTCTCTGGCGTGAATAGCTGGTAAGGCAGGCAGCTCATTGGAAGCAAGATGTACTAGCTCTGAGGGGACAAAAACAGCTGCTTGAAGGGGATAAGTGGTGGATAGAGAATCATATAGAAAAAGGCCAGAGATGAGCAGCCAAACGCCCATAGGGTCCTCATGATAGGTCTGTTCTATCAACTGAGCTAACCGCACACAATGTTCAGCATAGCTGGTGTTTGGTTTTGCCAGTCTCTTCTTTAGTGGTGCACTGTGCGTACCAATTTGATGCATTTGTTTACTGCAATCTGAGCAAAAACTCCTTGCACATTAAAAACAGACAATATTGCAAAGAGTTGACTATATGCATAAAAATGATGGGGCCTGACCCCCAGCTGGTGGAAGGCTAGTGACTTTTGTATTCTAACTCTTACATTAATTAAAATCCTAGCCTCTTGTAATGGGAAGTGTTGGTTTATTGGAAACAACTTAGCTTGTCTAAAAGGTTGAGTTAAATAAAAGATAGGATGAAAACAAATGAGGCAGTAGCCCACAGTAACCTGAAAGTCACCTGCTCATTGGTTTGGTGTCCACTAGTTCACCCACTTCTGCCTTGGAGAGGGCAGGTGGCTGTTATCAGATGTGTTGCCTGATAGCAGACTACGAATTACATACCTCACAATTGAGGTATGCAATTCTTGGTCGGCAAAGAATGCACAACTGCCTTTCATGCGCTTGATTCCCGTCGGGCGTCTCATGTAATCCCACCTCGCGGGACTTTGAAATACAATGGTTCCACAATGGTGACCCGCTCATCTAAAAGTGGCCTGAGAGTCCTATCCTACATGAATGGCTCCTCAACTGACTCTTGGCATGGAGGGCCTTGTGACGGCAGCCCCACAAACTGGAGGTGGGGTGAGGCTGCTCATTGCCCTCTCCACCAGCCCACAATATGATGGCTGTAGTAACCCTCCCCAGGTTGTCTAGGGGATCCAGCTCGCTTTCATCTCATTTGTTTTCACCCATAATAATGGACAACTTGGCTGTTCCTGTTTTTCCCATAATATGGGAAAACTTGGCTGTTTCTCTCTTTCTCATGAATTAATCTGAGAAGAGTGGTCAAGGTAACAGTAATTATGTCTAAGCAAGCAGTAATAGGTCCAGTAGAGAGCATGGGTACACAGACATACAAGTGCAATAAAAATAGCTTCCAATTTTGATGGGCAAAGTGTTGAATTTTAATTCAGGGGTATAAATATTTGGTATATATTTCAATACTCACATGTTCAGATACCTCATAAAGCTGAAACAAATATCCATAGAAAATTCTGTATCTATCAAATTTGCCCTAGTCAAATAGTTTCTGACAAACTTGCTAATAAGTGCTATCATAAAATCTTAGAGCTGAAGGTGACTGCAAAGCTCACTGAGTCCAGTCCCTGTGGTTGGTTCTGGATCTGCCATCGGTGTTAATAAATGTGATGAGGGCCCAGTTTGTCCGCTATGGCCCGCTTGGGTCAGCACCTCACCCTGCATGTCTGTTTCCGGGCCACCAGATGTGGCCCTGATACAGACCCCGACGGGGTAGGTGGCTAGCCCGTAATAACCAGGCCCACAGTCCGGGCCCAAGAGCTGCCCAGGTGGGTCATAATGTGCTGAATTGGGTGGGCACATTTGTTTCCGTTCCAACCTGACCCAGCTTGAGGGGGTTGCCATGGCTGCTAGCCATGATTGCCTGTTATTGGCAACCATGGCTGCCTGTCATAGTGAGGGGAGAGGCACCGGCTGCAGTGAGGGGGCAGGGACAGCTGGCTACACATCTGTTCTCATCCCACGCTCCCCAACTGGGTCAAGTCTGGGAAACATTTATTCTGTTCCTCAACCTATCCTAGCTGGGGGTGGCCAGGGGCACCACCCAGGACGTGTAGCTGTAGCTTATTTTTACCATCCTTGATCACGCAGAAATTTGCTCCTCCAGCCTATTCTTAAAAACCTTCAATGATGGAGACAATCCACAACTTCTTTAGGTTGCCTGTTCCATTGCCTAACTGTCCTTACATTCAGGAATTTCCCCCTGAGTTCAGTCTATGTGCTTCCTCTTCATTTGGTGGTCCGTTCCACTTATTTTGTTTTGGTCACTTTGGTTATTTCAGTCATTTTGGTATTACACTATTGCATTTTCATACAGTATTATCATACAGTCTGTGGAAAACAAAATTAGGAATAGAAGAAAAATACCTGAGTATGGAATTGAACCAGAAACTGACCCTATGTAGGCTTAGGCTGGAGCAAATGCCAATGGCAGTATTAGAGGACTGTAGGAATGGTGTTCCTAAATCTCAGAGGATTTGTACATGTGGTAATGGAATGATTGAGGATATTCTTCTCTTCACTATGTTTTCAACTGTCCCTGGTTTAGTGAAATAAGAAAATTGTATTTGCCTAGCATTCGGTCAAGCTTTGTGTATCTGATGAACCAAGAAAAGTTAATATGGCTATTCTCGCAGAAGGAAATTAATATTGTATCCAATCTAGCAGTCTTCACTTTAATGCTGAAGCCATCAGAAGGAATACCTCTGGTGTTAATATAAATTGTAGGTCATTTGAAGTTGTCGAACCATCAGGGGTAGCTTCTGTCTGACAGTTATATGATATAATTATTTTATATTTGTTTAGTTGAAATGGAGAACATGGACTGGCAAGAGGCTTGTCTAGTTAGTATGTTAAAGAGTATTTGCATACGTTCTAGGATTATGTGTTCCATTAGTAGGGCCATATATTTCTGAATTTTGTAAGTAAAGGCAATACTAGGTTACAGATAGTAATTTATTTTTTAATTTGTAGGCCATTTGTTTTGTATGGTATGTTTTATATATCGAATTATGGTGGAAGCTGTTTTATCTGAATAAAATATCTATCTATCTAGGTCATTTATTTTGGTACTAAATAGTACCAGAACATTCCCAGAATAGTGTGAAATAGTCCTGAATAGCATAAAATGTAGTAACAAGGTACCAAAAGAAAAAAGAAAAAGAAAAAAACATGGAACAAAGTGAATGGAATAAAATATCCAGAATGGTGAATAGGTGAATGTCATTTTAGGCATGAATAATTATTTGTTGTAATTGTTGTACTACCCAAAAATGTAAATAATATTTTCAAATTAAGAGTCATTTATTTGTTTAAGCTCTAGTACCCTACCCTGCTGAAATGAGATAATCCAGCAGTAGGGCCATGGAAATATGTTTGGTTATTGTATCATGAAGTAGCCAATTTTAGATTCATGATGAAGTTTCCACGTTCAGTCAAAACAATAGCTGAATTACAAAAAAGGGTGCTAACATGACTAAAATGAAGTTGTTAAAATGTTCTCAGGAATCTTTCTTAAGTTTGCACAAATCTAGCAGAAACTATTATTGCACCACTCTAGGAAATAATAAATTGCTCTTTAAAAAAAGTCTACACTAAAGGGCTTGGTTTTGAACATAAGGGTATTGATGCTGCAGTCTAGGCTTATGACTTTCTTTCATTAACCCAAGCTCTCTTAGAAATTAACATGAGTATCTAATTTTAAAATGCTGCCGTTCTGCTAATAGAAGACACCACTTCAGATGATCAGTCACAACCAAAAGCGCTTGCTCTAGTTCTGCTTATGCTGCCCAGACTTTTGAATTCTTTTATCATTCGAGATCCTTATTAAGTCACTTGCATGGTATAGATTACAGTTCAGTCCTAAAATTCCTCTACATTTATGTTTCTTATGTGTTTTACTTTGTTATCCTGCCTGTTTTAATGAAGAACAGGATGTGCTCGAGCTTGTTTCGTACGGCACTACTTTGACAAGGAACCTGGATCTTAATAAGAAACAGGAAATAAAAATCCTTCATATTAAATCAATTCTTTTAAAAATAAGCACATGAATGTCATATTTAAGATTAAAGGTATTTCTCTTTCCAGGAAAGGATCATAATAAGGTGGGCATGTGGCTGCTTCAGAAACGGCACACATTTGGTAAAGAGCTTATAGAAAACAGTGTCAAATGCCATATTGAACCCAGCTGCTGGTACTTACTTTTTGATGTAAGGCTTACTTCCTGCAGATATACATCAAATTAAATTCTTTACTAAGCTCACAATGGTGTTTTTTCCCCTTAAGCGGAAAGGCAATACTTACCTGAATGAAATATTATCTCTCTTTAATGGCTTTCTACAGCCAAGCCACATTTTACAGTTAAAAAGGTGCAGTGACAATAGGAATGAATGAGAGGGAACGCGCCATGTAGCAAGATCACTTTATTTGCTAAAACCTCCGTTGTTTTAATTAAACAACTCAGGGTTTGTCACACTGGGGATGCAGCCAGTCTCTTGGGACATATTTTCTTGGGAGTGATCCAGAAGTTGCTGCCAACCAATCTAGATAATAGCTTGGCATTAGCACTAGTGCTGAGTTCAGGCACGTTTCCTTGACACCAAGGTGGAGACAATTGCAGTGACAGATGCTACTAGAAGATGGTGGCTTAAACCTGAGCCCACTGAAGTCTGTGACAAAACTCCCTTTGACATAAATGGGTGTGGAAGATTATACTCCAAGTATTAAAGCGTGGGTTACTACGTTGGTCCCAAATGCAAGAGACGGAGACAAAGTAGAATTCTACAAACCAGACTGAACCCAAGAGGTCCCATAGGCTTGTTTTGTTTTGCAAGCTCTCCTAGCCCAAATCCCTTGAACTCCGGCTGTGTCTAGCTCTGTGCGTGCAAGAGGTCCCATCTCTATGGAGTGCTGTGAGGTGTCATAGCTCTTGTGAGGGTGGTGCCACAACAGGAAAAAGTTGGAAGAATGTCCAGCCCCACCATTATTTGATTCCTGATGTGCTCCCCATAGAACATTGTGACACCCCCAGGCTCTGTGGGGGCTGTCACGGAGAAACATGGGGTCACACACGTGTAACACAGGACTACATGTTTGGTAAATGTGTGGTGCCAAGGGTTTCACATGTTTGTAATGTTACTATACATGTACACTATGTGATATCAAAGGTTTCACATGTTTGTAATGTTGACTCTGAGAACTGTACAACTCGAATTAGGGCTCTTACACGTCACCGGCCTGCAGAAAATACAAAAAGATACCAACATGTGTATTGGGGCCAGATGAATGGCCAGAGTCATTAACAATGCTAATGCAGGTAGCCATTGACTACGTGCAGAAAGACAGAGAAACCTGATGAGAGAACAAAGGGAATTCTAGAAGCCTGGAGAACTTACAAGGAGTTTTCTCCAGGAGATATAAGGAGAGAGATCCCAGAGGGAAAAAGACTTTTGCTTGCAAAGCTGCTGCTAGAGACATCTGCATACAAAAAGACCAGGCTGGCTACAGCAGGCTGGGGACAGCATGAACTGAGAGACAGGTTTCACTCTGAGAGACAGGTTTCACTCTCTAAGCCAAGTGCCCAGCCAGTCACTTTATGGCTGAGAAACCAGAACTTCTGGACTCACTAGGGTAAGATGAATAACTTAGGAACTCAGCCAGCATAAGTTAGGAATGTGTTATATTTACCTTTGATTTCTAGTTACCACTCTGTTTAACTGTCTTGTTTATGTAATCAATAGACTTACTTCTTAACTTTTATGAAGAAGTGGAAGGTGTCTAATATTGGAACACAAGTGAGCTACAAGAGCTCTCAAGCTCTTGCAAACCCAGAGAGTAAAGAGTCTGTAAATGGGAAGGATCAGGCCCTTGTGTGACAAAGGAGTTTCATTGTGGCACACTTGAATTAGCCAGTGAGAGAAACTGATTCAAGAGAACTGTGTGCAAGGGAAACTGAGTCACTCAAACCCAGTAAAGTGGGGGTGCAGACTCCCAAACCCGTGACAGGGGCAAGGGACACATCAGTAACAGATTGAAGTTAAGGCATCCCGCACCTTTCCTCTAACATGGTTTCATCCCTATGGAGCTCTGTAATGTCCCCAGGAGGGTGGGGAGACCTTGTTACCTCTGACTCAAGCGCAGAAGAGCTTTTCTTCATCAGGAGCAGGCTCACATTGGTTGTGATGTGTTCAGGCTCAGGCTAGGCTTGGGCTTGATTTTTTGAGCCTGAGCATGACTCTAAGACAAAGTAGTTCAGGTGATGTCTTTTATTGGACCAACTTACATTGGTGAGAGGAGGCAAGCTTTCAGGCCACACAGAGCCCTTCATCAATTTATGCCATCCTGAGGAAGGGCCCTGTGTGGCCTTAAAACTTTCATACCTGCACCAACAGAAATTGATCCAATGAAAGGGATCATCTACACTACTTTGGTAACCCAAATATCAATAAGGAGCAATGGGAAAGGCAATAAAATGAGACTTAGGTTCTTACACAAGTTACTTTTATGTAGAGGCTGAGACGAGTTTTTGAGCCCCTCTATCTTGCTGAGATTCTCCGATTCAAGAATGTCACGAGAATCATTTTTCTTGCTGCCATTCTCATGAAATTCTTGAACAGCCCCCAAAAATGATCTGTGCAAAATGGCCATGGAGGGATGTGCATGCGCAGAATGGCCAGGGAGGGCTGTGCATGCTCAGAATTGCCAGGGAGGGCTGTGCGTGCGCAGAATGGCCAGGGAGAGCTGTGCATGTGCAGAATGGCCAGGGAGGGCTGTGCATGCGCAGAATGGCCAGGGAGGACTGTGCATGTGCAGAATGGCCATGCAGGGCTGTGCATGTGCAGAATGGCCATGGAGGGCTGTGCGTGCGCAGAATGGCCAGGGAGGGCTGTCCGTGCGCAGAATGGCCAGGGAGGGCTGTGCATGTGCAGAATGGCCAGGGAGGGCTGTGCGTGTGCAGAATGGCCATGGAGGGCTGTGCGTGCGCAGAATGGCCAGGGAGGGCTGTGCGTGCGCAGAATGGCCAGGGAGGGCTGTGCGTGCGCAGAATGGCCAGGGAGGGCTGTGCGTGCACAGAATGGCCATGGCAGCCATTTGCGCATGTGCAGCATTTTTTCGAGACTCTTGTGATATTTTACAGAAACCTCAAAAAATCTTCTGCACATCTGAAAAATGGTCACCGGTGGTCAGGCATGTTTAGAATGGGTGGAGCAGGCACTTTACGCATACACAAAACTTTTGAGAATCTTGCGAGATTTTCAAAAACCTTGTCAAGAATGTATGAGATCTCATCAGAGGGTGTGAGAATCTTGCCTGTTCTTGTGAGAATGTGATTGCATTCTCGTTTCAGCCTGTGATTTTTCCCCCACACTTACTTTTTTGTGTTTTTGATCCTCTGTGATTCAAATTTGGATACACAATCTGGATGCTCAGTTTTAGTTTCCCAAAAAGTCTTTCTTCTATAGTGTGGCATAGAAGGACAAATTGTGAAAGGTGATGTGGAACATATTGTAATAGCTATGGATGTGCAATTTGTTTTATTACTTCTGTTACTAAAACAAATTTGCTCACATTCACTTTAGTAACAGAGGAAACTAAAATGGATGTGAAAGCAAATGAAATTTGTTTGAGCACATTCATTTCCATTCAGTGCCAGCCCCCCTCCCCCCTTTTCACTCTATGAAAATCACTCAGAGGGGAGCAGTCAAAAGACTGGAGGTATCGAAGGTTCCAGAATGTGCATTCCCAAACTCTTGCACTAAAGATGTGGATAGACGTCTAAACACCAGTCGTGCAAGATTGTATTTGCTCCAATTGCCATTTTGAAGGTATTCGCATACTATTGAATCCAATTGAACTGAATCCAATTGAATGCTCCAATTGCTCTGGCTACCATTTTGAAAGCACTCATATGCACCAATGAATTGAATCCAGTTGGATCTTATTGAATTGAATCCAGTTGCTCTAATTGTCATTTGCTCTAATTGCTCCAATTCCTATTGCAAAAAATGTGACTTTAGAGGTTCCATGTGACTTTTTTTTCATGTGCAATGGGGGGATGACATGTGAACAGCATTTGCATATATGCCCAGCAGTCCTTGTGATTGTGGGAGATTGCTGTAGCCTGTAAATTTTATGTACTTCTAAAAATGCCCAACACATGCCTAAATGACGGCAAAAGGATCATTTATTGTGCTCCCCTCAAAGGAAGGAGCAAGGGCCCTGGGTTGCTGAGCTGGCAGGGCAGCTTCAAGCATAAGGGAAGCTGGCTGCCACAAGCAGAAAAAGCAAGAGGGAAAAGACAACACCTGACTCGGGTTGCTACAGCAACCTTGCCTAAGGGCACGAATCAGGTCTTGCGATGTGAGACCAAAAGGGTTGGCTTTAAAGGTCAGTGCCAGCTCCTAGTCCCAGTTGCGGGGTTGGAGCCGTTGCGAGCACCACCGACCCATCCTTTCAAGTACTGTGGGCATCAGCTGGTTGCCTGTTTCTGGGGCTAGGAAGGAATTTTACCTAGGAACCCCACATTGGTCACAGGGATTCCATTTTTTTTTTCCTGTCTTCCTCACAGTGCTAAGGGAATTAATCCATAGTTGGCCATTGGCCAGGGTGGTTAATATGCTTTATAATAAAACATCGTCACACTCTTTGCAGGGGTCCACTACTGTTATGTAGTTCTTTGGTACAGAGTTACATAGTAATCCGGGAGTCATCTCCTTAAGAGATGGGGAAACAATACGTGGTGCAAATGCAGGCATGATGAACACTGGGGTTGTGTCCCTGGGAGGGGTGAAGATTGAGGCACCAAAGAGGCAGAGACGGCCTCTGGACTTTTCAGCCACCTGACTCCTTACTCTGGTTCTTAACAGACAATGTACGCCTCCCTTGTCCACGCCGCACGACACAACTGTAAGGGGAGGCTCCGTTTGCTGAGAAATTGGGGGTTGGTATTTATTTTATTTTATAAATTTAAATCCCACCCTCCTGCCTCAGGGAGGGTACACCAAGGCCAGGCCAGTACATTTGAGGGTACATCAAGGCTAGTTCCCCTGACAATTGTGGTTAAAGGTGACTGTACAGGAAAACTGGGGGCTGGCACTTGAGGACACATCAAGGTCAGTTCCCCAGACAGTTATGCTTAACTGTGTTAATGCTTCTTGTACTGGACCCTAATAGCCATTTGAAATTACCCCACCTAGCTCATGGATCTGAATAAAGAGTGCAGCCTTTAAAACCCCATATAACTCTTGTCCTTGTCTCAGGGTGAAAACAGACATGATGCTAACCACCCTTTAACCACCCTTATTGGTTATTTATGCATGTTGCAGGGCTGAATAGGGCACCAATACAGCCCTGCAACATGCAAAAATAACCACCAAGGGTGGTTAAAGGGTGGTTAGCGTCATGTCTGTTTTCA
>QEPC01012027.1:775641-791139 GCA_003113815.1 Sphenodon punctatus | reverse complement strand
GGTGAACCACGGTGAATACCCACCTGTGGTCACCGTGTCCCGTACGTCTGTTCGCGGCGCGCCAGATGTTGGCCACGGTCAATCCCCACATGGGGTTCGTTTGAACCACGCTTCCCGGGCTAGCCGGGGGAAGGTCCCGGGAAGCGTGGTCAGACGGACCCCGGGCCGTGGCCAAGGAAAAGTAACGTCTGGTCACGTGCCACGGCCCGGGATCTCCGGCGGGATCCCGGGCCGTGGCACGATCGGCCGGACGCGGCGGCCGCATTGGCCCCGCCGCCCGCCCGTCTCCTCGGAGGGCGGGCGGCGGGGTGCGTGGAGGGGGCGGGGCTGCGCGGCCGCACGTTGCGCCGCGTGGCCCCGAGCCCTCCCACTTTCCCCGCCAGGATCCCCCCGGCACGTCTGTTGTGCCGTTACGGGGTGACCCAGGCGGGGAACGAAGCCGTTGGTGCCAGTACGGGGCCAACGGCCGCCGTATCGTCTGAAAATACCCATTGTTTCATTTCAGCTTCAAGCCAAAATGACTGAAATAAAAATAAAATAAAATAATAAAAAATATGGAGTATCTGAAACAAAATAGCTGAAAACTCAAATAAACAAATTTCATCTAGGGTGGAGTTATTTATTCAGATTAGGATAAAAAATGTGAATAACATCTATTTATATTAAATCTACTCTTTTACCGTTTTCACATGAGACGCCCCCACCCATCATGTGGAGGTGCCCATGTGAAAGTCACGGGTGATTAGTGGGGTGCGTGTGTGCTCCCGTGCTCCACCCAGCTCCACCCATCAACACCCATCACCCATGTATGGAGCAATGGGCTCCAATGTCCGATGCTCCGTGGGTGGAGGTGGGTGTGAGCCCGTATGAACGGGTGCACACCCACCTCCACCCACCATGACCGCACCTCCCCATCACCACCACTATGGTCCATTTAAAAAGGGCCTTTGTTTCACCTCTAAGTAAGACTGGCTCTTCCTGCTCAGCTTCTTGCTATATTCTTATCCTCCAGCTCTTGAACCTGAGTTACTACAATTTAGATTCAATGAGATATGTCCTGTGGTGACCTGTTATGGGTATATGTTATCTATTGGTAAGTGGATGCAAGTCTGTGTCATGGAAATATCTTACTAAATCTATGCTGGTTAGATAGATTGATGTATCCTCTACTTTGAAGATGGGAATTCAAAGTAGGTGTGATATGCACCAATTTATGATCCCATTAGCTTTGTCCAGAGTTCATTCTGAATAAGGCCTGTAGTCCTTAACATGCTGAGGGTGTTTGATAGACGTGATGTTGACCCACTGTAGCCCCACCCGAGACCCACCGGTGCATGTGTTCACATGCCACCAGATGTGGGCCCGCTTCTGACCTAGGATGGGTAGGCAGCTGGCCTGGGACATGTTCCTGGAAAATCTCCGGAGATGCATCCTGGGATAACATGGGCCCATCCCTCTCTTTTGGGTCCCGCCTATCATGGGGGCCACCATGACTGTGCACCATGGCTGTTTGGACATCTGTTGCACCACACCACCCCAGCCCAGGCCATGCAGGCAATGGGACAACTCACCTGACACCAGCCACGTGTGTTTTGTGCTGCTCGCCAACCTGAAGAGTGGCGGCCTCAGTTTTCCACCAGGGAACCTCCTCACTGCTGCACGTTTGTTTTTACCCATACTTGAGAGTAAAGGTAATTATCAGTGTACATTGTTGACTACATTCGGAAGGCTTTTAACTTCAGACAGAATGGGATGGATTCCTGTTCTGTATTTGTCCAGCTGTTTAATAAAAGTGCTGTTTTATCCACATGATCTCACAAGCACTGTAGGAGTCTTTTGCATAACCCATCTCTCCAGCACCAAACTGCTCATTGTTTGCTATATTTACCCAATCTATCAACAATTTATTCCTTTCAAAAACATGGTGCACTTTTTGTTTTGTTTTCTAGTGGGCTAACATTATGTTTTGGAAGGAAAGATCAGAGATGGAATAGCTACAAACCCAAATTACCATTGGCCTTGTCTTGGCTTTATCTTGTAGCATATAAAGCAACCCACTATTCACCTCTATTGAGACTTGATCAAGTACTTCACTCGCTCTAGAAATGTGTGTAAAGTGTGCTTGCCAACACTCCCTGGGAGACACGGTCTAGCAATGACTTAATCCTCTCTAATCCCTGATTGAAAAATTACACAGATACCACAAACTTTGAAGAAAGAATACATTATAAGAAGCCTTGGAAAAAACCAGCCATGAATATTTTCAGGGGCAATGGGACACATATTAAAGCAATATTTCTAAGTAATCCACCCTCTCTGAATCTTGTTTTTGTTCAATTTTGTGGCTTTTTGCCCTTGTTTCATATTTCTGCCTCACATAGTCTAGTTACACCAAGATAAAAGCTTGGGGGAAATCTGCCTGGTGAACAAGCTCCCTTTTCCTTTAAAAAAATAATGCTTTACATGCTTGCAAGCCTACGGCAAGCTTAATTTAAATCAATGGAGAATTTACAAGTGGTTTGAGGGGAAGAAAAAAACAGAGCAACAGAAAACAATACAAAAACCACTCCATCCAGTAGCCAGAGGGGCAGGGTGCCAGTTGTTATTTGGCTGGAGAGATGGGTTATGCAAAAGATAAGCAATTTCATATACTGTGGGAATCTCTGTGAGACAAAACAGAAGGTGAGAACCAAGTGACTTGCCCTGTGTTACAAGAGCCTAAGAATTAGAGTTGGTGAAAGATGGCAGTCAAAGTTTCAAAAAGGAATTTGTAGTTTGTGATTTCAGCATTCTTCAGTTCTTCTTCCAAATGTAATTTTGACCTAGTTCTACGTAAACATGTTTCCCCCTTTGTTATCCCATGACAACTAAGGGTATTTTCAGACGTTACGAGATCACAGTCAACCACAGTGAACCACTCTCAACCCTGCGGCGGGGCCAAAGGACCCTGAACGTCTGTTTCGTGGGCGCCAGATATTCACCACAATTAATCCCCACATGGGGTCAAAATCAACCACGCTTCGGGAGCGCCGGCCTGAACCATCTCTGAAAGCATGGTCAAAGCAATTCCCAATGGGAAAAAAAAAAGTAAAGTCTGGATGGCAACCACCAGCTGGATGCAAGCAAAATGATTCCCAGTCGGAGACAAAGCATGCAGAGTCGCCACCAGGCAACCTGCAACAACACAGGCCGGGGAGGCACATTTAAAGGGCACACAGCAGCATGGGAACATGGCGGGATGGAGAGAGGTGGAAGAGAGAGGAGAGTGGTGGGAGAGAGAGCAAGGGAGGAGGAGGTGGAGGAGGAGGTGGTGGAGGCGCAGGTGGAGGAGGAAGTGGTCATTCTGCACCTGGAGGCGGTGGAGTGGCAGCAGCAGCAGCAGCTGGGACGGGCTGACACAGTGCCTGCTGCCGGCCCTGGGGACGAGGCACCCCAGAAATGGGTAAAGGAACTGAAGGGGGGGCAGTGGAATAGGGGCACCAAGGCGGGTGGGGTGGCCGGAGGGGGGGGAATGGGGAGGGACACAGGGCTAAGACAACCCGGTAACCAACCCCCCCCTCACGACACGCAGACACGGAAATGGGCCTGGGAGTCCGAGCCCCCGGAGGAGACGGTCGGAGGGCAGGTGGAGGAGCAGGAGCAGGAGGGGGAAGACTGCGACCCAGAGGGCACCCGTGGGAGACAGCTGTACTATCGAGGGGGGCAATGGGGGCACATGGAAACCCAGGACTTTATTTGGATCTGGGGGAGCCTGGAGCACCAGCTGGAGTTGGTGGTGCACCCGTGGGAGACAGCTGTACTATCGAGGGGGGCAATGGGGGCACATGGAAACCCAGGACTTTATTCGGATCTGGGGGACCCTGGAGTACCAGCTGGAGCTTGCAGTCAACCAATGCAATGAGCATGTCTTCAAGGAGATTGTGTGGGAAATGGAGGTGGCAGGGCATCACAGGACAGTGGCAAAGTGCCAGTCGAAGGCCAAAGAGCTCAAGAGGGGATACAAGGCCATTAAGGGCAACAACCGACAGTCCGGCCACGGAGCCCGAACCACCCCCTACTACAAAGCCCTGGACCGTATCCTACAAATAAAGGGCTCAATAGTCACCCCGTGCCTCGTGGGGAGCGCAGTGGTCCAGGGCAAGGAACGGGCTGAGGTACTCCCTCCCCTCACTGCCCCCAGTGAAGGCACAGGCTCCAGGGGCCCCACCCCCCAGGAGGAATGCCCTGGGACCTCGGGGACCAGCAGACCCCCCCCTCACACCCCAGCCCCAAGAGCCCCCGGCCTATTTCTGAAACTGGAGGATCCAAGGCTGGCATCCTGGTCACCATCAGCTAGTGGACACAGGGAGACCTCAGCCACACCGAGGGGCCGACCTCGGAAGGCTCAGAGACCAACATAGAGGGTAATCAGGTGGTGGGACAGGACACCAACTGGGGGGAAAGGTCCGGGGGGAGGGGACCCACAGGCCCACCCCCAGTAACCCCCCTATGCCCTGGACCCCAAGGGAAGGGCCCGGAGGCCACCAGGGGACATGGACTGCTGACCCCACCCCCTCCCCTTTCCCGCACTGGTCGCGGCACGCCCCAGCACCTGCGACAGCCTGGCGAGGGGGACAGAGGAGTGAAGCTCCAGGAGCAACCAGAGGCCCCAGGTGAGCCAACACGACAGGGGGGGAGGGGAGGCCCGGTGAGCCTAGGTGGGGGAACTGGACCTTCAGTCAGGGCTGGCCACAGGGGGCATCCAGGGAGGGCACCAGCTGACATCCCAATGGGTGGGGGCCCAGGGCCCCCCATTCATGGCACAGGATGGGGGGCAGGGACCTGGGGTGACTAACCATCCCCTACCATGCACCCTAACTGGGCGACCCACCGGCGACCAGAAAGGTGGACCCGTGCCCCTGGCACAATGCATGAAGGAGCACTGGGCATGGGTACGGTGCTGCAAGGAGGAGCAGGTGGAGGACATTGTCCACTCCACCACAGAGCAAAGCGAGTGGATGATCGCGGCCATCCACCGCATGGAGATGGCCACCAAAAGGGCCGTTCAGCAGGTGGAGGACATGGACCAGAGGCTCCAGGCTTAGGTGCACCTCAAATGGAGGCGGGAGTTCTGGAAACACAGCAGGCAGGTGGAAGCATTCGGGCGACTGGAGCAGGTCATAGACCAGATGGTCAGGGAGCACTCAGTGAAGATGGACCAGTCCCATGACATAGGCAACTTGCTGCTCCTACATGCAGGTACTATGAGTGCCTATGTCATGGCAGTCACCCCGCCGGGCAACCTGCCTGCCCCAGCCCCAATGCTGGGCCCTTTGGTGCCCCCACCTCCACCACCACCGCCCCAGCCACTGGCACCCTTGCTGGGGCCACGCTTCCGCCTACCGGTCCATGTAGGCCTCCGGAAGGAGCTGCTGGCCAGGGGGCCCCCTCCGGCCCCGGGACCACCCACCCTCCCACCACAGCCCGACACTCAGGACACCGAGGCCTCCCAGAACACTGTTGGGGATACAGACAGCGGTGGGGGGGTGGATGGGAGCTCCATGAGCTCCATGGTGCCCATTGGGCGGCCATGAGGGTGGCCCCGGAAACATGGGGGAAGGGGGGGATGGAGGAGAAGGGGGGATGGAGGTGACCTGAGGGGGGGACACACTGGGTGGTGGGGAGAGGGCAAGGTGGTGGGCGCACATGTAGAGGACTGAAACAATAAATGCACGGGAACCACAGTCACCTCCATGTGTCTGTTAGTGGGCCCAAGGTCAGGGGTGCAGGGGTGAGTGGGGCATAGCCAGGGTGCTGCTGGGGGCCCAGGAGTGGTGGTGGGGTGTGTGTGCATGGCCTCAGCCCTCACCTTCCTGGCTAATCTGCCTTGCCAGGGTGATATGAATACACTTTCCTTATCGGTACTCCCATGGGTTCTCAGTGTTTACATAGAGAGGCATGGGACCAGGAGGGCACCAGGGCATGGGGTAGTAGAGGGAAGTCTCCAAGGTCTTGCACACGTTGTGCAGCACACAGCAGGCTCTGATCACCAGGGAGGAGGTCTCCACCGTGAAGTCCAGGTGGCCCGCAAGGCTCCTCCAGTGCTGCTTGAGGGCCCCGAAGGCCCTCTTGACTACAGTCCTGCTTGCACACAGGCGAGTATTGAATAGCACCTCCACAGGGTTCCTGGCGACCGGGTACACCTTCATCAACCAGCAGGTGAGTGGGTAGACTGGGTCTCCCAGGATGCAGGGAGGCATCATCACCACCTCAATCTGGGTCATCCCCATGTCTGCGAAGTCCCCGCGGTACATCTGGGCATAGAAGGGAGAGATGGTCATGATCCGGGCATCGTGACTGAGAAAGGAGTGGCCCGTGTAAATGTCTATGAACTGGCCCCGGTGGTCCACGACTGCCTGCAGCTGCAGGGAGTGGTACCCATGTCAGTTGACATATTCCGAGGCCTACCCAGCAGATGGGCGCAAGATCTCTATGTGGGTGCTGTCCACGGCGCCCATGCAGTTGGGGAATCCTCTAGCCGCGAAGCCGGCCATCACGGCCTCCTGGTTCACCAGTTGGATCACTTGGTCCAGGAGCATGCCCTCCACCACCTTGCAGATGTCCCGCAGGATCCCGGCGACGGTGCTCACCCCAACGCCGAAGTGCTGTGAGATGGAGTGACAGGAGTCGGGTGTTGTAAGGGCCCAGACCCCAATGGCCAACCGCTGAACCATGGAAATAGGGGCCTGTATGGGGGTGGCCTGTTGCTCCAGCCAGGGCATTAACAGCTCCGCGAGCCTCAGGAGGACACATCTGTCCATCCAAATGTGCGCTCTCCAGGCGGCCTCATCCCATTGGGCTAGTGCCCTGTCCCACCACCCCTGTGTCCGCTCCATGACCCATACTTGCTGGCCAATGGGCATTGTGAGCAGGGCAGCACACCCCAGGGTCTCCCTCCATCCCTAGAGTTGGCTGGCCACCTCACGGAGCACTGTTGGACTGTTGGACCTCCCCTGACACCTGCTGGGCCCTGAGGTGGGTCAGGGAGCACCTGCACCCGTGGTGCTCTGGCAGCGCTCCTGGCCATGCAAGAATGCTGTTTGTTGGGGATGAGCACTTATTCCAGAGAGGCATCATTCCCTCTAATCCATCCACAAGAGCCCCAGGCCACCAAAGGCATTGTAAGAAAATGACAGAAGTCTGCTGATTAATGCTTGAAACAGGGGGATGCTTGATCCCCTTTTCATATCTGTAGGGTTATATGTATATTGTTTAGGAATGGACTCTATCCTGGTGAGAGCAGGGAGTTGAGGAAGCTCCCCCCTCCCCCCGGTGGCAGCAGGGTGGGGAAGTGGAAGTAGATTGACCTGGGCCCCTGGTATTGTCTGTGTGTAGATATGAGGGGTCTGAGTGTTTAAAGGGAGAATAGATTTGTTTGCTTGTTAGGATTGGTAAATTTTGAGGATTTTTTTAATGTTAATTGTATAATGATGTTATGATGATTTCATGTATTGTATTTTCTTTATGTATTTGCAAGCTGCCTCGAGTCATCTTGGGATGAGAGAGTTGCGGGGTATAAAGTAAAAGTGAAATGAAATTTCTGGAATGGTATGTGGAAATTTGATATTTCAGTCATTCTGATTTAGTAACTCTGTCCATTTAATCATTTCAGCTGTTTGGTTTTCTCATTTACTTCACTTTAGCCATTGCGCATGGGCAATAGTGAAAATAAAATTCTAAAATGACTGAGCCATGGCATCTGGATAGCAGACTGTAGTAGATACTCATTTCAGCTCTATATCCAGTGGCGGTCTTAGGAGTTGTAGGGCTGTGTTTAGGCTGGTGCACTCAGAAACCTTGGTGGAGCCCCTCTGAGCACAGCATTTTAGAGATGTGTGAACAGAACCAAGTTTGGAAATTCAGTTTGGTTTGGTTCGGTTCGAAAATTGAGTTCAGTTCGAAAGTTCAGTTTGGTCGACCAAACTATTTGAGTTTGGTCGAATTCCAAACCTCTGAACTGAGTTTGTACATTCAAAACCGTTTTTTTTTTAATTGCCTTCCGAACTGGTTCAAATTCGACCGAAAAGTTCAGTTGAATTCAAATTCGGTTCGAAAGTTCAGTTCGGTCGACTGAACTATTCAAGTTTGGTCTGAACTCCGAACTTCCAAACCGCGTTCACACATCCCTACAGTGTTTTGTGGTCTCCCCACCCCCCGCCACCCCAAGACCCTAGTAGGGCCATTCCTAGTTGAGGGATGTGACTGCTTCACCTGCACATGCTTACACAGACTGCCCTGACACAATCCTATGGCTTGCTTACTGCCTCAAATATGTCTCTCAGGAGAGCACTGTCAAGGGAGAGAATCTGAACAATAACCTGTTTTTAATTGAAAGTTTAGTTTCCTCACAAAGGGCAGCCCTTGATAGGGAAATATGCTATCATGCAGAAGGTAATACTCTTGTCTCTTTCTAGCATATGCATGAAAAACTAAAGCCCCTTTGAATTGGTATTTCCTGGTTCAGTAAGTCCATCAGCAGATATTTTCTCTTATGTTTCTCTCCAAATGTGATGAGCTTGTTCTAAAGCCCTAAAACGGGTCAGGTTTTGCCGACTTCTGCCTGAAGTTGTTTACCAGTGTTACGCTTAAGAAACTCCTGTA
Organism: Sphenodon punctatus; assembly: GCA_003113815.1. NCBI lineage: Eukaryota > Metazoa > Chordata > Lepidosauria > Sphenodontia > Sphenodontidae > Sphenodon > Sphenodon punctatus. The sequence continues at coordinate 782,499 of QEPC01012027.1, read as the reverse complement.
GCAGCAGATGCAGACAATGTACAAAGACAAGACACATGTGTAAATTTGCCATCTCCCTGCTTTTGCTGCTCTGGCTCTATTGTCAGTAATAATAATGCCAGGGGAAGCACTTTTTGGAGGGAAGCCAAACATTTATTTGGTCTTTAGGCTTTGATAGCATGTTGGCAGCTGTGTGATCTTTGTTAAATTCAGAAATGCAAAATGTAGCTTGTTTGCAAGAAACAGATGAGGCTGCTGAGGCAGATGCTTTTTGGAATGACACCCGGCGAGCCATGACATTCATGTAAATTGAGGGGTTTGCCACTTGTCCACATATATATTGACACACACTTGGTTTCTGGAGCCATTTAATTAAGTCTGGCTTCAGTATTATACAAATGTGACATTGTGTGACTTCTTTGAGATGTTACAATGAATATGCCTCCACAAAGCCCATCAGGGGTGCAAACTCCCACTTCTCAAACCAAAGAGCATAGTAGATAAACACTGGCCCACTCTGAGTTTTGCCGTACTAATCTCCTGGGATGCTGAAAGTGATGAAGCTTTGATTATTGCATGTTCTCCCACAGAATTAGCTAGCTGCTGCTCGTTATGGCTGGACATGCTCACTGGCCTTATGGCAGAAAAAGAAAGAAGTTGATAATTGAACAAGGCTTTGTTTCTATCAACCAGGTGGATAGTATTGGGCCAGTGCTTGTTGAAGGGAGAGAGTGGTCTATGCCTTATTCTGAGCAGCTGGCAGTGCCAGACCCTATGTATGAGGGACCCACATGGCACCATATGATGCCCCTCACCAGCAACCTATTTGGGGGATAGAAAATTGAGACAGAGAGGCTGGTCCAAGTTTACACACTGAAACCAGGATTTGAACTTGGGATTTAAAAGCATGCTGTTTTTCATTAGATCACACTGGACTTTTATTGTTTCAGTGTAACCTCACAAAGCAAGAGTCCATTTGGAAAGCAAAAATGGCATTAATTTCCTTTGGCTATCCCTTGTGTTTTCACTTGTCCATACACTTATCAGAAGGAAGGTCCACTACTTGTTATTGACAATTGTGAAAAGAAACTGTAAACTGTTAGGCTGGGATAATCTAAGGCTGTGATCCAAAAAGCATTTATTCTGGAGTAGTCCCATTGAACCCCTTACTCCAGAGTAAGTGGTTTGTGGATCATAGCACTAACATCTAGTGTGATGGCATCTGTAACTATGTGGCTGTTGCATAGTTGGGGGGGGGAATCAAAATTAGAATTTCCAATTTTAGGTCAAATTTGATTTTTCAGATTTTTAAAAATGTTTCTGAGAATGTTTTTGTCTAGCGGCTGACTGTCACCCTTCCTTATTCTTGACAATACAACAGATTGCTTGAAACTCAACTTGCAAGTTAGAGAAAGTAAAAAAATCCACTCACCTATCCCCCCTCCCCCCCCACACTTTGTTACTAAAGGCAGGGAGCTCTGGAAGTGTGGTTGATTTTGACCCTATGTGGGTATTGACCATGGTAAACATCTGGTGCCCACGAAACAGACGTTCAGGGGGCGTTGGCCCAACCGTGGGATTGACCATGGTTCACTTGTAACGTCTGAAAATACCCTATGATGTCAAACCCCATTCACTTCAATGTTCCTTAAACCTGCAATGTGCTTTGAGGATTGGGCAGTCAGCCTAAGTTCAATGATGCCTACATTGGGTATTTTCAGACATGACGGGGCCCATTCATCCCGTCCTGGAATCACCCAAATGATTCCCTACCGGGATCACTCTGGCACAGCTAACAGACATGCCGTCAGGGAATTGGGGAGAGGGAGGGGCCACACGGTGCAATGTCAGGCCGCACGCCCCCCCCCACTCTCCCCCACCGCCCACCCTCTGGGGAAACGGGCAGGTGCTGCAGCCAATGCGGCCGTAGCGCTCACCCGAATTGACCATGGGCCGGAATCCCGGCAGGGATTCTGGGTCATGGCTGCCATCCAGATGAGATGACTCGGTTCATCATGGCGGGGAATCACATTCGCCACGTGATTGGCTGAACCCGCGTGGTGAATGTGATTCCCCGCCGCGATTGACTGTGATCAACATATGGGGTGGAACTTCTGTTCCCCCCATCAGACGTTACAGTATCACTTTCACCATATGCAGATTCACTGTGGTTGACTGTGATCTCGTAATGTCTGAAAATACCCATTAGCACTGATAATTTTTACATATTTTAAACAGTGCTGAAAATAAGATAACATAATGGGCTAATACCATACAGTGTAAATCAGAAACAACTACGGTTGCCTGCACAAGACCTGTGGTGAGGCTAATCCCCGTGTGCCTCATGGTTTGCAAATCACTATAGCCATACTTTGGGTCCAGTGAGGGGAGCAGGACAGATGGTTTCCCCCCCCCCACCCTGGGGCACCCAAGTGGGTTGCTGTTGGCCATCCTGCCATATGAGTTGGCACCCGGATCTTCACCACTCCTCTCCCCCAGACCACACCTGCTATCTTGCTCCCAACCGTGACATGGCCACTCAGGACTGGAGCTAGCGCCCGCAGCTCAAAGTCCTGCAGTGGACCATGCAGTGGGGCAGACAGAGACCAGGCACATGAGTGGCAGTGTGCTACCACACTTTAGGCAGCCTTACCCTCCTTTGGTTAAAGCTGCTATGTGCTGCATCCCCGGCCTTTTTCTGAGGATGCATCATGTAGCAGCCAGCTGCCTGACCTGCCAGGTGGTGGGGTGAATATCTGGCAGCCACCAGCCACATGCTGCACTGCATCACATGGTAAGGCTGCTCGGAATGGGGTAAGGCTGCCCATGGTGCAGTAAGTGCATCATGTGGCTGTTCCCTTTACCAAAGACAATGGCCCCGTGCATGCTTTATGCATGGTGTACATGCTGTACACACAGTGAGCAACAGGTGTGCAAACATGTGCATGTACACACCTTGCTTACAGTACATAAGCAGGTACTGCATTGGCCCATATAACTTTAGTTTGGGGGGTTATTTAAATTACTGTAAATCAAGACTTCTGAAGTCAATGGTAGTGCTAGAATGGCATAAAAGCAATTTGGGCAAGGGTGTCTGTCCCAATGTGTTTTCTTCCATGATGTGTAGGCTCTGGGCACTTGCACATGAGATGGGAGTTGGGAAGAGGACTGCCATGAGCCAAATTCACGGCAGGCTAATTGCAGAAGGGTGATCACATGAAGCTCCCTTCATGGGTGTGGGGTTTTTTAACATCATCAGACTATTCTGCTGTGATTTCACTCATGGGAGACAGGGCTGGATTTTTGAGTTGTGTCTCCTGTGAGTGAAATCATGGCAGAAATGGTCCGATGATGTTTAAATCCCTGCACACATGAGTGGAGCTTCACGTGATCACCGTGCTGCAATTTCGGCTCACTGCAGTCCCCACCCCAACCCCTTTGCAAGCTCCCTGCAAGCACCTTCTTTCTGAGAGAATGTCTTGGTTATTTGGAATATGACTTTTAAGAGGACATCTGGCTTTACTTGAAATTGACTAAGACATGGACAAAATATGTAGCGGGAAGTAATAATTCTGCTCTATGCTGCAATAGTGAGACATTACCTGAAGAACTGTATCCAGTTTGGGGCACCTCGCTTTAAGAAATACATTGACAAATTGGAGCCAATTCAAAGGAGGCTGACAAAGGGTAATTTCAGACGTGATGGGTCGTTCGGCCCGCCACGCTGCACCACCGTCTGGGATCTGTTTTGGATCCCAGACAGGAATCAATACGGCCGTCCTTTAGACATGCCGACCTGATTCCTAACGGGGATCGGGGAGGGGATGGGGCTGCGCGACGTGTGGCCGCACAGCCACGCCCCCCCGCGCTCCCCCACACGTTCGCCGGCCAGGAGACAAGCGGGCGCAGTGGCCAATCAGGCTTCTGAGACCAATCCCGTCCCATGGTATGGGCTATGATCCGTGATGGGCCAAGGTAACCGACGTTACTTTTGGCCCATCCCGGATCGTGGCTAATCTAACCATGGTTTTGGACCTCCGGCTGATCGGAGATCCAGAACTGTGGTTAGATTTGATGCCCACCAGGAATTCACCGTGGTGAACATCTGACGGGCATCACTCAGACGTTACAGCAATCATGGCCACCACAGGGAATTTACTGTGGTTGACTGCGATCTCATAATGTCTGAAATTATCCAAAGATGGTAAGGGGTCTGAAGAGCAAGTCTTATGAGGAAAAGTTGAAGGAACTGGATATATTTAATCTAAAAAGAAGATGATCAAGGGGAGACATGATAGTAGTTTTTGAATAATTAAAGGCTGCCACAAAGGTGGCCAGGAACTGTTCTTCATTGCCATAGAGGGCAAGACTAAAAATAGTGGGCTCAAATTATGAGAAGGTAGGTTTTGGTTAAATATCAGGGAAAACTTCTTTACATTAACAGCTGTTTGGCAATGGAACAAATTGCTGTAAATTCTCTGTCCCTGGAGGTTTTCCAAAAGACACTGGACAGACATCAGTTGGGGATGTTGTAGCTGTAGATGTCCTGCATCAAAGCAGGGGGTTGGAACAGATGGACCTCAAGTTCCCTTCCAACTGTATGAGTCTATGATGGAAATTCTGAATTAAAACAAATTTTGTAACACTGAGGGAAACAACTGGGAGTAAGGATGGATGAGCAACAGATCGATACAGAAGTAAATACAGTATTTGTGAAGGTCACATGCTTCTGTGAAAGAGTGAACTGTCCAACTGCAGCAACAGCTGTAAAGAGTTACAAGTTGCTGTTCTTTCATTGGTATTTTTGTCATTGAGGTTATTCTCTGCAAGAAAATATGTTCATGCTAAAATGTAACTTGTCCAGTGAATTAGTGAGTGCACAAACAAACGCAAAGCTGTAATTAGAGCTACAGAATGCTGCTCACTAGAGATTTGAGTTTGGATGGGAAAGCTCGCCTGCCATTTGCCTAGTTGATTTGGAGAGAAAAGCAGCCATTAAAGCTGCCAATATGTTGATGTCCAAGCCCTTTGTTTTATCTGGCTGTATCCGCTACACCCCTGATCCTCATTCTGCTAAAGATCTTTGCTCTGGCCTCATTCATTTTTAGCAGCTCTGTAACTTTGCCACAGGCTGTTGGTTAGTCATCTTTAGTTTGGCTTTCACAGAATACAACTCTCCCCTCAGGACATCTGCCTCAGTCCAACCCTTCCTGTTCATAAGCACATAAAGACATTTGTGACTGTGAACGGGTGTGCTGGTCCTGGAAATTTGGCGCAGAATCCAGCCCCCAAACAAATTTGCAACTACTGCTTCTTAGCCCAAAGTGTATTTTATTGCACAGTGTGCCGTATCTATCATTCCTTATAAATAAGTACTAAAAATATTGTGATAATTGAGAATTGTCACCAATATCTTGGTACAATCTCAATAACGGACTGAGGTTTCAGTTGAGAAATTTCCCTCAACATGCTGTTTTGTTTACTGTTTATTGTTACCATTTGCCTCAATTTATTATTTACCATATACCAATTTACCGTGTACCGCTTACCATGTACCACCTTCATCCTGGTAATGCGCATGTGGCAAAAATGTCAAATGCCACTTTGCACATGCACATTACAGGGGAAATGTGGTGCACGGTAACTCAGCATATGGTAAATGGTAAACTGTGGTAAATGGTAACAGTAAACGGTATTTCAAGAACAACGTTTTGAGCGAGAAATGTCAGGAATCGATATTTTTCTCAATTATCATTCCTCACTTAAAATGAGTCTAGAACCGTGATTCTCGATGATAACCGAGAAAAACTGAAGACTGAATTTCAGTCCTAGTAATAACTCTACAGTTGGCCGGGACTGTGTGGTACTCAGAGGGTTGGGATTGCGTCCTATATTATCAGGCAGTTTCTACAGTTTCCTGAGACATCTGGCAGCACAGCCCCCCTGGGCTGGTGCACTCTCTACCAGCCAGCTTTCCTTTATGTTGGTGTGACCTCTGGCCTGGATCCATTGCCAGCCAGCTCCTAGGGATGGGAAGACTCCTGCGCCCCCTTTAGCTGGACACCCTGGGCAGGCATGCCTGAGCCTTGAGGCAGAGCCCTGTGGCTCCTTCTTGCCTCTCCCTTGTGGTCTAGTATTCTGAACTTCTAACACTGCCTTTTTATAGTGCATGTACCCAGCTGGCTGGCAGAGTCATACCCACATGGCACCACTCAACTGAGCCCAGATGGCTTACTAGCCAGACAGACCCTTAAAGGGATGGACACCAGCTTGTGTCCAGCTTGCTCCCTACCCTGGCTTGTGCGCCTAATCCTGTGGACACTTAGTGTGTGTCCTGCTACAGTGACAATATTGGATGTTCCTGGAGCTCCTTCCCATAACTCATTGTGGGTGGTGTTAAGGTCTAAAAGAGTCATACACTGTTATAATGTTGCCTAAATTCAATTATTTGTGTTCAGAATGCTTGGGTGAAGATTTTATTTTATTTATTTTATTTATTTTATTTATTTTATAAATTTCTAGCCCCCCCCCTCCTGCAACGCAGCTCAGGGCGGCTTCCAACATTAAAACAATAAAATACAATAAAATCAATCTAAAACAATCAAGAATACTTTAAATATAAAATATTAAAACAGGGCTAGACAAAACCAAAAAACAAATGGGTAGGTGACTAAAAACCACCCTCCCTACCCTCACTCCCAAAGGCCTGGGCAAACAGCCAGGTCTTACAGTTTCACCGAAATGTTAAAAGGCTAGGGGCCAGGCGAGCTTCCTCCGGAAGGGAGTTCCACAGCCACAGTCCCACCACTGAGAATGCCCTCTCCATCATGGCCCCCCGCTTAACACGGGGGACCTCCAGGAAGGCACCCCCGGCAGACC
>QEPC01012027.1:713527-752232 GCA_003113815.1 Sphenodon punctatus | reverse complement strand
ATTTTGTTGTTCCCTTGCATCCCATTGTTCCTGACCCGGTTCTCACTATTGCCTCCATACTAACTGATGCTAAGTTTTTTACTGTTGTTGATTATCCCAAGCCTTTTTCTCTGTCCCTATACACCCAGATTCTCAGTATTTGTTTGCCTTTACTAAGCCCTCCACACGTTGCCAGCTTACTTTTACCCGTCTCCCCCAGGGTTTCCGTGATTCCCCTTCCCTTTTTAAATTGGCTCTCCGCCAAACTTTGTCTGATTTTGTTGTGCCTTCCGATGCAACACTCATTACTTATGCAAATAATTTGCTGATTGCTGCCCCAACCTTAGAAGTTTGCCAGGCTGCCTCTCTTGCACTTTTACAGCATTTGGCCCTGAAAAAACATAAGGTTTCTCGTGCTAAACTCCAGTTTTGTCAACCCCAGATTCAATACCTGGAACACGTGATCACTGCTAAAACTCGCTCCCTCTCCTTAAACAGGCTGAACGCCATTATGTCCCTGCCAGTGCCCTCTACCCCTCGGCAATTAAAAAATATTGGGGTTTTCTCCATCAGTTACTTCAGTGATTCAGTAACTTCAGTTCAATATTTCAGTTATATTGTTTATTCAGTAACTTCATTTTGGGAACTTTAGTGAATCTGTTTAGTGCTATGTGCGCTAATAGGATGAAAAGAGATGTGACATTAGCGTGCGATAGCCTGCCTTAGCCTGGGACTCACCTACATGTCTGGTCTGTCACCACCAGATGTTTGCCCACTACAACCCCAGGGCAAGTAGGTGGGTGGGCTGCCAGCTGCTACAGGGTAGTTTTCTTACCTGGTATATTTGGCAATCTTCATCTGAGAGTTCTTTAAAAAGGCAGAAAGGAAGTTGAGTTTCAGTGGTTTTAGGGAAGGCGTGCAGACGCTCATGGCCATGGGCAAAAACTGGCTGTTAGATAGGGTTTTTTTATGTGTCCTTTTTCTAGTTCTGGATTTTGCCCATGAATCCAGTCAAGCACTGAAAGAATGGGCTCAGGGGAAGGAAGCAGAGTTGATGGCATGCGCTCAAGGATAGGAAATGGATCCATGGCATAGATCCATGATTAGGAACCGCCCCTTTCTTCCCCCATCTTGAGAACACCCTTTAAACACCCTTGCCACTAAGTCCTATTCAGAGCTTGTACTAGTTTTCAAAGTGTCCCTTGGAGGCTAAAAGGTTCCCCACCCCTGGATTAGGACAGCAAATTGTCTTGTGCACCTTGGAAAATTTCCCTTATTAATTCTTACTTACCTAGGATTTCCACTTTTTTTCAGAAGCCATGTAAACAAATCCAGGAAAAAGTATTCATAGTATCCATTAATTTAATTTAATTATTTATTTCTTAAAATGTATATGTTGCCCTTCCCTAAGACTCAAGGTGGTTCACAACTTACATACAGTAAAAATACCCTTAACTCCAGTACTCCCAACAACACCCATAAAACACACCTAGTAGAGTCCCCCAATTCCCCATAGCCAAACCACAGCACAACCCTACCCCAGAAACCACCCATCAAACCACACCTCAATTCCTTATCCCAACTGCCAAATGCTTTCCCAAATAGAAAAGTCTTACACCACCTCCAAAAGATGGCACAACTCAGGCTCAACTGAACCTCCATGGGAAGAGAGTTCCATAACATTGGGTCAGCAACCAAGAATGCCCCCCTGCAGCTCTTGTTGTATGGACAAGGCTAACAGATGGTACCCACAGGAAGGCGCTCCTGGCCAATCGCAGGGGCCACAGTGAGGCATGGAAGGACAAATGGTCTTGCAGATATGAGGCCATTAAGGGATGGAGGTTCCACATGTATATGGTGAGGTGCCTTTGTTATAACACTGAAATGTATCTGTATTTGTGAATATTATTCACATTAAATAGCACTCCAAATACCTAAATGTTCATTAAAACCTGTTTTTCTCAGTCATTTTTGTTTCATTATTGGTTATCAGTAGGAATTAAATGAAAATAAAATTGGATTCTTACGTGATAGCTCACAAAAAGAAAAAATCACTGCACATGTGTAAAATGGCCACTGGGGCCATTCTGTTCACGCACAAACCTTCTCCACCCATCACACACCCATCTCCACCCACAGAGCCCTCTGGAAAACTGGAGGAGGCTCCGTGGGTGGAGGTGTGTGTGTGTCCATGTAAACGGCCACACACCCACCTCCACCCACCACAGCAAAACACCCATCCCCCCGGCCCACACCCACCTCCATCGATGTAAAAAAGACCCCTTCTATGGTCCTTTTCACACAGTCACTCTAACACTGATAAAATGGGTGTTACATTTTATTATACATGTTGCTGGGCTTCAGGTGTGCTCTATGGGTGCCCTGCAGCATGTATAATAAAATGTAACACCCATTTTATCAGTGTTAGAGTGTCTGTGTGAAAAGTGCCTAGGGCTATTTTTGCACGCACGCAGAGGGTGGGGGGATGGGAGTGCGCTGGCGGTGGGTGGCGGTGAGTGCAGTCTTTTCCACAGGTGCACACCCATCTCCACCCATGGAGCCTCCTTTGGTTTGTCGGATGATTCCGGGGGTGGAGGTGGGTGTTGTGCTGGAGCCATGGTTTGCAAAAGACACTTCCTGCGTCTTTTGTGGGGGAGGGCTGTTCACGAACCTTTCACTTTTCTCTCAGCGAGAATCCAGGCAATTCTCAGCTTGTTCTCATTTGTAAGAACAATCTGAGAACCCTGATTCTCATCAAGAAAAGCAAGAATTTTGAAATTGAGTTTCACACCTAGTTATCAGTCGAATAAGCAATATTCAAACAAAAATGACCAAAAAATGAGGAAAACAACCCTCCCCCAATGAAGAAAATATCTGAACAAAGTGGGCAAGTGTTTAATACTTGTTTCAATCAAAGAGGGCGAATTCAACAAGTAAAATACTCATAGCAAATATTTGTTTGAGTATTGCTTTGTTAATGCATTGAGCGCTGGTGACTGGTAAACTTTACTTTCACCCTGACAGAGATCTTCTTTCTGACTTGCTGACTAAGTGCACAAAGACAAATGAACCATAAGAAATGTCTAATCAAGTCATTCATTTGGTCTTAATCTTTCCTTTAAAAAGCTAAGATGGAAGGTGATAGGACAAAACCATTTCAATTAAATGTCTTGTGCTGGGTTTGGCAACAACGTTGCATACCTAATAAAGACAGGATTACCCTACCTGTACATAACTGATTTGTGTAACTTCCAGATCTTCCTACCAGATAGCATTGTTCCCTTTGGGCCTTCTACAAAGCATGCTGTCTTTAATAATATTGAAGCCACTGGGCATTTGTGTTGACTGATGGAAAAATTTCTTTCTTTAAAAAAAAAAAGAAAAAGTATAAGTGCTATCTGTATTATTATTTTTTAAACTTTAAATCTTTTTGGATTAGCTTTCTTGACTGTGCGTTGTATCAGCCACCGGCATTTTGAAGAAAACATATTTTGGGAAAGTGGAAGTGTCATGCTGCTTTCATACAAATGTGCTTAATATTCCGTCTTATGTGCTCTGGCATCAGTTGAAATAAAACCAGTGTTATCATTTTTCCCTCCTGAAAGACAAGCAGGGTTCACAGCTCAGCATGTCTAGGTAGTTTCCTTTAAGTAACTTTAAACATGAGACGCCAACTCATGCTTCTTTTTTTGCACTGATAAAGAACACTTCTCAGCTTCTCAGCAGTCTGCCATTAATTAGACCAACTTATTGGTAGCATATGTTGATGGAGTAAATGGTTTATTTTCTTTAGCACAAAAGGTGGCAAGGAAATCAACAAGTCTTCTATCCTATGCTAACTTCATCTTTTTTTTTCCCTGCTGGAACTTCTCACACCAGCCAGCATGTGTGCTCTGGCGTCAGGCTGCTGCAAACGGAAATAATATGCATGAAATTCTAATCGTTGCCAGCATCCAATAAATGGCTTGTATCCAGGATAGGGGGATTGACCTCGAGCTGGTTTTGTGTGGGTGTCAGTAGTAATTGTACAAATAAATTACAGAGCAAAAAAGCATGTTTGCCAGGTCTTCATTTATTAAACTCATTTGGTGTTCATTTTACAAAACCCAACTTTTCTCCCCAAAGTGCATGGCATACTGGCTATTAGTACTTCCTTCAAGCGATGGCATTGTAGTCTTTGGGTGTTGTTTTTTTTTCTCCTCATAGTTGTTTAACTTGCATAAAATTATGATTAAACACTTACTTTGTGGGATGCTTGCTGTACATGGAGAATAAAGGATCAAGAATTCTGGAACGTGTCAACCCTCTGCTACTAGCTATCAAAATCTTTGGGTGAAAAGCTGACCCCAAATTTGTATGCATACTTTTTTTTTTTTTAGTTGAAGGTCTGGAAGTTTTATGCAAACCATTTAGTGTTCTGGTTTGCATAAGAATAAATATACATCAATTGACTTTCAAGAAATAATTATCTTCCTCCCCCCCCTCCAGCCCCCGCCATTCCCTCATCTCTCCCCAAGGGCCTCAGTATCCACTGAAAATATTTTTTGTGTTTTACATATCAATAAATATGTACAACTAACTTTTCAGGAGTTTGCAGTTGAATTACAGCAGTCTACACTGGGTGCCAGAAGCCCATTGGGATTCCACTGTTGAAAGTGAACAATATCCACAGGCATTTATATTAGCTTCCTTTTAAAACTATGGCATTTCTGATCCTCTAGCTAATAAACATCTTGGCAGACTTGAAATGTAGTTATTATTATTTTCTATAACACATTCAGTATCCAAAATGCTTTATGATTCTTATCTAGTTCACTCTCACAACAACCATGTGATTAGAGCTGATATGCTGCTATCCAGCAAGACACTGCAATGTATGCCAGTATCCAGATGGATACAGAGTGGTATCTTATCTGGTTGATAATATCTGGTAAACCAGATAACCTTTTACTGTGTAGGGATGGGCGAATGCGGTTCGGAAGTTCGGAGTTCGGACCGAACTCGACCAATTCGGTCGACCGAACCGAACCTCCGAACCGAACTTGATTTTTGAACTGAATCGAACAGAACCGAATTTCCGAACTTGGCTCTGTTCACCCATCCCTGAAAGATAATATTCCATTTAGTTTAATGGGGTTTGAATTTCCGAACTTTGTTTGGAAGTTTGGAGTTTGGACCAAACTCAAATAGTTCAGTTGACTGAACCGAACTCCGAATCGAATTTCCGAACCGAACCAAATTTCTGAACTCATTTCTGTTCGCCCATTCCTATTACTGTGTACCATTTACCAAATTATCATTTACCACATTATTGTGTCATTTTTTAAAATTATTTTTTTAGTCCCTCCTTCCCTCTGCACCTGTTTTTAGTGCAGTAACGGTAACATTTGAATATGCAGTAATGTAGTAGATGGTAATCTGACAACTGGTTAACATTTGTGGTAATATTTGGTGTAACTGTCAAACTAACTAGATACTAATCATGGGTAATAATTTGGGTAACATCATGCCATTGCTTTCATCAGAAAGGTCTGGAAAACTACAGTGGGGTCTATCCCAAGCCTTGTGAATTTCACACTCATGTGCACATATACTCAGTTTTTGTGCGACACTATGTGCTGGCACTATGTATTGCCGGTGCACACAGTTTCTGCATGCAGGCTTTGGGATTGGCCCCACCATCATTTATTGGCAGTTAAATTAATATTTTTTGAGAAAAATAAAAGTTTGCGGTTGCTAGAATAAGTGAAATGGTATTGTGTGACTACAATAATGTGTCACCCGCAGTAGCAGGCAGCGCCCTGTCTGCACCAAATCCCAGGTAGCGCCTACCTCTGTGGACAAGGGGTCCTCCAGGTAGCTCCTGCAGTGTTGTCTCAGAGACCGCTCTGGCCCCAGCCAGTCACAGCTGGTACTGAGAGATTCAGGGCGAGATAGGAAACATCCAGCACTTCCTCTTCCCCTAGGGAGGGGGCAGGTGTCACATTTCTGTCACTCTTTTTATAAATAGGGGAAAAGGCTAGGTTTCCCAGCTGAACTGTTCAAACTGGATTGGGCCTTTTTCTCCTAAATATATAAATGGAGGTTTACACTTACTTTGAAGTCCGACTAGCAAAGAAAGTATTGTAAAAGACAATATATTTATAAATAAGGGAACATTAGACTTTTGGTATATAAAAATATATGCAAAGTTTACTTAAATATAAATAGAAAATATCAGTAGCTTACATAGAATGGTATAATTGCCAATCAAAGGGTGTCTTCAGACGTTACGAGATCACGGTGAACCACGGTGAATACCCACCTGTGGTCACCGTGTCTCGAACGTCTGTTTGCGGCGCGCCAGATGTTCGCCACGGTGAATCCCCACATGGGGTCCATTTGAACCACGCTTCCCGGGCTAGCCGGGGGAAGGTCCCAGGAAGCGTGGTCAAACGGACCCCGGGCTGGGACCAATGAAAAGTCACGTCTGGCCGCGCGCCACGGCCCGGGATCCCCGGCGGGATCCTGGGCCACGGCGCTTCCGGCCTGACACGGCGCCCGCAATGGCCCCGCCGCCCGCCCGTCTCCTCGGAGGGCGGGCGGCGGGGTGCGTGGAGGGGGCGGGGCCATGCGGNCGTGGAACAATTCAGAATGTTTAATGACCCCCTAGCCTCTAGGAATTTAAACTTGATACCATATTTGGTAGGAGGAGGGTATGGGAGATGATGGATAAGCAAAATGACATGTTTTCATTGGATGGTGGCAAGCCAGATGGCAAGTTTTGATTGGCTGCCAAGGCAAAATAAAAGTGACTGCACAGCCATTTTCCATTCTCTTTCTTGAATTTGACTATGTGTGCTACACTGCTGATCTGTAAGTAATTGACTTGAGGGAGGAGGGATGTCTGTCCTGTCCTGTCCTGTCCATAGGGAAAATTCTGGGGGACAGGGGTTAGTTGTTTTTGTTTCCAGTGCCATGCCATAATTACAGCAGCTGCCTCCAGCCCAGAGCTGCTCCTGCTGCTGAGGCTTCAGGTTGTACCATTGGGGGCTGGGAGCCAGCTAACACTCAATCTGGTGGGGTAAGACCCCCTGCCCCCCCCAGGACTTTACTATCCCCCCTCCTTTGCAGGGCGTGAGGGGTCAGGGTCAGGGGCGCCCCCCTTTTGAGGGATGTCTTGTGGGAGGGAGTAAAGTGACAGCTGACCCAGCATCACCTCAGGACACCAGCCCAGAGCTGCCCCCGCTGCTGGGACCCTGAGGTTGTGCCGTTGGGGGCTAGGAGCCAGCTAAGACTTGCCCCAGTGTGATAAGACCCCTGACCCCCCCAGGACTTTCATCTCCCCCCTCCTTTGCAGGAGGTGAGGGGGTGGGCACATGCCCCAGGACCCTTGGGTGTGGCCCTTAGGTGGGGTATGAGGGGGGTTGGGATACGTTGGTGACAGTATAAGGATGACTGGTTGATTGGGTGGAGGTGTTGGGGTTTGTTTTAGAGGGAGGGGTGGGAGAGGGTGAATTGATGGAGAAGTGGGGAATGGCTCTTTCTCCTAATGTAAGGGGGAGAGGGGATTGGATTGGGAAGGATTGGCTCTATCCGCCCCAGTATGAGGGGTTGACTCAAGTGGATTGGGTTTTTTTTACTCTCCTGTGAGAGAGTGGAAGGTTTGGGGTGGAATTTGGGGTGGGTGGGGGATGGATTTTCCTTGTGGACTGGGTGGGACAGACACCAGGGGAGGTGGGGGGACAGGCCTGTGGGGGTTCAGTAGCCATTGGGGTTGTGATGGGCAGGGGCAATTATGGTACCTCTGGGAGGTCAATAACAGCAGTGAGAAGGGACAAGTACATGGTGTCTGTCCTTCTCACTGGCCCCTGGTGTGGTGATCGAGAATGGGAAGGGCTCAGGTCTAGGGCTGCTGCTGATCAACGTGAGGTCCGTTGTTTATAAATCTATAACAATCCATGATTTAATCCTGGATCACTCAGCCGACCTTGTGTGTATTACAGAGACCTGGCTGGACACTGAGTTGGGGCCAATTTTGGCTGACCTTGTTCCAGTTGGGTATTCTGTACAGCATCAGCTCTGCCCAGTGGGATGGGGGGTGGGGGGGCAGTGGTGTAGCCATTATTTTTAAGAATGCCTGGTCTGTGAGGAGATTTCCTGTGCAACCTGTCGTGGGTGTGGAGGGTCTCTGTTTGGTGTTGGATTTGGCCGGAGACAGACTGGGGATACTCCTGATATACTGGGCACCCACCTGTACAGCAACCTCCCTGTCCGCACTGACTGAGCTGGTGTTGGAGGTGGTCTTGTGGTCCCCCCGGTTGATAGTTCTGGGGGATTTCAGTATTCATGCCTAAACCAGTCTTGGGGGGGGGCAGAGTGTGAGTTTATGGCTTCCATGGTAACCGTGGGCCTGTCTCAGAGAGTAGTTGGCCCGACACATATTGGGGGACATACCCTAGATATGATATTTTGCACAGGCCTTGAGGTGGGGGATCCGTTAGTGGGGGAGGTGTCAACAGTGCCCTTGTCATGGACGGATCATTATCTCCTCCAGACGGGTATCCTGGTGCATGTCGGCCCCTGGGAGGGTGTGGAAGCAGTTAGGTTTGTTCATCTCTGAAGGCGTATGGAACCAAAAAGGTTCCAGATAGCTCTAGGGAATGTTTCCTCTGACCTTGATGACCGCTCACTCAATGACCTTGTGTCTATGTGGAATTCCGTGTTGACTGACATCATAAACCATGTGATCCCCAGGCGTCCACTCCCAAAGCGCTGACAACGCAGCTCCCCGTGGTACACGGAGGAGCTGCGGTGGATGAAGCATGAAGGGTGGCCGTTAGAGCGACAGTGGCGTCACTCACGTGCTAAAGTTGACCGATTGCGGCATAGAGACTGGTTACGTACCTATGCTGTTGCGGTGCAGACATCAAAGAAGGTTTTCTTTGCTGCCCTCATCGTGTCCACTAAGTCCCGCCCAGCTAAACTGTTCTGGGTGGTGAGGAGGCTGGTCAGTCCAGCCTCCCTCCGCCTTCACTTAGAATCATCAAATACTCACTGTGATTTGTTTGTGGATTTCTTTGTGGACAAAATCACTCAAATTCACCATGGTTTTGATGCAACTTTTTAAGCAGAGGATGGGTCAGAGGCAGTAGAAGCCCCATACTGTCCTTTTGTCACAGGGGGGAAGGGTGAAAGGGAAGAAGGGTTGGGGTTTGGTAGGGAAATAGAAAGTAACAACAGAGGGGGAGGAAAACAATAGAGAGAAGCCCCGGGAGGGGCTCACAAAGACAGGCGGGAAGAACACCTGCACAGGAGGTGGCTCTTTCTCTTTGGTGGAGTCTCTCGAGGAAATAATGTCCCTCAGGATATTGGGTGGGCTTTCCTCCGTTAACAAGAGGCAACCCTTTTCATCATTGGGACAGAGAGAGAGAGAGTCAGTTTCCCCCACAGGAAAGACAATACAAAAGGGACCCACCCGTTCAGGGAAATCCTCGGGCCCAGGGCACCGTGAGCAAGGGAGGTGCAGGGCGAGGGAGGGGGAATCCCAGCAGGGGAAAGGGGAATGGGGAAAGGGAAGGGACTTGGGAACTGGGAAGTGCATGGGAGCAGGCTTACACACAGGAAATGGAGTGAATAGGTCAAAAGGGAAAAGGAATGGGGTTGGAAGCAGGTCACCACCACCGAATACCACTAATCACAATCACCCAGGAAACAATATCAATATCACACCCACACTACTCACTTACTCACAAGAAGTGCTCCAGGGAAGGGGTACACAGGGATCAGTCACTCTCCAAGAAAAAGCTCAGGTCAATGGCACAACAGAATACAATCACTCCAGGGCCAGTCTCTCAAAATGATTACCGGCGGGGCTATTACCACCACTGGTTCCTTATATGGGGTTAACCTTATTTGCAGCAGGTGAGTCCAGGGCGGGGCCCCAGGCCGCCGCTGAGCTTAGTGTTGCTGTTACCTTCCTGTGGGGCAGGGCTACGAGTGTCCAGGAAGCACGGTGTAGCTCTGCCCCCAACAGCGGCCTTCCAGACACTCCAAGAGCACCCCCCCACCGCAACAGCTGACAGGCCACGGGACCCTCGCCACCGCACAGCCGCCGCCGCTGCTCGGGTCCTGACACCTGTTCTGTGGGAGGAATTTCAGGCTGTGTTGCCCTCGGATGCAGGGGATGCTCTTGGGACTGTGCAAGTCACCCATTGTGAGTTAGATCCATGCCCATCCTGGCTAGTTAAGGCTAGCTGGGAGATATTGAGGCCATTGCTGGCAGGAATAATCAACGTCTCCCTTAGGGAGGGCAGGGTGCCAGATTGTCTCAAGGAGGCGGTGGTGCGACCCCTGCTCAAGAAGCAATCTTTGGATGCTGGCGCTCTGGCCAGCTATCGGCCAGTCTCTAATCTTCCCTTTTTAAGGAAGGTTATTGAATGGGTGGTAGCTCGGCAGCTTCATGGGCATTTAGACTGGGTCAATTTTCTTGATCCCTCACAGTCGGGCTTCCATCTGGGTTATGGCATGGAAACTGCGCTTGTGACCTTGGTCGACGACCTCTCCCATGAGTTGGAACAGGATCGCTCGACCCTGCTGATCCTGTTAGATCTCTCGGCTGCATTTGATACCGTTGATCATGAGTTGTTGGTGACTTAGCTGCGGGACTGGGCAGGGACTCGCGGGACTGTTCTTGAATGGTTCCGCTCTTTCCTGACTGGGAGAACCCAGCGTGTGGTCCTGGGGGAGTTTTCATCTTCGCCCTGGGGCCTCTGCAGGGTTCCATCTTATCCCCTCTCTTGTTCAAGGTGTATATGCAGCCTTTGGGGGAGGTTGTCCGGGAGTTCGGGGTGAGTGTCATCAATATGCTGATGACACTCAGCTATATCTCTCATTTTCCTCTAACTCAGGCCCAGCAGTCTCGGTGCTTACCCGGTGTTTGTCAGCTGCGGGGGATTGGATGAGGGCGAGCCGCCTGAAACTAAATCCTGACAAGATAGAGGTGATGGTTGTGGGGAGGGCCGGGGGGGGGGTTAGTGGCCCCCATCATTGATGGGGTCCATCCTCCCCTGGTTTCGTGGGTCCAGAGTCTGGGGGTTCTCCTGGACCCGCAGCTTCGCCTGGCTGCCCAGGTGGAGGCTGTGGTGAAAGGGGCATTTCACCAGTTACATCTGGTGCATTGGCTCGGGCCGTATGTCTCGGACTCAGATCTGGTCACAATCATCAATGCTTTTATTACCTCAAGACTGGATTACTGCAATGCACTGTACGTGGGGCTACCCTTGGTACTGGTTCAGAAGTTGCAGCTGGTGCAGAATGCGGCCGCCCGTCTCTTGACTGGATGGGCTGACGCGAGCACATTACACCAGTGCTCCATTCTCTGCACTGGCTGCCAATAGTTTTCTGGGCCCAATTCAAGGTGTTGGTGTAACCCTTTAAATCCCTAAACAACTTGGGCCCCACTTACTTGCAGGACCACCTCACTCTCCGGGTCCTGGATCGGCCCCTGTGGTCAGCTGGGGGCATCCTCCTCAGGGTCCCCCAGGTTTCCCGGGTGTCCACCATGAGGAGGGCATTCTCTGTAGCTGCACCGCTGCTGTGGAACGCCTTCCTGTTGGAGGTCTGCTTAATTACTGACCTCCCCTCTTTCTTCAGACACTGTAAGACTTAGCTGTTCTGCCAGGCCTTTCCCGAGGGAGGTGGGGTGGGTGGGTTGGGTTAGGGCGGGAAGAAATGGGTTTTAATTTATTGTTTTAATTGTTGTTTGGTGTATATTTCAACGTTTTAAAAAGTTGTGAGCCACCCCGGGATGCCTGAAGCAGGAGGGGGCAGCATATAAGTTTTAAAAATAAAATAAATAAAATAAATATAAGGAGCAAACATCAAGCTACCAGTGACTTACCAACACACTCCCCAGGTATAGCCTTGCATTCCGCCCTCCCTTCCCTCTGGGTATTTTCAGATGTTACAAGATCACAGTCAACCACAGTCAACCACGGTCAATCCCGTAGCGGGGCCAAAGGGCCCTGAACGTCTGTTTCGGGGGAGCCAGATGTTCACCACAGTCAATCCCCACCAGGGGTCGAAAATAACCATGCTTCCAGAGCTCCAGCCTGGACCATCTCCAAAAGCGTGGTCAAAGCGATTCCCACCGGGAAGCAAAAAAAAGTAATGACTGAACGGTAACCACCGGCCAGAATCAAGCAACATGATTCCCAGCCGGGGACAAAGCATGCAGTGTCACTGCCAGGCAACGAGCAACAACACAGGCCGGGGAGGGAGATTTAAAGGGCACACGGCAGCAGCCGGGACATGCTGCCCCAGTGCCTTCCGGGTGCTTTGACCACGGCCCGGCCCGGGAGCGGCGTAACGTCGATTGCGCTGCCCCGGGCCATGGTCTGCTGGTCCGATTCCCTGCCATGGTCCCGCTCCCATCACATCTGTTTAGGGCCTCTCTTGCCCATGGGGGGTGGTTAGCCTGCCTACCTGGACTGACCTGCCTCTGCTTGCTACCCTTGCTGATGCCCATGCTACCTGCCTACCTGGATTCATTGGTGCACTACCTTGACCATGCCCCTGCATGCTCCTCTTGATGACACCATGCTACATCTGCCTACCAGGATTGACTTATGCTGTACCCCAAACATGTGTCTACCTGACCTGCACTGCTCACACAAGGGTACAGATTTTCATCTGGCCATAGAAGAGATGATTACTAGCAGAAATTATAGAAATACATTTTCTGAGTGCTTCTGAAGGCCACTAGCTACATTCAGGTGTAGCAAAAAGAATATTCATTAACTTGTTCTAAGCAGTATTAAATACATTGAAAAGCACATATCTATTGGAAGCCAGCTCTTTAACTAAACCTTAACTTTCAGGCCATAAGGGCCAAAACTTCAGGGATATTTGGAGTGAAGAGTAAGACGTGAATGTCATCCACAGGGTCTGGATACTAGGATAGGAGGCAAGGGCAGGGGGAGTACTCGCCCACTAGACTTCATCTGCCCCACCTCTTAAAGGTGCTATGATGTTTCAATGCTCCATAAGGGATGTGGCCATGTTGGAACAGGGCATGAGCGTGTCAGAAAGGGGTGGGCCAGAAAGACTGTCTCACCCCTTTCTGACATGGCTTTCCTTCCTTTCCCAAATTAAATGTTCTGGCAATGCCTTTATAAAAGGATCATTAAATGAAGCTAACAGTTACGGCTGATTTCTGAAAAGCAAGAAAAGACTTCACTTCTAAGTGTAGCGCAAACAGAAATGACCTGAATTTGTGTTTGCTATGCTTCAGAAAAGCAAGAACTATGTCTTTTAGAAGCCCACCAATTTGGAAAGTAATGGTTTCTTTAAAGGGGAATTGCTTTCAAGCAGATGTCCTCTGGGACTTGAGTCTCAAAACAGGCAATTTGCATAATCATTGTCCGCATTCAAATTCCCTATTTTTCCAATCTAAATAAGGTCCAGTGTGGATTTTTAAAATTCTTCCTGAGTCATGGGTCATTATAATACTGTTGGTATATAATGATTAAAATTCGAAACAGCCACATTAGGGAGGTAAGCTATTGTTGTCTGCATTTATGAAAATATGCTGCCATATACAACCAGAAGGAGAGACTTATCAGGGGAGCTATTAGGGATATACATTAAGTAAATAAACATATAGTCAACCTATACCGTACACATTTTCTGGCTTCTAGGGAAAGCTAAATAAAAGCATGTGCTTTTTCCATAAGCAACATTTCAGCAGCCATAAAGAAATATGCACAGCATGTTTCCATTTCATCTTTATGTATCTCTTAATTAAAGATGTGCCAAACCCCTTGAAAATAACTCACTTGGTCAGTGAACCACATTATTCGGTGATTTGTGGATATCACAAAAGAGAAAGCTCGGCATTTTGATTCACTCTTCAAATCAGCATGGCATCCCATTGCATTATGTTTTTAGCCGATCTGGGCAAAATGACTTGCGTTGCTTCACATCACATTGCTATGCATCAGGTCAGAGTATCAACTTTTTTAAAAAAATGTATTAGACAGGGGAGGTTTTAGGCAGTCAATATTAAAATCAGAGCAAGTTGAGTGGAAGAGCTGTACCTGAAGCAGGACTTGGATATTTCTCTCCTAAATAGAACTGCACTTATTTTATTTTATTTTTTTAGAGTAGAAATCATCAAGTGGGAATAATCAAATCACTTTATGGACACAGAAGGGACTACTTGACCAGATTTAAGACCTTGTTCCACTGAAGTCTATGGAAGTAAGGCTGGTGTCTCAGATTCTTAAGAATATTTTGATTGTTACCAAACAACTGAAATATCAAAATAAAAAGATAGAAACAAATTAATTCAGATGATATCTTTTATTGGACTAACTGTAAATTCTGTCATTTGAACTACTGTGTTTCTATCTCTTACATTTGGGAACAACAGGGCAACCAGCCACTCTGTTTAGACTGCAATAAACAGGGTAACATAGCAGGAATATCCAAATAAGCCGATATGTGAATATTCTTTTCAGTTGTGAATATTGTTTGGAAATTGTACTTCATGACCTACAAGATCCAAATTGTGGAGATAGCAAATCACTTCACTGAATCATTTATTTGAATATAATTACACTGTTGAGGATCAACCCATTCTAGAGCTTTCATCTTTAAAGTATGCAACCTATTAATGCTCTGACAAATTTAGCTGGACAGTCTTAAGTAATCTCCAGTGGGTGAAAACAGAAGTGGTGGCTGCATTGTGGCCTGCTTTGCCCAGCATTGGAAAGCCATGGCAAACACAGTCTGGACCAGGTCAGGAAGGATGCCAAACAAACATGACCACAGCTGGGGTGCCTGGGAGGTTGGGGAGCAAAGCAAACGTGCAGCCAGCTGACCACAGCATCCTTACACCCCCCTCCTGCCATGACAAGCAGCTATGGCAGCCAATGACAGTCAGCCATGGGAGACCTGACTTGGGCCGGGAACAAATGTGATAGCCCACGGTGACCCTCTTTGGCCCAGGCAGGTGGACTTTAGCCCAGACTGTGACTTCGGGGGTTTCCCACAATCAGGGCCTGGACTAGCTGCCAACAAAGCTCAGGGCAATCCCAGGCCAACATCTGGCAGCACCTGCACAGACATGTACGTGAACTCCGGTCCCAAGCATGCCACAGTGGGCAACAGCGGGCCACTGTCACATCTGTTTTTGCTCATTCTGATTAACTCTTTATTTTGTTATTAACACTTATGAAAAGGTTCAAAACATGTATTCAAGCTTCAGCATTCTGTTCATGTTCAGGTCTCAACTCAGCGGAGCTCATGCAGCCTTACAGTCAGCATTATGCAGAATATCTGTTCAAGGGTTTGCATTTCTCACACCGTCTCACACTGATAGCAAGGGAGAGCAACTGCTGTGGTTTTTTTGACTGTTTAGAAAATTGGACGGCAGACAACACTAATGACTGTGAGACTGCTGACTGGTTTTGTGAGCTTAAAAAGGTTAGCTTAGGTGGCAAAGTAAGGGATTGAGTGTTTCTTTCATCTGATCACAAGGTTTTACACTAGTAGTTTCAAATCTTCTTTACTGATCAGTTGAAGATTGTGTAATCTCTCTAGCATGCAGATGCTGGATAAAGGAATATTATTATAACATCCTTAATCTCTTCCCTTCCCCTTCCCCTGCTTTCTTTTGTGAGCCAATCCTTGTTCCTTTGGGAGCTGAAAGTTTTGAATGGAATTTGAGGAAAGGTGCATTTCCACTTTCCAAGAAGCAATTTTCTGCAAAGAGATTATCTGCATTTCCAGGAAAAGCTACAGCTTGTTACTAGTGTAATCTAAGAGTAGACATATTTAAAGCAATACTACTCCTGATGACCACAATACATGAGGCTATATAGTATAATAATCAGGTTTTTATTTTAATACAACTTCAGAGAGATTTAACATACAGTTAGCAGCATGTTGGTAATTCTAATGATAGCATTTTTTTCTGAAGCAGAAACTTTTACTTTGTGCAATGTTGAATTGTCCACATTTGCTCAAAATTGAATAGCACGATCCTCATTCTTCAAGTGCATGTATGTAAATTGCATGCCAAAGTGGTGTATTAGACTTAAGTGTGTGCCAATCTGACATTCCCAGCAAGAAGCATAATTGCCATCCATCCTCCACCCATTTGTTTACCCATTAAATATCACTTACCTCGTCAAAGCCAAAAACAGCCCCTTTGCATGGTCGTCATTTTAGTGTGGTCTCATCATAGGTAGGCATGCCCTAGATACATAGGTGCATTCTGCACTCCCATATTATAGACAGCAGCCTATTGACCATGGTTATGCTGCACAATAACCATGTGCAGCATTTTCCTGTCAATGAGGATCTGACATCAGCTAAGTCTAGTGCAGTACTGCAATGTGCAATTTATTCACCAACAATCCCCTCATGCACCTGGATGAAAGAGGATTACTCCTTAAGCATGGTGTAAGTTGGTCTTAAGAATTTTGAATGGCTTCAGACTATATTTGGTCTTCATTTTCCTTCTGTCTTGCATAGTGATTCTAGCCAGTAACACCAACAAATTAACCAGGCCATGTTTCTTAGCTACATTTGTTGGTGTAGTAATAGCCACTGGGGGGCTACTGCTTCAGTGTCTAATGGGGCAAAACTCCCAAGGGGACTGTTAATAATGTATGCCACAATTTTTTGTTGTTGCCATTTTTATACCCCTCCATCCTTGTCACAGTTTGTTACTCTACTACAGCTCCTCCTCTCACATGTATGTCACACAAATCACACTCTTCCTCCTGTATACAGTTTTAATACTTGTAATGTAGTATTTCATTTATTATATGAGTATCTTTTAAATGTTAAAATATAACTGAAAAGTATGTAACAAGAACTCTTCTGATACTTTCCAAAACTGTCAGTCAATTATGTGTCATTTTTTGCATTTTCCATGGACAGATCTCTAATGAGTACATGTGCGCAGATAGACCAACAGACCTCTGATCTGTATCTCAAGTTATAAGTCCCTCTTACATCATCCAAACTTTAGGGACTCCTGTACTTAAAGAATAGGAAATCATTCTAGAGTGGCAGTCCATGCAGCCTTCTGAGTGGCCATCTCTTTACTCTGTGTGGCCTAGCGTGTATGTGTGCATTTGTTTGTTTGTGTGTGTGTGTGTGTGTGTGTGTGTGTGTGTGTATATATATAAAAACAGATGTGATGGTGGCCTGGTTTGACTGCAAGCCAGTGGCATGTCTGTTTTGACACCACCAGATGTTGGCCCACTTCTTCCCTGAGCCGTGTTGACAGCTAGCTTGAACTGTGACTTTGGAAAATCTCCGAGGTCACAGCCAGGGCTTAAGCCTGCCCAACTGGACCAATGTGGGCCAAAGCAGGCTAGAATGTATGCCCCGGACTGGGGGCTTCCATGGCCAGCAGTCATGTCTGTGCCTCATTAGCCATCATGGCTTCCCATAATGGTGGGGGCGGTGGGGTGCTGGGAGCACATCTCAAATGGGGTTGTCCTCCCATTCATTTGTTGTGTTCCCTGCTGTACCCGAGCTACGCAGCTGGTGGGATGGCTCTCTGGCCGGAGACAAATCAGTTCAGTGCTCAGCCTGGGCTTTTCCGCCCAGAGAGAGCAGTCCTGCCAGTTGCACATTGGTTTTTACCCTCTGTCTGTGTCTGTCTGTCTGTCTCTCTGTCTGAGCACACATACATGTTAGAAATCTATACAGTATGCAGAGAGCATAGGCTGAACCTGGGAGCAAAAGAAAGCCAACAACAAACACAGGAAATAATCAGAATAGGAGGTCTGCAGGGAGGGAAGATGGAGCAGAACAGGCAAAGATGAAGGTAAATGGGAGGTGGTACAGAAAGATGGAAGGCTAGACTGCATTGGGGTAATACCCACATTTTCGTGGGGGTATATACCACTCTATACTACTCTCTATACACCCCACTACTAAATGACTGCACCAGAGTAGGGCTGAAATAAGAATTGATTTTCTTGTGGAAGTCTGGTAAGAATCTTGTATCAGGGTCAAGATCTCACAGACATCTCAAACCTGATTCAGATTCTCATGAGATTTCTTGATCTCCCTCCCCCACCCCATGCCCAGGCTGGTCTCCCAGCCCATAAAAATTGATGGGGGGGGAGTCACGCTGTTTCCTGCTCAGCTTACTTTGTCTAGGGCTCACAACTGTCTTAGTGGGGAAAGCTTACCCATAAAGGGATGTGCGAATGCTGTTCGGAAGTTCGGGGTTCAACCTGAACTTGGGGTGTTTGGCCCATTTGTGAACACCCCGAATCTGAATCTACCCCCGAACGAACCGAACGAACCAAGTTCAGGTTCCGAACTCGGTTCAGGGGCAGAACCTGTTTTCCCTCCCCCCTCCAGGCTTCACGGGTGGAAGAGGTGCCGGGGAGCACCTCCCCTCCTGCACAGCCTGGGATTTTTTTTGAAACACCCACCCCCGGGCTTGCCCATGTCCCTACCTGGTGGTGTTGGGGCTCTGGCCCTGGGTCCGGCAGCGGGTGGGTCCAGCAGGGGGTCCAGCGATGGCAGCACTCTGGAGCACTTCAGGCCACTGCTAGGCCTTCCAGGTCAAACCGGAAGGCCTATTAGCAGCCTGAAGTTCTCCAGAGTGCCACCCCCGCTGGACCCACGGACGTTGCCACGGCCACCGCCAAACCCGGGGCCAGAGCCCTGGCACCCCCAGGTAGGTCGGGCTCCAGCCCTGGGTCCGGTAGTGGTGCTCTGGAACGCTGCCACTAGCAGACTCACTGCCAGACCCACCTGCTGCTGAACCCAGGGCCAGAGCCCCAGCACCACCAGGTAGGGCCGTGGGCAATCCCGGGTTTTTAAATTTTTTTAAAAAAAATTAATCCCAGGCTTGGCAGGGTGGGGGGAGGTGCTCCCCGGCACCTCTTCCACCTGTGCAGCCTGGAGGGGGGAGGGAAAACTGGTCCCCCCCCACCCAAATGGGTTCAGCCCCCCTGAACGGTTTTGGGTTCGGCTGAATCCCAAACATGCCAAACACCAAACCACTCGGTGTTCGCACACCCCTATCCCCATAATAAATTTTCAGGAAAGGGAGGGGGAGAACAGGAGGGAGGGGAAGACTCAGCTGATGCCTTAGCATTCTAATGTGTAATAGGAGTCAACAGCGAAGAGACTGCTGAAAAGTTGTTCTGAGCCTACCTCTTTCCTTCAGCTCTCCCCTCTCCCATCTGGAATTCCTTTCCAGGTGAGAGAGGGACACCCGGATGGAGGGGACAGTTCTTGAGAATTCTAGCATAATGTTGAACCTAACAGAATGCTGAAAAGCTGTGCTGAGCCCAACTGTTCCCTTCAGCTTTCTGCCCCTCCCAATCTGGAAACAGGAAGGAGTACTGTAGTTGATTTGCACATGTTTATTCATGTGATTACTAGGGTTGAAATGAGGTCTAACCTTGGTTGAGATTTTTTGGTGAGAATGGCCTTCTAGTTGAGATTCTCAGGGTCAAGAATCTTGCAAGAATTGTCATTCTTGCTGCAGATCTTGATGAGATTCTCAAGAACCTCAAATACCCATCCACCCCAAACCTTCTGTGTATGTGCAAAATGACCACTGGAAGATTATGCATACACAGAATGGTTGTGGTGGCCATTTTGCACATATGCAGAGCATTTTAGGAGTTTTGAGACTCTCACAGAATTTTTGAGACACCTCAAAAAACACTCTGTGCATGTGATGGCAGCCAGGGGACATGCATGCACAGAATGGCGATAATGACCATTTGCACATGTACAGAACATTTGGGTTTTTTTTCAAGTATATCACAGATTCTTGTGAGAATGCACAGTGTTCTTGTTTCAGCACTAGTGATTACTAGTGGCAGCTGGTGGGCTCTAGGGTTTGTGGGTGGGGTCAAGTCAATGCCTTCATCACCTCGAGGCTGAATTACTGCACCGCACTCTACGTGGGACTGCCCAACAACCTGGTATGGAGGCTGCAGATGGTGCAGAATGCCGTGGCCCGTCTCCTTAAGGGGGCGGGTCGCAGGGAGCACATGACACCAGTGCTCCGGGCTCTGCACTGGCTGCCTATAAAGCACCGGACCAGGTTCAAGGTGCTGGTTATAACCTTTAAAGCCCTTCACGGCCTGGGCCCTACTTATCTGCTGGACCGCCTCACTCCTCATGTGCCTGTGCAACCCTCTGAGATCATCTGGGGGAGCCTTTTTGGAGGTTCCCCGGGTGAGGCGGGTGGCCACCAATGTTAGATCTTTCTCAGTGGCTGCCCCTGTGCTGTGGAATTTGCTCCCGGAGGAGGCTCGGCTGGCTCCCACTCTCCTGCTAGTTTGGCATTTATGTTAGACCTGGCTCTTCTGCCAGGTTTTTGGCAAGAGGGAGGGGTGGGGGGGAGGGTCTTTTTTCCTCTGTATTTGTATTTTTAACTGTTTTAAATTGTTCAATTGTTTTATTTTTTATTGTTGTTCGCCACCCAGGGCTGCACTGTGAGCAGGAGCAGCGGGATATAAATTATAAATAAATAAATAGTAGGCAGGGCTAAGACAACCATGGGTGGAACCAAGACTAAAATTTGAAATTAACATTTAATTTTACAGCCTCAGTTCCTCATCTGCAAAAAAAAATGGGAATGTGTATGTGTCTGTCTCTCCCTGTGTTCCCCTCACCCATGTCCTTCTTAGATTATAAGATCACTGGACAGGGACCTGTTTCCAATAACCACCAGCAGGCACTGTGTTCAGTGGCAGGAGTACCATAGCAGACAAAACAGAAGTATCGTAACAGCTAGCCCAGATTACAGAAATTTCCAGTACCTTAGAAAAGGTACTGAAATACACAGACAGCATAGGCTCCAACTAAACTGCATGAAAAATGCTGCAAAGCCCAACAGGATTATGTGACATCCTAAATGACACACCATAAATGCTGCATAAAGGATTCTCTCCTCCTGGCTCTGTCATTGACTTTCTGTGTGTCCTTGACCATTCCCTTTGCCTACCAACAAGGGGATAATACTGCTTCTTCCCCCTGATGGAGGGCTGTGAGCATTAACATTTACACAGCAATTGCAACATGCTACCTAAATTTGAATATTTGGATTACTCTTGGGACTTGGAAGATTCACTCAGCTGAGCATCTCAATTGGATCTGGACTTATGGAAAGGAGATCAGGGTGACTTCTCTGGGTGGTACTGGCCTTCAGAAATGTCAAACTTTTCTGTCAGTACATCCAGCCAAAATTCAAGTTAGGGGTGGGACTCCAGGCTTATTATTGGTGTTGGTTTCTATTGGTGTCAGCTCCCTTGTGTTTTGGATCCCCTACCGGTGTCAGTTTTATTGGTGTTGGATCTTTCCCATTGAAGTCAAAGGGAAATTTTCCCATTGACTTAAATTGGAAAGCCTCCAACTCTGAAACACTGGGGATCTGACGCAGACAGAAACTGAAACCCCCCGGGGCATCCCCCCACCCTGCTCCTGGCCTCGGAGGGTGGGGATGGGGATCAATTACCCCTAACACCCCCACCTGCTGAGGTCAGGCATTACACCCCTCCCCCGGACCCCTAAAGAGTCAACACTGGCTCTCACCTGTGGTCCTGTGTCCCAGAAGAGGGTGGGGGTGGGGGGGTGATGGCCACCATCAGCTGGGGTGCTGGCTCCGCTGCTGGTGGCTGGGTCTCCTCTGCTGCCGGTGGGAGCCGGCTCCACTGCCAGGCCTGGCTGCCTGGTGGTGGAGCCGGCTCCTGCTGGCAGCAGAGGATACCCAGCCATGGGCAGTAGAGCTGTCTCCTCTACCAGGCAGCCAGGTCTTCTCTTTCTTTCTTCTAATCTTCTAGGTCCCATGCCAGTCCTGGAACTCTGAAGACTTCTTCTGGCATCTTCACTGCCTATGTGCAAAATGGCCATCTAGGCCATTCTGTGCATGTGCAGCCCTCTTCCAAAATGTCACTGGCAGCGGAGCTGGCACCCCATCTGTCAGCGGCCGTCACTCCACACCCTCCGCTGGGATCCAAGACTGCACATAAGACTCAGTCTTGACTCTTTAGGGGCCCCGGGGAGGGGTGTAACCCTGGGCCCCAGCGGGTGTGGGTGTTAGCGGTAAATGATCCCCACTCCCAACCTCCGAGGTCAGAATCAGGGTGGGTGCCACTGCATGTGGCTTCCCCATGGGTTGTGACATCCCATTGAAGTCAATTGGGAGGATTTCCCTTTGACTTCAATGGGGAGTTCCGAGATCCTATAATTGGGTGCTGAGAGGGCCCAATTCTTGGATCTCTAGGTTTAAACTGAGAGTGGCATTATCGGCCACTCTCTGTTTAACCAAAACTGAAAGTCCTATCCATAATTTTAATACAAGGCTGTTATCAAAGCCTTTAGTGGAGTGTGGGAGAGGGGGATCAATTTCCCAACTCTGGTGTCAAAATGTCAAAATCCACCCCCCTAAGTTCAACTTTCACATCAGGAGGTCCTACAAAAACCTCAGCCCATGCTCCCTCAGAAGTTCCAGGTGGTGTATTGTTATAAACAGCAAGGAAAAACCCTTCATATTGGTCATTTGTTTCACAAAATGCTGCAATGAACAGCTCACAGGAGGCATTTCGTTTCCCTCTGGCATTGGCCAAAGCAACAGCAGCAGAAAACAAGGGAAACTTTCACAAGCCCCATGCTTGTAGGAAACGTTTTAAGAAGCAAAGGGAAAAACCTCAAACTGCTGCTGTGTTGTGTGAAGTAGCCAATTTGGGTGTGTGTGTGTGTGTTTCTTGCATTTTTTTAACTTTTCCTTACAAGAATGGACAGGGTCCCTGCCCTGGGCAGAGGGGGCTTACAGTCTAATACTCTGATGTGTTAAATCAACATACAATATATCCACTCCAATTAAATATCAGATATCTAAACTACATAAACACAAACCAATTATTAAAAAAACTATTTCAAAAATGGTTCAGCTCCAAGGTGGAGGATGTCCCCTTTCCCTCTTGCAGGGAAAAGGCCAAGGGGACAAATTCCATCTTGTGAGCTTGACTATTGCTGCTGTGTTGTGCAAAGTACCTGATTGCAGGGAGGGTTCTTGGACTTTCTGAACCTTTCTGTCAGGCAGCGCCCAGGGTCCTGGAGGCACAGGGTTCATGCCAGCATTCCCAGTGCAGCCGCAGCACTAGCCAGGGCCATGCAGGTGATCCCTGTGGGGTGGGGCTACTGGGCCCCACCTCGCAATTAGAGGCAG
This sequence comes from Sphenodon punctatus, assembly GCA_003113815.1. Taxonomy (NCBI): domain Eukaryota; kingdom Metazoa; phylum Chordata; class Lepidosauria; order Sphenodontia; family Sphenodontidae; genus Sphenodon; species Sphenodon punctatus. The sequence goes on along the minus strand of QEPC01012027.1, from coordinate 729,041 downwards.
CCATGCAGGTGATCCCCCAAGCAGCACAGGGGGAATCTGGCAGGGTGGGGCTGCCTGCAGCGTTGTGCTGCTTGTCGTGGCTGTGTGCACAGCAGGGAAGGTGCACAGAAGCATAAAAGAACAGCTATGGCCAAGCAGCTTTGCCGGTGATCAGCTTGCTGTGAGACTGGCCCCGAGTGATTGACTTTGCATGGAGAACATTGGTTCCGTGATTATGTGTAGAAGGTGTGGTGAATAAGCGGGAATTGTGTGAGTATACGAGTGAGAGGAAGTGCAAGTGCTTGTGTGCAACAGTGACAGAACTTACCTTCTAGTACCTCTTGGAGACCTAGACCTTCCTAATCCCACGAGCCCAAAGTGATTGTGTATTCCTCCCATCCTACCCAGGCCGTGCCCCTAGGTTGCTCTCCCTCCTTGACCCTCACTGTGTGGGATCACCCTACCTCCCTGAGCAGCTGGGTGTGGGTGTGCATGTGAGTGGTGTGGCACTTACAGAGTGTGAGGGCCCTGGGCCTGGCACTTCTGATTCCTCCTCCCTGTGATTATCTGGCCTTCTCCCATAAGGGAGTTTTAGGGCCACTAAGATCCTGAGGGAATACTATGCAGCCAGTGGGGTGCTGAATGCAAGGGGTGCGTGGAGAACAATTGAATCCTATCCCTTTCCCCCCTACAGTCCCCTGATCCCTGACACTTTCCTAACAAGAATGGACAGGGTCCATGCCCTGAGCATCTTACAATCTAAGGAAGTCACTCCCTTGCTGCACTCAGTCAACACACAATATATCCACTACAGATATCCAATATCCAAACTACATAAACACAAATTTTAAAAATCTAAAAGAAAATTTTATTTTAGATATATTCAGTCAATACGCAAAGCAAAATTTTTAAAATATCCAAAAATATTTTTAAAATTCCAAAACAACCAAAATACCCCAAACTCTAAAAAATAAACTATTAAAAAATCCAATATATATATTTTAAATACCCAAACAACCAAAATACCACCAAAGCTGAAAATATAAATCCAAAATAAAATGAAAAACACATCAGTCAGGGAAGGGGAACAATTAGAAATAGAAAAGCAATCTAAAAAATATTACTCAACCAAAGCAGGGTTCCAGTTGTTCTCAGTGTTCAGCAGCCTGCTAACTGGCCCAAATCTTTTGCTCTCTCTAACCCCCATGAACCACCATTCACATCTCCCCACACCACCCCTGGCCCCCATTCATATTTCCCCATTCTACACCAGGACATAATTTACTTGGGGGTTGGGAAGGCCCCCTTCCCAACCCCCAAGCTCCCATTCATATCTCCCCACCCTGCACACCATCCCAGGCCTCCAGTCACATCTCCCCACCCCATGTTTACCTAGGTCCCCATTCATATCTCCCCACCCTGCACTAGGGATGTGCGAACGCGGTTCGGATGTTCAGAGTTCGGACCAAACTCGGTCTGTTCGGACACCCGAACCAAACATCCAAACCGAACTCAAAAACTGCCGAACGGTTCGGTCATGTTAGGGTGAGTTCGGACGAGTTTGAGGACAGGAAAAATGGGGAAAATGTGACTGGAAGGGGGAGGTAGCTGAGGAGCAGACTTCCTGGCACCAGGGGTGGAGACCAGGGGTTGTTTCAGGGCCAAATGATACCGATAAAAAAAAATATATCTTTGAATTCGTTATCGGTATCGATAGCGCTATTTTCGAATGTTTGGCCAAGTTCGTCTGAACCGAACTCCGCCGAACCAAGCAACTGAACCCAAACTCGGGTTTTGAACCGAACGACTGAACATCCGAACATCTGAACCGCATTCTGTTCACACATCCCTACCCTGCATACCAACCCAGGCCTCCATTCACATCTCCCCACCCCATGCTACCCTAGGTCCCCATTCAGAGCACCCCAAGGGCCCTCAAACACTTACCAAGCAGCAGCAGGCAGTCAGAGCTCTCTGGGATGCTGAGGAGGTGCTCAGGAAAGCACAGCAGCCCTTATGCTCCCTGGTTCTTCCTACTTCCCCTTGCTTCTCCTCTCTCAAGTGCCGAAGAGGGAATTTTCAAAAGTACCCTCCCAGGTCAGCAAATTGCACAGGTTAGGGTTTCCACTGAACCCATCGCCTCTGCAGTGGCCATGACTCTGGGCTGTGATGCTTTGGTGGGTCACTCTTCAGAGTGACCCCACTTCCTCACGCCTGCACAGTCAGGAACAGCAGCTCCTGAGTGCTCCCCTCCCTCCTGAGATGTCTCTCTGGCCAGAGCAGTCAGGGGATGGTGCCAGGCCAGCTTCATTGACTCACTTTGGAGCCTTCAACTGATTAACAGATTCTTACTGTTGTGCCTGTTGCACTTGAGTCAGACAGTGGGCATTTTTACACACACCTTAAAGTACTGGATTTTTCAATCTTCTGGGTTTACAAGTCCACAAGTAAGTTCTGGATGCATTTTTCACACATACACTGCCCTGAGGCAGCCTAAAGTATCCACAGCTGTAGATGTGAGGGATTGTCATGGAAACCAAGTGGCCACAGCTGCCTGGAGCAAAGCAGCTTCCCAGGAGAACTTTTTTGCACACAAAAGTTCTGGGAGAAGTTCTATATAGAAGTTCAAAGAACCAGATGTTTAAGATCTGAGTGAGTGATTTAGACACACAGAAAGTTCAGGATGTAACAGCAAACATGCAGTAGAAATGTGCTTATAAAAATGCCCAATGTGGCAGCACTTCTTGGCACTGCCAGCCCCTTCCCCGGAAAGGGATTTTTGGAGGTGTGTGGGTAGCTGGGGGGTAAGGGAAATCAAGGGGTGCACCACCCCAAGAATTCATTTGGGGGGGACACCATCTTGTCTGGGACTGGAAACTGATGGGATGAGGGGAGCTGGAGGGAAGAAAGAGATGAAAATTGTGATTCTTGTCGAGAAACACAAGAAACCAAGAATCGAGTTTCAGCCCTATACCAGAGAAGCAAACATAAGGTGTGCAATCCAAGTGGTGATGCATACGGCCCACCAGTACAATGCTTGGCCAGGTGGCAAGCGTACATGTGCTCATGCACCTCGTGTGTGTAGCAAGCCACTTGGCGCAATGGCATGCCCCTGCCAATACGATTCCCCGCTAGCCCACACATCCCATAGCCCAGAGGATGGAGCAGGCACAGCTCTGTCCTGCTCCATTCCCCGGGCTGTGGTGTGTGTGGGCTCAGGGTGGTGGTGGGGGTTCGTATTGTCACGGGCGTGCTCCTGCACCAAGTAGCTTGCTGCATGCATGGGGTTCATGGCACATGTGTGCTGGCATAAGTTAACTTCACCTGGTGTAGGCGCACATTGCGCTGGGGTGTTGGATTGTACCCATATTTGTGAGATCACATTGTGACCAATACCTCCTCCCCCCTTTGCCATATATGAATTTGTCACCACTTTGCATGATATGCACTGTGGATAGCCCCAAGTATGTCGATAGGAAATGTTGCATGAATTTTCCATACAGGCCCCAAGAACAGAGTGGTTTGTTTTTTGTTTTTTGATGGTCAAAGATAACTATTAACTTAGGCCCTTTTTACACAGACACTCTAACACCAATAAAATGGGTGTTACATTTTATTATACATAGTACAGGGCAACACTGCAGCCCTGCAACATGGGCCCTTTTACACACGAGATGCCTCCACCCAGTTTCGCTGGGTTTAGCTGGGTGGAGGCGTCTGTGTAAACACCACTTGCGGTGGGTGTAGGTGCGTGCATGCTCCCGCGCAACACCCATCTCCACCCACCGCCCACCCGCGCAGCAACGGACTCCACTGCCGATTGCTCTGTGGGTGGTGGAAATGGGTGTTGCGTGGGAGCATGCACACACCTACACCCACAGCAAGTGGTGTTTACATTGACGCCTCCACCCATCTCCACCCAGAGAAACTGGGTGGAGGCATTTTGTGTGAAAAGGGCCCATGTTGCAGGGTTGCAGCTTGCCCTGTACCATGTATAATAAAATGTAACAACCATTTTATAGGTGTTAGAGTGTCTGTGTAAAAAGGGTCTTAGCAAACTACTATAGAAAAATCATAAAATCAGTCAAGAGCTGGGAAGTTCATTTCTCTCAAAGGCTGCAATTCTAAGGCAATTCACGGTTGTCCCTTCACACTAAGTTTTCAAACACACCCATTTCCATCCATTTCCAATTTCCACTCTTTTTGAACTATTCTCTAGTTAAGGGATGTCTGCAAGAGGGGAACTATCCTTTAAAGATCAGTGACAAGTTCAACAACTATGGATCCCCGAGTATGTGATCAGTCTCATAAAGGGTATGTTCCTAATCCTCAAGTGAGCACTCACATCAATCTCTTACAATAGCATGTACCTAGAAAGCAATTGTTTTGAGTTCTTTTCAGTGTGTTTCAGTTCACATTTGGAGGAAGGCCTGCCCAATATGTCCTAACAACTGGTGTCTTAGACCTTTCATGCCCATTGAGAATCCACAGATTTCTTGATGTCACCCATCTGCTCACTGGTTTCTTCCTTGAACTTGTTCTGTCTCTTGGGATCCAATCCAAAATTTCTTTGGTCCATCACTGATCCACTCTTCTTCTATATGCCCATTTGAATGAATGACAAGTAAAATATATAAATAGACAATTTCCATGAATATTTTCCATACATATTCATACATAATTGAAAAGTGATCTGCTTATGCTCCCTGGCTTGGAAATAATGCCAAAAATTTGAATATTTGCAGCAATACAATACCCAATGAATTTCATCCATTTTGAATCAGATCCAGTGAAGCAGATATGAACTGTTATTTGTTTAGGCTTCACTGAATATCTGTTCTGGATATTTCAATTTGACTATTTCAGTTATTTCAGTTATACGGTACAGTCATTTTTGTCATTTTGATATGTTGGTTATTTTGTTTTGGCAGTATTAGTGCTAGTGCACATGTGAGTGAAACAGTCAAAACAAAATAACTGAAATACCACAGAGACTGTCCCTAATACAAAATACTGAAATAACTGAACCGGAATAGCCCAAGAAGTGGATATGCTAATATCCGTTTCAGTCATGAATATTGTTTGGATATTCGGAGAGCTATCTAATATGGAAATAATATTCTTGAACATCAAATTCACTATTAGTTTCAACTCTAGTTAGAAGGAACTTGCCAAAATGATGGGTGAAAACAGATGGGGCAATGGCCTGCATTGGCCCACTATAACCCACCAAGGCCCAGGACTCACCCGCTCCTGCTCATCTGTTTCCCCACTGCTAGATGCTAGGCTGTATATGCCCCGGGTCTGGGATGATTCCTCCCAAAGATCCCAGGTGACCATCCCTGGCCAAGGGCCACACAGGCCAGTGTGGGCGACTGCATCTCTTTGACCCTGCCTATCCCCACGGTAGGGTGGGGGGCACCATGGCCATTTGTCATGGCTGCATGTCATTGGAAGGGGGTGGGGTGCTGGGAGCAGGACAAAACTGCCCGTCTGCATGTTTGTTGTATTTCCCCTGTCCAACCCCGGGGTGTGAGGGCAGTAGAACTCTGGCTGCCAGGGGTCTCAGGCAAGTCTGTTCTTTGCAGCCTGCTGACCTGGAGAGTAGTGGCCATGCTTTTACACCCTGAGGTGAGCTGGGGAGCCTCCTTGCCAATAGCACATCTTTTACCCAATGTTAACTTTGGGTGCAATTCTATTGCCAGCTTACACCGGCAGCAGGTGCAGTGGTGAGCTGGACGGCGGGTGCTCAGGTGTGCATGCACCCTGTGCACACAGCAAGCTGCACAGGGCAAAGGTGAGATCTGCACTGCTGCAACCCCCGAGTCCACACATCCAGGGAATGGAGCAGACACGGCTCCTGCTCCATCCTCCAGGTTGCAGGGTGTGTGGGCTTGGGTGGGTGTTGCATTGGAAGAGGCACATCATGCGGCTTGTTGCGTGCGTGGCACGTGTGTGTGGCCAGTGTTCTTGAACTGCACCTCACATAGGCACAGTTTGGGAGGGCGCAAGATTGCACCCTTTATCTTTAAGCTCTTTACTTTAAAACACTAAGCGAGGAATCAAGGTGTGTTATAGTAATGCATTCATGGTGGTTGTTTATAGAGAATTTTGATAGGCTGTGAGCAAATGTTTAAAACAAACAAAAAAGAAAACTGCTGAAACATCTCAAGTTAATGTATAAGGAAATACTACTGTGCCTTATTTAGCTTCTCTGTGATACTAAAAATATCTTAATACCTATATCTCCAGTTACTAGAATCTATGTCTGGCATATGATCAACAAATATATTTCACATTGCTTATTGTGGAACACAAAACCTTAAAGGCAAGCATCAATGAGCAGAAAAATATAAGGACAAAAATGATTGACAGGGTAAGAAACACAGGTACTGTGTGTAATAGACTAAAACCAGCCTCTGGAAAAAAACATGAGAAATGGAAATTAAAACAACAGAAAAACAAAGAGCATTTCAAATTTGTTTTAATTCAGTGTTTATAGCGCTGCACACGTTGTTGCTCAGCCAAAAAATGAGAGCAATGTTTTATTAATCTAATCGCACATATCTCTGTGCACATGCGTCTTACTCTCAATCAAAGCAAAATGAAAAATGGAAGAATAAAAGCTTAGATGGTGATGGGATCGAGGTCATATGTGCAGAGCAGATTTGATGTTAACTGCATCAGCTCCCCTCCAAATGACAAACTTTTAGATACTTCACTTCTTCACAAGAAGTTAAATTTAAGGAAAATAGAACTTAGTAAGAAATATATTTTTGTTTATGGGTTTTTATGGGAAGAAGTATTTATGAAAATCTCAAATGAGGATAAATATTTACATAGCATCTTAGCTGCAGCCATGTGCAGTTGCTGTCAGGTTTTACTTGTGGTGATCTCTCACCTCTGAAGTAGGGGTGTGCATGTCATTTTTGTTATTACAATAATGATAATGAAAATTGTCATTTTCATTATTGTTATTACAAAAACGAAAATGACAAATAATAATAATGGAAATAGAAATGAAAATGACATTTCTTTTTTTTTAAGTAAAGGTCAAACACTGAACAACATATTTCCAGCTATAACATTTTTGTTTCTTATTCAATTCTGATGTAACCTGGGGATGTTGTACCCCCAATGGAGGGCACTATGTGTATCAATTATCAACACAATTAGATAAAGGGAACCGATTTTGGAAGCAATTGAATGTTGTGATTTTAGGAAAAGCTCCATACACATTCACAGGTACAATGTCTTTATTTTCAGTCCAATTTGCATGAAACCTGTTAATATTATGTCCCTCAACAAGCTTAACACTCCTGCCAACTTTCATAAAAATTGGATAAAGGGTCCTGATGGTATAAGACATTAACTTGAAAATACATTTCCACTGTAACATTTGTATATGCTATCCTGTTCACAAGATATTTGACAGGAATGTATCACATACCTTTCCTGTCATCTCTACCAAGCTACAGGACAATTTTATAAAGGGGACCAATTTTATAAGCAATTGATGTTGTCCCTGTGAAAACCATTATTCAGATAAATAGCAGCACATGCAGTGCCAGTCAGAGGCAGGCACCCTGCATAGCAGGGGGAGAGAGACTGTAGGAGGGAGGATGTGGAGCAACCAAAAGACTGACAGACACATTCACTGGCCAAACACATTACTTCATGCTTAACAGGACCAATTGGTAGTGGCTTTGAGGCGGGCATGGGGGGGAGGGGCGGCCCTGAGGTGGGCATAAGGGACATAACTGGGACCTTGGGGATAGCATCTCAACAATCAGGAGATATAGTTTACACATTCAGGCTGGTCAATTATCATCACAATCACATCGTGCAGCACTGTGACAGAGGACATAAAAGTATCTCTATTGACTCTTTCCTAAACAGATGCTTCTGACTTCCTAGTAACAAGTGGGGGAGATATGTTGGGATGGTCACAGCACAGAATGAGGATATTTGGTTGACCTTTCTGCTGTCTAATTGGCATCACAAACCGATCTTATACCACAGTGACATGTAAGAGAATCCCTGACATAGGGTATTTTCAGAAGTTATGAGACCATGCTCAACCACAGTCAATATCCTGTGGTGGGGAATGGCCTCGTAATGTTTTTTTGGGAACTAGAAGTTCCCCCCCAGATGTTAACCATGGGGAATCACGGCGGGGAATCACATTCACCACGCGATCGGTGGAACCGGCAGGGCCGGCACCGATTACGGGGTGAATGTGATTCCCCGCCACGATGAAGGGGCCCATCTCGTCTGGATGGAAACCATGGCCCGGAATCCCCAGTGAGATTTTGGGCCGTGGTCAATTTGAGCAGGCGCTGAGGCTGCATTGGCCGCAGCACCCGCCCGTTTCACCAGAGGGAGGGTGGCGGGGGAGCGTGGGGGGGTGGGGCCAGGTGACTGCACATTACACCACGCGGCCCCGCCCCCTCCCCGATTCCCCACCAGGATCAGCTGGCACATCTGTTGGATCTGACAGGCTGATTCCGGCAGGGAATCTCAAGAAAGATTCCGGGACGGGGCGAATGCCGCCCCGTCTCGTCTGAAATCACCCATAGGCTCCTTCTCTGCATATGTTGTTCAGGCATATAAAATTGGGACCCTTTATAACATCTTTGTGATACTTGGCAGAGATGATCATAAACGCTTGATATACATCCCTGCCAAATTTCATGTACACTGGTTGGACTACAAAGATGTTACAATCAGACATACATTTATATGCTAATTGCTTTTACCACCAGTACCCTTTATCCAATCCTTCTGAAAGTTTGCAAAGATAGTAAATATGGGAAGGGTTGTAAACTTGCCAAGTTTCATCTACATTAGATGTGAGGCAAAGAAGACATTACAGCTAAGAATGTATATAAAGAATTTTGCAAAATGAAATAATTCAATGGCATCTAAAATTAGATTCCTTTATTCAATCTTTTTGAAATTTGTTACACATACTGATTTCCATTTGAGGTATATGTACTCCAAGGTTCAGCCACATACAGTGAAAAACAAAAATGTTACAGCTGAAAATGTGTTTTCTATTGAAACCAATGGAAAACGAAAACAAAAGCAAAAACGAAAATGAAAATTTCATATTTATGAAAACCAAAAGGACAGATTTAAATAACAAAAATGAAAAATGAAACCAAAAATGACATGAGCCCCTGGTGCACACCCCTACGAAGTTCCTAATTTTATTTTTGCATAGGCAGTCCACCTGGAACATGCAGGTACAAGCACTACATTTTTTACTGCTTTTTCCAGTCTTCTATGTTCCATTTCCCAACAAGATCAACTATGCTTTGCAATGTACTATATGCCACAACTGGCAATTTAGGCTCTTTATGATTATGCAGCACATAACCTGATAGCATGCTCCAGGCCCTATCTTGAAATGATTTTTTTTCCCCTCCATAAGAGGGGGATTCTCATGAATTTTAGATGTAGCTTTATCAGATAAATTCCATAAAACTATTGTTACTTAGCCTGTATTGTTCAGAAAACAACATTGTTCATAAGACAAGACCTCTAGAAGATTAAAGCATTTAACAAGCCCAAGTTTATAAACATGAACAACCACTTTTAGGAACAAATTAACTGAAAGCTCTGAAGGCTACTCAGCTAATCACTAATAGTGGCTTCTGCTCAAAAGGACTGGAGCTCAGATGTAGTTCGATAAGTATTCATAGTTGGAATAATCATTGAAAGCTCATCCAAATGATATTAATTGTCTATGTCTGCAGAATGGAAATATCAGAACAGGGTTTTAATGATACTTCAGGCACTTCACTTTCTAGTCCTGGATGGAAATCAGCATCTGAAAGTTTTAAATCAGAGATTCCCAAGCTATGGACTTTGTGTTTACCAAAATATAGACTTGTAGATTCTGCACCATAGCCAGCCCCACCCAAATCAACTACCCAGCATCAACTACCAGTCCCAACCAAATTATGAATTGTGATTAGCCCTCACCCAGCTACATGAAATCAATGACGTTGTTATTGTGGGGTAACTTTGTACCCCTGGAGATATTACTGCAGTTAACCCTTTCATAGTGTGAAGCTACACATTTATTTTATTTTTTTACTTGCAAGTTTGTGTTGAAAAAATTATCTGATTAGGCTGAAGGGGTCATTTTGATCCCACCATTAGTTACTATGGCAGCCAGCTATTGAAATGTAAACAAGCTCCTAATACCTCCTAATACCTCAGGCTCTTGAAATGCAGACAAGTTGTCTGTCTGTGAGTTATCTTTGTTTGCTTATGAATTATTATCCTATTAGGCTGAAGGCCTATTTTGACCTCACCAGTGGTTGTACTATGACAGATGGCTATTGTAATTCAAACAAGCTCCTATTAGCTGCTAATAGCTGAGTAGTTAGTAGTCATATTCAAATAAATTATATTTATATTTTTCAACTGTGATGTAATTTGGGTATTTTATACCCCATAAGCAGATGACTACAATGTGTTTTTAGGAATGATATAATTCACTATCAAGGATACAGAATTTTTTTTGTAATGGAGAATGATCTCTGACTGCATCTGCTCTCCACCCACCAACATGGCATGGGGCATGGTGGATAGCAATGCAACAGCTTTTCCACTCTTGAGTACATAGGAAACCAAGGTGAATTCAAATACTGACNTTATTTTATAACATGGTCATCCACTGGCTTATGAAGAACCAAGGAAGATTTGTTTTCAGTTGGCTGTTGAACTAGACATAAAATCATGCAGATGGCTTATAAAGACTTAGACTGCTGTTCCATTTAGGATATTTGAAACCTGTCTTCCTTCTGTAGATTGTTTGTGAAATGCATTAATTTGCCTACACGGTGATTTGTTCGGATTATTCTGCTTGGAGCAGTTTTATTTATTTAATTCCCATTTTTACCCCACCCTTCCCCCTTAAAGCTGAGGGCAGCTTACATCATATAAAACCACGTAAAAGCCTACTATAATGCCCGCCCACACTTTTCCTAGCCTCCTTCACCCAGTAATACTTAACTCCATCCCTGCCTGCCGAACACCTGATCAAACAAGTCTTGCATCACTTCTAGAAGATAAGCGTGCTTAGACGGATCTCCAAGGGGGAGGGAGTTCCATAATTGTGGGGCAGCCACTGAGAATGCCTCTCTGCATGCCCATATTGTGGAAATCTCATGGACAGATGGTACCTGCAAGAGGGTATTCCTGGTCAACCTCAGAGGCTGCAATGGAACATGAAAGAAGAGGTGGTTTCAAATACTTGGAGCATAAGCCATTTAGAACTTCATAGGTCAAATCCTGCACCTTGAATTGTGCCTGGAAAGCTAATGGCAGCCAGTGAAGACTCTGGAGCACTGGTGTAATGTGCTCCCAGCAGCCTGCCTGCGACAGAAGATAGGCCACCATGTTGTGCGTCAATTGCGGCTTCCGAACAGTCCTCAAGGACAGCCCCATGTAGAGCTTATTGTAGTAGTCTAGCCTTGAGGTTACAAAGACCCGGGCAATGGTGGCCAAATCTGAATTATTATTATTTTATTTTTTTTAAAGGATGCAACCTTCTCACCAGATGAAACTGTTGTAGTAGTAGTAGTAGTAGTAGTAGTAGTAATAATAATAATAATAATAATAATAATAATAATAAAGTATCTGTATAGCGCCAGCAGTGTACCTGGCACTTTACAGAACAGTAAGATAGATGCGGCCCCTGCCTATGGCTTACAATCTAATAGACATGGAGCGGGGAGACAAGGAGAGGGGACATAGGGAGAGACAAGGGATAAATAACATTCAAGCGGATGTGAGGTCTCAGGTACACATGCTTGGCTTGGTTTCCGTTAGGCAGGAGTCTGCGGGGAGGGCAGACAGTAAAAATTGAAAGGAAAGTTCAAACAGGCATCGGGAAAGGCGGCGTTGAAGAGGTGGGTTTTGAGGAGGGATTTGAATGTGCAGAGGGAGGGGGCAAGGCGGATGTGGGCAGGGAGATATAGAAAGCTAATTAGAGTAGCAATTTAACCTAAATTTGCATTGAGGTACAAAGTTACCCCAACCATTAACATTGGGTATTTTCAGACGTGATGGGGCCGATTGGTCCCGGCACGGAAACAACCCTTTGATTCCCCACCGGGGCCACCACATCACGGGCTAACAGATGCGGTGGCCGATCCTGGCAGGGAATCCAGGGAGGGGGAGGGGCTGCATGGCGCAATGTGCGGCCACACATCCCTGTCCCCCCACGCTGCCCTGGCTGCCCTCCCTCCAGGAGACGGGTGGGCACCGTGGCCAATGCGGCTGCAGCACCCGGCCGCCCCCCCTGGCATTGACCACAGCCCGGAATCCCACTGCGGATTCCGGGCCGTGGTCAGGGGACAGACGTTACTGTCCCCTTCATCATGGGGGGGAATCTCATTCACCACACGATTGGGGATGGTCCGGGCAGGACCTCTGATCGTGTGGTGAATCTTATTCCCCCCCGTGATTCATGGGGGTGAACATCTGGGGGGGAACTTTCGTTCCCCCCATCACACGTTACGGGATCACTTTCACCCTGTGCAGATTCACTGTGGTTGACTGTGATCTCGTAATGTCTGAAAATACCCATGGTCTTGAGGTAACTTTGTACCCCATACAGGAAAACCCATTCATGCCTGAAGTACAATGTTACCCTGGGGGGTTTATCATCCACAGAAAACTAAGTGTTAATGGTAACTGACTTTCCTTTGGAGATATTGTGTACCAGGGTGCTGGTGACAACGTCCTAAAAAGACAAAGTTGGAGGACAACTAACTTCTAAGTTATTGCATGAGACGTACCTGAGGGCTGGAATGTACCCCACGATGCTGGACAAGGTCTAGAGCTGAAACAAATGAATAGGTCTATTGAATTTGCCTTCTAAGAATTCATCTGGCAAAGAAAATACAAAGCACTGTTTGTTTCAGCTTTGTTTATTTATTGCAGATATTTATTATGAGTATGATTATTTCAGTTGACTTACTTTGGTTATTTCATTTTGGTACTTCATTCATTTTGTTGTGATACTATTTAGTGCCAACTAGTACCAAGGTGAGTAAACAAGGTCCCAAAAGAAAATAAAGTGCAGGATTATCAGAATACTGAAACAAAGTGACCTCCGTAACTGAACTGAAATATCTCAATTAACAAATATGCAATTTCCATTTTGGTCCTGTATATTTATTTGGATATTTGGTAGGTTATCTGAGTATGTGAGTTACAGTCACAAAAATGAAATTCATTGTTCATTTCAGCTTTAGTTGCAACTGTAAGAAGGTTTTAAGATTATATTTAAGCATCAAATTGGGGTCACACAAGAAAACGATTTAGAGCCATTGTTTTAAAGAATTATCCTATTTTCAAACCTCAGACGTCTGGCTTGAATTCAATTTTGTGATTAGAAGGACTTCTGCAGCTCAGGTAGAATAAGCCACGCTCAATGTTTTCCAACCTGTGGTAGCATTGTGGGTCTGACTTAAATCACAAAACTGGTTTACACTTCATTCAGGAGTGACTTCAGTAGCACACATGCATTAGAACCAGAAAACGGGTCAAGTTAAGAAGTGTTGAGGACAGCGGTCTATGATACAATGGGTGAAAACACACTTGATGGAGGCAGAGTGCTGCTGTCGTGATCCTGACTGGGTTGGCAATACTCTGCCACCATGGTCCAGATCTGCTGGCACAGCAAAAGTGCCAGGGGCTGCCAAAAATGGTGGTGAGATGCACGGACCACACTGCTCCCAGCAGCCTGCCTCCTCCCATGACGGGCAGCCATGGGTTATATCATGTGTTATATATACCATCATCTGATCTACTTACATTTGGGACCAACATGGCAACAACACTATCATTAGATGACAAGGATGGACAGTGGCTAAATCTCTGGACCATGCAAGTACAGAAAGAAGACTAGAGTCTGGATTCTGAAGGTCCTTGATTTAATATAAACAAAAATGTTAATCTGGGTATCAAAAGACAGGAAAGAGAAACTATTTTAAAATAACTTAATTTTAAAAACCATTTTGTAAGGCACCCTCATTTAGAGTTCTGGGTTTGAGTAATATTCATGATACCTCCTACTCTAACTCAGAAAACAATGGGGTCCTGAAGCGGGAAATACCAATGAGTGACCAGAAGCACTCCTGGAAGTTCAGTATTTCCCGAGAGAACGGTGTGTCTGTTCACATTGGGAATGGTGTGAAGTCCTTTGCTGGGATAGAAACACAGAATTATAGTCTGTAGTTATGATAACATTCTGCCATTCAGATCAGATGCTAACCAAAAAACCAAAATATTCAGAATCCTTGTTAATGATATAAAAGCCTAGAGGTAAACTACCACCTCCTGCTTATGAACTTTTTAGGCCACCTACTGCCCCCCCCCCCCCCAATCTGCACACTCTAGAAGGTATAACTGGAATATATAAACATGCCATTTATTACTTTCTTTAGTCTATGGCTGTTTTTACACGGATGCCCACCCCTCCCGCTCGGTGTTCGGGTGGGTGTGCAGAGGGGAGAGGCGCGTTCGTGTATGCAGCTGGAGATGGGTGTCTGCTCGTTTTTTGCTCGTGTGAACACCGAGCGGGATGGATGTTTACATCGGTGTTTACATGGACACCCATCCACCCCCACACACTGTGGCAAAACACCCATCCCCCCACCCACGTCTGTCCATGTAAAAAGGCCCTCTATCTTATTGGTTCAGTATGAATCCAGGTGCAACACCCTTAAATGAGCCGCAGTGCTCTGTCACAGACTGCACTTTGTATATTTATATGGAATACCATCGTAAGAGTAAACCCAGAAGCACCTTGTTTTTTTAAAGGAAAAATATATGCTGTAGGACTAATACTTGTTAGGAGTGTTCAGCAGGCCTATGATTCATTTTAGTTTTTGTTTTCATTTTTTAAAAAAAGTCATTTTCAGTTTTCAGTGGGGGTTGTAAATGATCCCTACCTTGTGAATATTTTGTTGCTGTCATTTTTGTTTTGTTTTATTTGATTAAAAATAAGAATTTAAAAAATCACTGCAAATGCAAAAAATGGCCGCTGGACCATTCTGCGCATATGCAACCCTTTTCCAAAATGGCGTGGGTAGCTTCTGCGCCATTTTGAAAAAGTGCAGCCAGTCTGCACATGCACAATTGGCCATTTTCCATGTGCAGACTGACTGCCCTTTTCCAAAATGGCACCAACACTACTGGTACCATTTTGAGAAAGGGCATGCATGCACAGAATGGCCCCAGCTGCTATTTGTGCATGCACCGTTTAAATTTTTATAATGAAAAAAGATGCTTTTTTGCTTGTTTTCATTTGTTTTTGTTACCACTGTTGTCTGTTTTCTATTTTAATTACTAAAACAAATGAGGCTTTGTTTGTTTTAGTAATTAAAATAAAAACTAATTGCACACTCCTAATTGTAATAAGTGCCTCTTCATTAATATATAGGATGTAGAGACTAATAGGCATGGGCGAACAGATCGCGGTTTGTGTTCGGCCATTCAGTTCGGCCGC
>QEPC01012027.1:697899-713427 GCA_003113815.1 Sphenodon punctatus | reverse complement strand
GTGTTCGTGTTCGTGTTCGGTTGTCCGAACAAGCCGAGTTCGGGCCGAACACCGAACTACCGAACCGCGTTCGCCCATCCCTAGAGACTAAAGCAATATTGATGACTCCTGGATCAGTCCTTGGGCCATTTTATACTGTTTGGGAATAGGATTTGAAACTAAAAGTCAGGGCAGATTCTTTTGTGCTTCATTTTAAGTCATTACCATTTGTGCAAAATGATACACAAGTGATGTAACCAACTGAACATAAACAGAAATGATTACTTAGGGTAATTTCAGATGTTACGTGCTCCCAGGTCACCACGGTGGATTCCCAAGCATGGCGAGCCGGCCAACCCCCTCCCGTGGTCCAGGAAAGCCCTGAAAAGATGTGACGGGGAGTGGAACCATGGCAAGGAAATGGCCAGCTGTACAGATGTTACACAGATGCCTGACTGTGGTCAGAACACTTAGAGGACACTGGGCCAGGACGGGAGGCAGACATGGCCAACTGAGGGCAAAGGAAGCCAAAAGTGTCAAAAGGCAATGCCCACACAAGGGAAATGGGATGGGAGGAGGAGGAGGGAGGTGTGCGGCTGCGGCAGCACATGCTACAGGCACAGGGAAGCCAAGGAGTTTGAAGAACACGGACCACACACACATGCCTGGGCGCAAACACACCTATCCAGGATGAAGGAAGGGGGGAGCACACCGGGAAGGTCAAAACATACAGCACCATGGACACGGGCCAAGCAAGGGGAGGGGATCGGGCCGAGAACGGTCCAGGACATGATGACAGGCATCCGGAACCCCACTGATAGCACAGGGAGCACGGGCCACCCAACAGCATCCTCATGAATGTTGCATTCCTTGTCGCTCCCTCAGTTTCCCCTTCCCTGACTCCCCTCCCCCTGTCTTTAGATGGTAAGTCCTTGGGCAGGGGCCATGTCTATCATAATCTCTGTAAAGTGCTAGGTACATTGCTGGCACTATATAAAAGCTAGGGATGGGCGAAAGCGGTTCGGAAGTTCAGAATTTGGCCCGAACTCGGCCTGTTCAGACGACCGAACCCAAACCCAATTCCGAACACGAACTGACTGAACTGAACTCAATTCCAAACATCGAAATGACCGAACAGTTTGGTCAGTTCGGATCGCGTTCGGGTGAGTTCGGGTGGCAAAAAAAGGGTCACTGGAAGGTCAAACATGACAGGGAGGGGTAGTCAGCTGAGGAGCAGACTTCCAGGCACCATGGGTGGAGAGGCTTGCAAGAAATGAAACTTTCTGCCTCCCTGTTTCCCAACAGCTTCTGAGCTAGTCACTGTTCCTGAATAGTAAGCGTTTCAGAAGTCTCCCTCTCCCAGAATTTCCCAGCTCCCCAATCCATTTCAATCCTCCTCCCATTTCACCCATCCAACCCATCTACCCCCATATTCTCATTCATTTATTTAGCTTAGCTTAGATAGATTTAGTGGTTATTTTTCCCTCTCTGTGTTCAATCTTCCTTCCTCCCTCCCCCCTCCATTGAATCCTTTCCCTCCCCCATATATTCCATCCCAGATTCCCTTCCCTTCCCCTGTTTTTTCATTTAGAGTAGGATTATTAGATTGCTTTAAGTTTCATTTCAGTTTTGTACTGAAATGAAACTTAAACCTTAAACTGAAACCTTGTGTTGTTTGTGATNGATTGCTTTAAGTTTCATTTCAGTTTTGTACTGAAATGAAACTTAAACCTTAAACTGAAACCTTGTGTTGTTTGTGATTCCCCCCATTCCAGATAGATAGACAGATAGATGGATAGATAGATAGATAGATAGATAGAGAGAGAGAGAGAGAGAGAGAGAGAGAGAGAGTTGTAGGAGCTAGCTTAGTGATAGAGTTAGTGATTTAGTTTTAGTGTTTGTAGGAGTAGGCCTGTGTACTTATTAGATAATCCATTTAGTTCATAGCATTTAGAATAGTTAATAGCAGTTAGATTTAGTGTGTATATATATAATATTAGATAAAAAAATTAAATTAAAAAAACCATATTAAAAAAAACAAAAAAATTATAAAATATTATTATTATTATTATTATTAATAATAATAATAATAATAATAGATTATTATTTATTATTATAAAAAATAAATATAATAATAAAAATAAACCCCATATATACATTTAAAAAAAACATATAACAAAACATTTCCTGAATAGTCAAACCCGAAACGAAAGGCTGAACCGAACGACCAAACATGAACCCGGTGAACTAACCGAACGGCTGAACCGAATGGCCGAACCTGAGCCGTGATCTGTTCGCCCATCCCTAATAAAAGCCTATAGTAATAATACTAATAATAAGTCACAGGAGTCCATACTCGGATGGAGCACGGTCCAGAGGAGTCTGGGAGGCACTGTCCAGTGGCCCCAAGTCCTGAACAGTCATGGAAGCACCCAGGGGGTGGGGGGTGCAGGGGATGGACACAGGCATGCAGGTGGCCGGGCAAGGGAGGAAGACACCATTGGGAGAGCCGGTAGAGGTGTCAGGCAGCAGGAACCAGCCGAAGGGGGGGCTGGAGAGGAACACCACAGGCAGCGAAGGGCAGGGGGTGCCCATGGAAGGGGCACAGAGACACAGACGAGCAGAATGGAGGCAAGCAAACCAGCCAGAACAGCCGCGAGGCCAGAATGGCTCAGAGCGAACGGCCAGTGCCCCGAGCCGGCAGGGAGGTTGAAGGAGCACATGGTGGGGCTTCCATCCATCACACCAAAGACACAGGGGGCCTCACAGCTAGCTGCAGGGGGTCACAAAGGGGGCTGGGACTGGTTGGCCCACCAGATGCCTGTAGTGGGGCCACTAAAGCATGCCCTGGTGGTAGCCCATCCCCGCCATGTGGTGGGCAACAAGGTAGTAGGCCTCAAATGGATCCGGTATGGCGATCCCCACCTGAACATCACCACGGGTCCATGCAGTGGCCAGTGCCACCAGCTCCAGTCCGATGGGCTCCAACAAGGTATAGTCAGCAGCAGGGGGCCATGGCAGGTGCCCAAGCTCCAACAGGTGGTAATACACTGCCCCACACGACTACTGGTAGCCACGGGCCCCATGGATGCAGCAGAAGAAGAAAATGCCCAGGGCAGGGCCCCCCTCCTCCAGAAAGGCCATGAACCCAGCCAGGCTACACACCGAGAGGGTGGACACGGTCTCCTCTGCGAACCACGCCACATGTGTGCACCTCATCTCCAGAATGCGCCCATCAGGAAAGGGACAGAGGCCAAGCGCCTCCGCATGGAGCCGGCATGCGCTACCACTCACCTCATAGCCAAAGTAGCAGAGCCCAGAGCTCAGACTTGCATAGGCACCAGGTAAGGTATCCAGGTAGCACAGGAGAAATTGCATGGCTGGAGAATGCCACAGGTCACATAGGGCCATGGTCTCCCAGAAGGTCCATCTATGGGAGGGGGCTCCAGGCGAACTGGGGCGTGGGAGTCCAGGGACAGCACTGCCAGCCATGGTCCTGCAGGCAGAGGGTAGCAGCAAGGAAAGAGGGGCCCCACAATCCCATGTGGGCTGGGGAGAGAAGCAGGGGAGCCCCAAGGACATGCGATAAGGCTGCAGGCCTCAACAAGGCATGGCTAGCAAGTGATGCTTGTGGAGCCGACCCAGCACAGCTGCAGGAACTGAGCACACAGACTGTCCAGCAAGAACTGATAGCAGGGAGGTTATGACAACAGGCAACCATCTGTGGACCACACTGACGGGTGCATGCAGGCCCTGGGCACAAGCCCCCAGAACGCGAGCATAGGTTGTACTCAGGGGAGGGGCACTGTTTGTAAGTACACACTGTCCGGCAGGCAAACCACTCTCCTGCCCCTTCCTGTTACCATGAAGCAGACAAGAAAGCTGTTATTGTAGCTACACCTCATGTTTCTTGTTCATACAGTGCCCTCTTGTGCCCTTCCCCCTCCCCTCTGCCTCGCTCTCCCTCCACTCTCTTCTTCCTTCCATCTTTCTCTGTCCCGCCACATTTCCCTGCTGCTGTGTGCCCTTTAAATCTCCCTCCCATGTCTGTGTGTTGCATGTTGCCTGGCAGCGATGCTATATGCTCTCGCCACGGTGGGGGTCATTCGTTCTGATTCCACCTAGTGGTTCGAGTTCAGTCGTTACTTTTGGCATTTTCCCAGTGGGAAACCGCCAAAAGTATCCCAGGGTGTGGGGCTTGTTTACCATTGCCTAGCAATGGTCCAACCTGCGGAGGCACCAAGAACACTAGGAGCGTGGCTGCAGGGGGGCAGAGCTACCCCACGCTCCCAGGATGCTCCAGATCCTGCCAAGACAAACAGTACTGAACATGGCGTCAGGCTCAATGGCGGTTGGGGCCCCGCCCTGAGCACACCGGCCTCATTAGGGTCACTGACTATAAAATATACCGGCGGGGCCAGGAGCCGCCAGTGGTAATCATTCATGAGAGGCTAGCCCCTGGTGTTGTATGAGCGATTTCTTGTCTGACCTTGTTAATAGCGCTGATGGAGTGATTGGTCCTTGTGTGTCTCTTTTCGCTGGAGTGAGTCTGTTGGTAGGGTGAGTGTGCGTTACTGTGTTTGTCCTGTCTTCCTACTCTTGTGACTGTGAAGTGTGATCTTGGTGCGTGGGTTAGCCCTTTCCTTGTTCCTCCCCCTAAAATCCCTTCCTGCATATTCCTTGCAAGTCCTTCCTGTAGAGTACAAGCCCTCTCCCGCACTCTCCCCTTGTTCCTTGGGCGTTCCCCTTTCCCCCTTCCCCCCTACCCGGGACCTTCCCCTTCCCCCATTCTCTCACTACCAGCTGCATGGTGCCCAGGATCCCATGTAAATCCCCGAGTGTCTGCAAAATCCCTTTGGTAGTTCCTTGTCCTTGGGGCAATTGGCTCCCTCTCTTCCTCCCCAATGATGAGTCGGGTTGCCCTCTGAATAAGGGGGAAAGCCCACCCAAGACCCTGAGGGACCTTGTTACCTCCAATAGATACCCCTTCATGAGAGGAAGCCGCCCCTTGTCCTTGCCTCCTGTTCCCTTCCCCCCTTTTCCCCTTGGAAGTCTCCTCCTTTCCCCATCCCCTGTGGTTGACTGCCTCCCTTCCCTGTTCCTCCCTTTGAAATTTCTCCTTCCTTCTCCTTCTCCCACCCCTGTGACACACACCCCTAATATTTAATGAGATGAATTTCCCCGTTTCAAACAAGATATGATAAATCAGACCCAAACAACTATTTCCTCCTGCTTCACTTGCAGAAATGAATATCTATTTTGAGTGTTTCATTTCATTGTTTTAGTAATTTCAACAATTCAGTTAATTTGGTTCAACACTACTTATTGCTATTGTATAACGTTTAATTTAAAAATAGTGTTGATAGTGTTGAATCAAAGGGTGCCTTTACATGACATGGATGGCACCCATGACTCTGCACCACCTCACACCCAGGCAGCCCTTCTGTGTAAAAACAGGCTTCCAGGCATATGGAGGCAGAGCCGAAGAGGAACAAGCTCTGCCTGCTCAGCTCCAGCCTAGCTAGAGGTGCAGGCCGCCCAAACCAGGGGCACCGACTGAAGGTGGAGCAGCAGTGTCTGTACTTGATGATGGATGGGCCACTGCAGCTCCGCTCTTCGCCGGTGGTTGCCCCGGGCACAGCCATAGAGCTGTGGACAGCTGTGTAGAGTGGTGGCTGATCTACCCACATTTCTATGGTGAGGGGGAGGGATGCCACACAGGGGACTTTGGGCTGCTGAATCCTCCAAATCCATTTAAAACAGACCCAGGCATGGCTGCTAGGCTCTGCACACAGGCAGATACTAGGAATGGGCAAACGCAGGTCAGAAGTTTGGGATTTGGTCCGAACTTGGCCTGTTCGGACGTCCGAACACGAACCCGAACATATCGTACACGAACATACCGAACCGGACCGATTGCTGAATGCCAAAATGACTGAACAGTTTGGTCAGTTCGGTTCGTGTTTGGTTGAGTTCGGGTGGCTAAAACGTGATCTACTGTCAGGTCACTGGAAGGCCAAGCGTAGCAGGGAGGGGGAAGTCATCTGACTCAGCTAGGAGCAGACTTCCAGGCACCGGGGTGGAGGGTGGAGAGTGGCTTGGAGAAGCAGCCAGCCTGCCCAATCACCATCCCTTTTCGTCTCAGACTACTGGCTTGGCAGTCTGCAATTGGCCATGGGCTAGGCTGCACGGAGCCAATGGGGCTTGCGGTGAGGCAGATGCAGCAAGAAACAAAACTGTCTGCCTCCCCCCTTCCCAACACCTTCTGAGCTAGTCACTGTTCCTGAACAGCAGGCGTTTCAGTAGGCTCCCTCTCTCCCAGCAGTTTTTCTTCCTTCCTATTCCTAATCCATTGCCATCCTCCTCCTATTTCACCCATCCAACTCATTTACTTCCATAGTATCATTTATTTAGATTATATTAGATAGATTTAGTTGTTATTTTTTGCTTTTATCCCTCCCTGTGTTCCCTGTGTTCAATCTTCCTTCCTCCCTCCCTCCCCCCTCCATTGAATCCTTTCCCTCTCCTATATATCCCATCCCTGATTCCCTTTCCTTTCCCTGTTTTTTTATTCATTTAGAGTACGATTATTATTAGATTTATTTAGGTTTCATTTCAGTTTTGTAACCCTCTTTGTGTTGTTTGTGATTCCCCCTCATCCCAGACCCATATATATATAGAGAGAGATACAGATAGATTGTAGGTTAGAGATACTTAGTAAACAGTTGTAGGAGTTAGGTTACTGATAGAGATAACGTTTAGTGATTTAGTTTTAGTGTTTGTAGGAGCAGTGTGTACTTAATCAATTTAGTTCATAGTATTTAGAATAGTTATTAGTTAATAATAGTTAGACTGAGTATATATATATATATATATATATATATATATATATATATATATATATATATGTAATATTAGATTTAAAAAATAATAATAAAAAAAAATGTTTTATAAAATATTTGTGCATTCTTTTGGTGGGAGGAATGGATAAGGGAGGTAGGAGACGGCGAGGCCGGTCTGCTGCCCGCAAGCCAGGCAATGAGGCATGTGGCAGAGATGGCAGGGCCCATGCCAGCAGAGTGCCAGCAGGCAGAAGCAGCAGCCTATCACCACATCCTAAGCTGTGCAGGTCTGATTGTGGGTCTTCCTCTCCCAGCACTAGTGGCACTAGTGCTCCCAGTGGCACTAGGGGCCAGGGAGTTAGGTGTTGCCTCCTGGCAGCGTCCTCCACTGCCACACACGGCACTGTAATGTCTGCATTGCAGGCAGCTGAGGCTGTCTCATCTGTGGCTGCAGGTGCAGGCGACTCAGTGCGAAAAGTTTCTTGGGGGTCACCATTGTCCCCCGACTCCCCCATAATTATAGAGGCAATCCCACAAAGCAGTCCAGGGCTGATGGATCTCACCCCAGCTGCTAGAGGCAGGGCCCAATCCCCAGGAAATGGAAGAAGGGAGCTTAGCAGCAGCAGCAACAACAGCAGCTATAGAGGTATGGGGGGATTGCTGCTCAGAGTGGGAGCAGCATGAGGAGTCCAGTAGCTTCTGTCACTCTGTTTGGGGATGGGGAAAGCGATGCAGAGATTTCTGTGGAGGAGGTCTCTGTATCTGGTGCTGCTGAGTTGATGGCTGTCCCTCAACGAGCTGTGTCGCCAGTGCCACCATGTCCTGCCCCTCCCAGGAGTGCATCACCCGGTGCGGGCCACAAGGCAGGAGGGGCTAAAAAATCATGGGTCTGGGAGCCTTTTAAGGTGCAGTCAGATGATCCGCGGGAGGTGCAGTGCACTTTGTGCATTAAGGTAGTGAAGCATGGGCAGGTGCTCACCAACCTGGGGACAACCGTCATGTCGAGGCACCTGAAATCATGCCACAGTGCTGCACTGCTAAACGGGGAGGCAGAGTCAGTGGATTGTAGCAGGTTCCTGACCCAAGAGGCTAGTCATCCGTCTCCTTCATTGGGCAACCGTCTTGCTCCAGCAGCTGCATCTAGCATCAGGAACAGTATCACAGCTAGGGGGGAGCAGCAGGAGTAGCAGCCTCGCCAGCAGCTTCAGTCCACAATGGAGGAGCTGGGATGGGGGCAGCTGCCAAGGCCATCAGCAGTTAGACACAGCATGGCATGGCTTTCAAGAGATGAACAGGTGTTGGGCGAGATGATCGCTGTCGATGGCCAGCCCTTCTCCATTGTTGGGGACACCAGGTTTAAGTGGCTGATGGGGTTCCTGGTCCCACAGTTTAAGCTGCTGTCCCGCACCACCCTGAGTTGTATGGTGGTGCCAGCCCTGTGCAGGGCTTTGAAGGAACGGGTGAAGGAGCAGCTGGCAGGGTCTGGGTGTGCCACTGTCCATTTCACCACCGACTTGTGGTCCAGCTGGAATCCCCAGCATGCGTACCTGGCGGTGACGGCGCACTGGTGGCAGCACCCAGAGTTGGCATTTGACAGTGGCATGAGGGGTCCTGAAGCAGGGTATAGGTGGGCCCTGCTTCAGGAAGAAGTCATGGACTTCCCTCACACTGCTAGGAACAGCATGAGAGTAGCTAAGTTTCTCCTTGGTGTTACAAACTTTAAATAGCATACGGCTCAGACAGTGTATATATCTGTATAGTGGAATACCCATAATATCCATTATACGATAACAGTTGTATTGATGGTGATAGGATCTAGCTACTATGTGGGTTATTGACCTATTTTCCCTTATTGTTGGATTTAAACTAAGTGTTAAACTAGGAGCTTAGATCTGCGGATTTGTATCTGGTGTTAATTTTTTGGTATAATTTGTTTCTGTGGTCTTTGGCCCAGAAGGTATGTGATATATGATTGACTTGGTTTGATATTTTATTTTTCCTATTTGTAATGGCCTATAGCCAAACAATAAACTTTTTGATTGATTGATTGATTGATTGATTGATTGATAGTGATTTTTCAAATAAATCAATCACTTGTCAAAAATAAACCATCAGCAGTGGAGGTGAGGAGTAAATTTGATTTTCATTCTTTGGTTTTAATGAAAAGATTACCAGAACGAAAAGTAAGGTTATTTGCCCTTTACAATATATTCTTTGTCATCTGTCCATGTTCCTTTAAAAATGCCTTGAACTTCAATACCATCTAGCTGTTGTGTCAATAACTATCCAACCCCATTTTAGAAGAACCTTTCAGAGATTGTGCACAACAAACTTTGGATCATGCAGGATATTTAAAATGTGAGACTTGTCAGCTCAAACTTTTGCTTGGCCTTCCCATAGTTAATGGTCCCTGGTTTCATAACTTCATTTTCTTGAAATTTTCTGTTGGGAAAGCTTTGAGCTGTGGATTTGCTTGTAACTTATGGAATATTCACACCAAGTATGTGACCCTTGGGAATTTTGTTTTTGCATGTATGCTCCGGAAAGAAAAACCTCCACTAACTCCAGTGATAAATCACCATATTACAGCCATCAGGACATTTAATTTACAACTAAAATCAATTGGGATTTGCTGACGCCAGACAGTAATATACTGTCAGTTTAAAAAAAAAACCAAACACATGGGATATTGTAGCTCAGTGCAAGATGAGCTGTCAGTCAGGGGAGTGACAATTTATGGTTTGTAAAAAGCCAGCAGACAAATTGTAAGAAAAATGCACTTTGACCAGCTGCACACTGTGTGGGATATGCCTGAGGCAAAGGATACTGAAAGGGTGGGAGAAAATTACATGTATCAGATTGCAGGGACCTTATTTCCTTTCTTTCTCCTTTTTTCAGATACAGTTATTTAAAAGGTCTGATAAATGGTCCTGAAGATAAAGAGAATTTTGTAAAGCGTAATGAATATCTAGGACCAGCTCTGTAAGCACTGGTGTTGTCAGTGAAGACATTACAGGTCAGACATTCATACTGGTGGAAAGGGGTGTGCAGTTCATTTTCAGTTTTTTGAATTACTAAAGCAAACTAATCCCCATTTGTTTTAGTAATTAAAATATGAAAACGGATAAATATGCAAATGGTTATCATTTGCTTTCATCCATTTTCATTTTAAAATTGAAAAAATAATTTAAAAAACTCTGCATGTGTAAAATGGCCATGGGGGCAATTCTGATTATGCACATCCTTTTCCAAAATGATGCCAACACTGCCAATGCCATTTTGGGAAACAGTGTACATGCACAGAATGGTTCCAGTGGCCATTTTGTATGTGCTCAGTGATTTTTTTGCTTTTTTGTTTTTTTAAAGAGATNAGGGGGGCACAGGGAGAGTGCCAGCAGCATGGCGGGCGTGGACAGTCTAGCCTCTGGGTCACAGTACTCCCCTTCATGGGAAATCACCATGATCGGGGACAGTGAGGAAGAGGCAGACACTAGTGCTGCAGAGATGTCTGCAGCTGAGGCGATGGCTGAGTCTCTTCACAGAGCTGCGTCTCCGGTGCCAATACCATGAACGTCTCCCCCTCCCATCAGCGCTGGCAGCAGTGCGTCCGCCGGGCCGGGCAAGAAGGCAGGAGGGGAAAAAAAATCCTCTGTCTGGGATCATAATAAGCCGGTGTGGGCAGATGATCCAAGAGAGGTGCAGTGCACACTGTGCAATAAGGTGGTGAAGCGCGGGCAGATAATTGACAACCTTGGCACAACTGCAATGGCCAGGCACCTCAAGGCACTTCAAGGAATGCCACAGTGCTGTGTTGCTGAGCGGGAAGGCAGGGGAAGTGGATGCCAGTGGGTTCCCAACTCCAGCGGCCAGTCGCCCGGTTCATTCAGCGTCCTGCACCAACTGCTGCTGCCTCTACCAACAGGAGTAGTATGGGGGCAGAAAAACAGCCAGAGCCTCCAAAACAGTGCCATCAGTCCACCATGAAGGAGATGGGGGGGGGATGTGTCAAGGCCATCGGCATGGCGCCGTGGCACAGGCATCCAGGAGAAAGCCAAGCGCCTGTTGGCTGAGATGAATGCCCTGGATGGCCAGCCCTTGTCCATTGTGGAGGATAAGGGCTTCCAGCTGCTGAATGGGTTCCTGGCACCCAACTTTAAGCTGCCTTCCCACTCCACCCTGAGTTGGACTGTGGTGCCATAGCTCTCTAGGGCTTTGAAGGAGCGGGTGAGGGAGCAGTTTGCAGGGACTGCGGGGGGCAACGGTTCACTTCACAATGGACCTGTGGTCCACCAGAAATGCCCAGCATGCCTACCTGGCAGTGATGGCACACTCGTGGCAGGACACAGAGGCAGCACTTGGATGTGGCAGGAGGGGACCTGAAGCAGGGTATAGGTGGACCCTGCTTCAGGCCCAAGTTATGGACAGCTCCCACAATACAAGGAACCTCGAGGCAGCCCTGGCCACCATGGTGAGGGAGTGTGTCACAGGTTTGGGGGTCCGCACCCCCACTTTACCAGGTTTGAGTGACGCAGTTTCCCTTGCGCACAGTTCTCTTGAATCAGTTCTCTCTCTGGCTAATTCAAGTGTGCCACAATGAAACTCCTTTGTCACACAATGGCCCAATCCTTCCCGTTTACAGACTCTTTACTCTCTGGGTTCGCAAGAGCTTGAGGGCTCTTGTAGCTCACCTTTGTTCCAATATTAGACACCTTCACTTCTTCATAAAGTAAGTAGTAAGTTTATTGATTACATAAACAAGATAGTTGAAACAGAGTGGTCTAGAAATAAAAGGTAAACATAACACATTCCTAACCTATACTGGTTGAGTTCCTAAGTTATTCATCTTACCCTAGCGAGTCCAGAAGTTCTGGTTTCTCAGCCATAAGGTGACTGGCTGGGCACTTGGCTTAGAGAGCAAAACCTGTCTCTCAGTTCATGCTGTCCCCAGCCTGCTGTAGCCAGGCTGGTCCCTTTCGTATGCAAATGTCTCTGGCAGCAGCTTTGCAAGAGGAAGTCTCTTCCCCTCTGGGATCTCTCTCCTTATATCTCCTGGAGGAAACTCCTCGTAAGTTCTCCAGGCTTCTAGAATTCCCTTTGTTCTCTCATCAGGTTTCTCTGTCTTTCTGCACGTAGTCAACGGCTACCTGCATTAGCATTGTTAATTACTTTGGCCATTTGTCTGGCTCCAATACACATTTTGGTATCTCTTTGTATTTTCTGTGGGCCGGTGACGTGTAAGAGCCCTAATTCGAGTTGTACAGCTCTCAGAGTCAACATTACAAACATGTGGAACCTGTGACATTACATAGTGTACATGTATAGTAACATTACATACATGTAAAACCCTTGGCACCACACATTTACCAAACATGTAGTCCCATGTTACACGTGTGTGACCCCATGTTTCTCCGTGACAGAGTGGGTTACAGAAGCCGCAGCCTTCACCAAGGGGTGTGTGGTCATGGACAATGCACCCAATATCCTTAAGGAAGTCCGTGACGGGGGCTTCATGAGCATCCCTTGCACCACACACACCCTCCATCTGGTGGTCAAGGATGCTCTGGGCTTGCGGGATAAGGGGATTGGGCCAGGCAGACTTAGCTCCCTGGTCGAGCAGGGGAGGAATCTGGCACTCCACTCTGGGGACCAAGCTTCAATGGCAGCATGAAGGGCAGTAAGCTCCTTCGGGAGAAGCAGACCGAGCAAGCGTCCCTGGTGCATACCCTTATCCAGGATGTCTCCACCCATTGGAACTCCACCTTCCTGGTGATGCTTGAACAGCTTATTGAACAGAGAGCTTCCCTGCATCACGTGGAACTGGAGACAGACAGATATCGAGGCACCTCCAAGGTACAACAGGGAGGAATGGGAGATTATATCCCAAACTGTATTTGTCCTGAGACCATTCCTGGGCATCACGGAGACATTGAGCAGGTTCACCGCCACCCTCAGCCAGGTGACCCCGCCGGTGCATCGTCTCCGCAGCAACCTGGATGAGATTCTGGGGGTGGGAGGGGCGGAATCATGGCCCTCAGGGCAAGAGAATGTCCGATGAGGCAATTGACCTTGCTCGGAAGTTGAAGGCGGGCCTGAGTGCATGCTTCAATGAGCTTCTGTGCCGGCACGAATATGTCCTGGCAACCATGCTGGACCCCATGATCAAGGGCAGCATGGCATGTGAGATTGCGGTATATGGCCTCCGGAAGGTTACACTTGTCCAGAAGGTCAGGGAGTCAGAACGGGTCATGCAGTGGGATGCCACTGGGGATGCTGGGTGTGGGAGCAGTGACCCCTTCTAGACATCTGGGTCTATCCCTGCCCCCAGACCTAAGGGTAGCAGGAGCACCAGCAGCAGCAGCAGGACCCCTACTGCCAGCAGCTCCTCATCTGTGCAGTCCACTCTGGGGAACATGGGGTTCAGCACAAAAGTGCAAGCAGCGTGGTTGAGGGCAGTGGGGCAGGTGGTGCACACCCAGAGCTACCGGAGGGAGTATGATGGCGCCTCAGCAGCAGTGGAGACCTATTTGGAGGAGGAGCCATGCATAGATCCCAGCAGCGATCCCTTGGCCTACTGGGCCAGCAAGGCCAACATGTGGCCAGCCCTGTCCAAAGCGGCCAAGGGTATCCTGTCCTGCCCACCAACCAGTGTCCTCAGCAAGAGGGTGTTCTCCATCACGGGGGACATATGCGCCCCACACCACCTGAGACTGGGGGCCAAGTTGGTGGAGCAGTTGCTCTTTCTGAAGGTGAACCTTCCGCTGCTGGAAAACCCCGAGCTGCCCCTGGACAAGGAGTGATGGTGCAGTGGCACACGCCATCCATCCCATGCCAGGGGCAGGCTTGGGACAGGGCTCCTCGAACGCCTCAATCTGGGCTAGGGCTACTGCTCCTGTGTGCTGCTGAGGTGATGTTCCTGCCTCCTAATGCCTCGCACCCACCCTGCCTCCCTTTCTCTCTCTCTCTCTCTCTCTCTCTCTCTCTCTCTGTGCCTCTCTCTCTGCCTCTCTCTCTTTCTCTCATACTACACAGCCTCGGCCGCCTTATCTGACTGACCCTAGAATGCAGGGTGGCATTGGGAAACAAACTGTAAGCCTGCCAGCTGGCCTATGGCTAGCGATACGATCTCGGCCCACCTATGTGACACTCTCTCACTCTTGCTCTCTCACACTGCACAGTTCTCCCACTGAGAGACTTCATTCAACCGCACCAAGGAACAGCCTCTCCAGCCCCAGGACCCGCCGCCAGGGTTCTGTGACCAAATTGCAGGCAGGGAGGGCTGTGGCCAAAACCCAGAAGTTGCCACCTTAGCCCCGGGACCCACCTTGATGGGTCTGTAGCCATCATTCCTTGCACACTGCAATGTCTTTCCACCTCATTCAGAAGCAGCCACGTCAGCGCTAGGACCCACCGTCAGGGTCCTGGGGCTAGGTTACAGGCAGGGAGGGCTATGGCCAAAATCCAGAAGCTGCCACCTTAGCCCCGGGACCCATCATGATGGGTCTGGGACCATAATTTCTTGCACACTGCAATGTCTTTCCACCTTATTCAGAAGCAGCCACTCCAGTATCAGGACCCACCGTCAGGGTCCTGGGGCCAAGTTACAGGCAGGGAGGGCTGTGGCCAAAACTGAGAAGCTGCCACCTTAGCCCTGGGACCCACCGTGATGGGTCTGGGGCCATCATTCCTCGCACACTGCGACGTCTTTCCACCTCATCAAGAAGCAGCCACTCCAGCCCCAGGACCAGCCCCAGGGGCCCTGCCTGCCCCTCCCCTTCCCAAGCACCAGCTGGTCCCTTCACAACAATGCCCGCCTATCTCTTTGGATTGACTGTCTAAGAGCTCTTTGGCCTATACGCTATCCATGCTGATAGTTCTGTACCATGGCCACCAATATCTGCTTCTTCCAGTGCCAATGGCCCCCAGGCCAGGCCTATATGCTGTCTGTGCCATGATGCCATTGCATAAAGAAACAGCTGCTGCTGCCAGACCTATATGCTGTCTGTGCCAAGTGTTCTGTACCCCAGGTTGCCGCAAAGCTCAAAGCATGCCTCAGCCCACCTTCCTGTCTCTCATGCCAAGGTGCCTGTCTGCCCGCCCAGGTTGCTGCCCAGAGAGAGAGAGAGAGAGAGAGAGAGAGAGAAATAAGAGAGAAAGTCCACCCACTGCTTGAAGGAAAGACAGACACGATCCCACCCATGCTGTTACCGGCACTATATGGCCACAGAGAGAGAGAGAGAGGTTCCCAGCTAGAACTAGGGAGATGGGGGCTAGAGGGGGAAAGGTAGGTATATCCTGGCTGCCACCTGCCAGAACCAGGAAGAACTCCCATCTGTACTCATGCGCCCATTAATGCCCATTTCCCACATCCAGCACCCAGCAAACCTACCATAATGAGATGGAGTATAACCCACAACGTATTATATGTGCCTGCCTGCCTGCCAGTGCCTGCCTGCCTGTGTGCGTCCCTGTACCTGCTGCCCTGCTACCACTTATCGCCTGATCAAATGAAGTGTGCCCCATAGGTTTTAGGCTGTCATTCCACTATCCCTTATTCAGTCATGCCCGCCCGTCCCAGGGACCATCAACGAGATTATGGGACCATCATTCCAGTTACTGGGGGCTGCATTCCATTCCATTGCATCCAGAAGCCTGCTGCCTGCACACCAGCCTGGCCCCCCTCCCCAAAAGCCTACTCCTCTGTCTGCAC
>QEPC01012027.1:672105-697799 GCA_003113815.1 Sphenodon punctatus | reverse complement strand
GCATAGATCCCAGCAGCGATCCCTTGGCCTACTGGGCCAGCAAGGCCAACATGTGGCCAGCCCTGTCCAAAGCGGCCAAGGGTATCCTGTCCTGCCCACCAACCAGTGTCCTCAGCAAGAGGGTGTTCTCCATCACGGGGGACATATGCGCCCCACACCACCTGAGACTGGGGGCCAAGTTGGTGGAGCAGTTGCTCTTTCTGAAGGTGAACCTTCCGCTGCTGGAAAACCCCGAGCTGCCCCTGGACAAGGAGTGATGGTGCAGTGGCACACGCCATCCATCCCATGCCAGGGGCAGGCTTGGGACAGGGCTCCTCGAACGCCTCAATCTGGGCTAGGGCTACTGCTCCTGTGTGCTGCTGAGGTGATGTTCCTGCCTCCTAATGCCTCGCACCCACCCTGCCTCCCTTTCTCTCTCTCTCTCTCTCTCTCTCTCTCTCTCTCTGTGCCTCTCTCTCTGCCTCTCTCTCTTTCTCTCATACTACACAGCCTCGGCCGCCTTATCTGACTGACCCTAGAATGCAGGGTGGCATTGGGAAACAAACTGTAAGCCTGCCAGCTGGCCTATGGCTAGCGATACGATCTCGGCCCACCTATGTGACACTCTCTCACTCTTGCTCTCTCACACTGCACAGTTCTCCCACTGAGAGACTTCATTCAACCGCACCAAGGAACAGCCTCTCCAGCCCCAGGACCCGCCGCCAGGGTTCTGTGACCAAATTGCAGGCAGGGAGGGCTGTGGCCAAAACCCAGAAGTTGCCACCTTAGCCCCGGGACCCACCTTGATGGGTCTGTAGCCATCATTCCTTGCACACTGCAATGTCTTTCCACCTCATTCAGAAGCAGCCACGTCAGCGCTAGGACCCACCGTCAGGGTCCTGGGGCTAGGTTACAGGCAGGGAGGGCTATGGCCAAAATCCAGAAGCTGCCACCTTAGCCCCGGGACCCATCATGATGGGTCTGGGACCATAATTTCTTGCACACTGCAATGTCTTTCCACCTTATTCAGAAGCAGCCACTCCAGTATCAGGACCCACCGTCAGGGTCCTGGGGCCAAGTTACAGGCAGGGAGGGCTGTGGCCAAAACTGAGAAGCTGCCACCTTAGCCCTGGGACCCACCGTGATGGGTCTGGGGCCATCATTCCTCGCACACTGCGACGTCTTTCCACCTCATCAAGAAGCAGCCACTCCAGCCCCAGGACCAGCCCCAGGGGCCCTGCCTGCCCCTCCCCTTCCCAAGCACCAGCTGGTCCCTTCACAACAATGCCCGCCTATCTCTTTGGATTGACTGTCTAAGAGCTCTTTGGCCTATACGCTATCCATGCTGATAGTTCTGTACCATGGCCACCAATATCTGCTTCTTCCAGTGCCAATGGCCCCCAGGCCAGGCCTATATGCTGTCTGTGCCATGATGCCATTGCATAAAGAAACAGCTGCTGCTGCCAGACCTATATGCTGTCTGTGCCAAGTGTTCTGTACCCCAGGTTGCCGCAAAGCTCAAAGCATGCCTCAGCCCACCTTCCTGTCTCTCATGCCAAGGTGCCTGTCTGCCCGCCCAGGTTGCTGCCCAGAGAGAGAGAGAGAGAGAGAGAGAGAGAGAAATAAGAGAGAAAGTCCACCCACTGCTTGAAGGAAAGACAGACACGATCCCACCCATGCTGTTACCGGCACTATATGGCCACAGAGAGAGAGAGAGAGGTTCCCAGCTAGAACTAGGGAGATGGGGGCTAGAGGGGGAAAGGTAGGTATATCCTGGCTGCCACCTGCCAGAACCAGGAAGAACTCCCATCTGTACTCATGCGCCCATTAATGCCCATTTCCCACATCCAGCACCCAGCAAACCTACCATAATGAGATGGAGTATAACCCACAACGTATTATATGTGCCTGCCTGCCTGCCAGTGCCTGCCTGCCTGTGTGCGTCCCTGTACCTGCTGCCCTGCTACCACTTATCGCCTGATCAAATGAAGTGTGCCCCATAGGTTTTAGGCTGTCATTCCACTATCCCTTATTCAGTCATGCCCGCCCGTCCCAGGGACCATCAACGAGATTATGGGACCATCATTCCAGTTACTGGGGGCTGCATTCCATTCCATTGCATCCAGAAGCCTGCTGCCTGCACACCAGCCTGGCCCCCCTCCCCAAAAGCCTACTCCTCTGTCTGCACTCACCCGCGGATGCCCGCTGAATCTGGCTGCTGAAACTAAAATACCCTCCGACCACCAGCTCCCGCCGCTTGCTGCCCACTGCCAAGGAGCCTGCCTCTCTTTCTATCTGTCACACCTACCCACACAAACACAAGCCCTGCACCTCCTGGGGAGCTTTCTGCTAGTTGAGACCCTGCTGCTGGCACAGCACATCTTTGGTTTAATAACTACGCTACATGAGGTGGCAGGTGCTGCTGGAAGGGATCAACAAGCTGTATGAGATTCTGCCACCTGCCAGTTAGAACTTCAGCACAGAGGGATAAAAGATTGGACAGGTTAATCAAAGCTCATAACAATAAATATAAATACTTTACTTAAAACTATTTACAATACAAGAAAACAACAACAACAACAACATTTACTAAAACAAAAGCAAACATGTAAATGAAAAATAAATTAAACTAAGAGTCTCTGCTGCCTCTGTGCCTGTCCCCTGGTAATTGGGGGAAAAGCAACAGCCTTGGGGTGCTTCACAGTCCTGAGGGCCGGCCACCTCAGAGGGGTCCACCATGCCGTTGACCACGGCATACTCCACCACCTCTTTCAGCTCACTATGCCACCTGGAAACTGCCTGGTGGTACAGCTGCATGCGGCTCAGCTCGGCTGAGACATACTGGCCGTATGCCTCCATCTTCTGCCTCTCCCCCCGGACCACCTGCAGTTGATCCACCAGGCACTTCTCCAGGTCGGCAGAGGAGTACTGTACTGCCTCAAAATGGCCAATGGTGGCCCACCGCTACTTGGCCCAAAGGGCCTTGAACTGCGCATCCTCTGGGGGCATGGAGGTCTCCATGTCGAGGCTGGAGGGGAGGGAAGGGGAAGGGCTTATATGCCTCCATTTTCAGGTTGCTTTCAACCCCTTCTTCTGGCGCTGAGTCTCCATGGACCCCACTCCAGACTCCTCCTCATCCAGCCGCCTCACTCTGAGTCCATGCCTCCGCTCAATGTGGTTTATTAGCCCCAACGTGGTCCCCTCCCTCTGGCGCCGGACTATTTTTAGGCAGATCTAAAAGGAGGAGAAAAAGATAGGAACATAAGAAGTGCTATACTGTGTCAGAACAATGGTCTGTTAAGCCCTCCCTGCATTCTGTCTCCACAAGTAGGTGGACTGGGGTGGCCATCCAATGTCTCTCTGCAGGGGACTTCCATTTCGAACAGGTCATAGGGCAATTCATTCCCAGTTGTTCGAGTCCCCGTGCCATACCTTGCATGTGGCAGTTCCATCACCCTTGTGGTAGAACCTCCAAACATCCGACATCTGGCGCTGGATGTCTGGAGGTGTGGCTGGCTGTGGCAGCGACCTCTGCCTACACCTAGGGGTGTCCTTCCTCCTTGGCCTGGTCCTGGCAGCAATGCTGGGGCTGGCATCTTATTCCGCTCTGAAATGGGAACACATTAAGAACACCAAAGTAATATCATGCATTTATGATGATGCCTCTACTCCTCCCTCCTTGGGGTGCTGGGGATGGCAACTAGAAAGCAGTAAAGCACGTGCAAATCCTTCCCTCCAGGGGGTGTAGGGGATGCTAGATATTGCAACTAGAAAGCCCCTGACTGGCACGTGCAAATTCTGTGCTCCCTGGGGTGCTGCTTGGGATGGCAATGGAGAGACCCTGGCTGGCTGGCAAGTGCAAATCCTGCCCTCCTTGGGGTGCTTGGGATTGTAACTAGGAAGGTCCTGACTGGCACGTGCAAATCCTGCCCTACTTGGGGTGCTAGGGATGGTGATGGGAGATGTGACCCTGGGTAGAGGAAAGACCCTACCCTTATTTGGGGGTGCGTAGGTAATAGGATGGCAACTGGAGAGTGGAGACCCTTGCTAGCCTGGCACATGTTTGGGTGGGGGTGCTGCTTGTGCCAGAGCCCACCACACTACAGTACCCTTTCACTCTGTGGCAGACATTTGCTGCCACCTGCTGATGCCCACTGTTTGTGCCTGACTGATGCCCACCACCCATGCACCCACCCACACGCCAGTGAGCTCACTCTAACAGATAGAGCCTTTCTTGTCCTCTAAGTAAAAAAAAAAGTTTACAAACCTGGCAGCACCTCCTGTGCCTACTTGCTCCTCCATCAACAGCTCCAGGACCACCACCACCGAAGGTCCAGAGGCTGGGGAAGTGACCTCTTCCTCCTACTCCTCCACCACTGGCTCCAGGAACACCACCTTGGCCCCCCAGCATTTAATTAAAACAGTCTTCTTCATTTTTTTTTAACAACAGACAGCCAACAGTCACCCACCAACACTCACCAACCAGCCAAACCAAAACCAACAGTCAAACCAACACACCACACAGCCAAAACACACAAAACAAAACCGAACACCCAGCCAGCTACAACACACACACTCTCACCCACACAAGNTCCACTATCCCTTATTCAGTCATGCCCGCCCGTCCCAGGGACCATCAACGAGATTATGGGACCATCATTCCAGTTACTGGGGGCTGCATTCCATTCCATTGCATCCAGAAGCCTGCTGCCTGCACACCAGCCTGGCCCCCCTCCCCAAAAGCCTACTCCTCTGTCTGCACTCACCCGCGGATGCCCGCTGAATCTGGCTGCTGAAACTAAAATACCCTCCGACCACCAGCTCCCGCCGCTTGCTGCCCACTGCCAAGGAGCCTGCCTCTCTTTCTATCTGTCACACCTACCCACACAAACACAAGCCCTGCACCTCCTGGGGAGCTTTCTGCTAGTTGAGACCCTGCTGCTGGCACAGCACATCTTTGGTTTAATAACTACGCTACATGAGGTGGCAGGTGCTGCTGGAAGGGATCAACAAGCTGTATGAGATTCTGCCACCTGCCAGTTAGAACTTCAGCACAGAGGGATAAAAGATTGGACAGGTTAATCAAAGCTCATAACAATAAATATAAATACTTTACTTAAAACTATTTACAATACAAGAAAACAACAACAACAACAACATTTACTAAAACAAAAGCAAACATGTAAATGAAAAATAAATTAAACTAAGAGTCTCTGCTGCCTCTGTGCCTGTCCCCTGGTAATTGGGGGAAAAGCAACAGCCTTGGGGTGCTTCACAGTCCTGAGGGCCGGCCACCTCAGAGGGGTCCACCATGCCGTTGACCACGGCATACTCCACCACCTCTTTCAGCTCACTATGCCACCTGGAAACTGCCTGGTGGTACAGCTGCATGCGGCTCAGCTCGGCTGAGACATACTGGCCGTATGCCTCCATCTTCTGCCTCTCCCCCCGGACCACCTGCAGTTGATCCACCAGGCACTTCTCCAGGTCGGCAGAGGAGTACTGTACTGCCTCAAAATGGCCAATGGTGGCCCACCGCTACTTGGCCCAAAGGGCCTTGAACTGCGCATCCTCTGGGGGCATGGAGGTCTCCATGTCGAGGCTGGAGGGGAGGGAAGGGGAAGGGCTTATATGCCTCCATTTTCAGGTTGCTTTCAACCCCTTCTTCTGGCGCTGAGTCTCCATGGACCCCACTCCAGACTCCTCCTCATCCAGCCGCCTCACTCTGAGTCCATGCCTCCGCTCAATGTGGTTTATTAGCCCCAACGTGGTCCCCTCCCTCTGGCGCCGGACTATTTTTAGGCAGATCTAAAAGGAGGAGAAAAAGATAGGAACATAAGAAGTGCTATACTGTGTCAGAACAATGGTCTGTTAAGCCCTCCCTGCATTCTGTCTCCACAAGTAGGTGGACTGGGGTGGCCATCCAATGTCTCTCTGCAGGGGACTTCCATTTCGAACAGGTCATAGGGCAATTCATTCCCAGTTGTTCGAGTCCCCGTGCCATACCTTGCATGTGGCAGTTCCATCACCCTTGTGGTAGAACCTCCAAACATCCGACATCTGGCGCTGGATGTCTGGAGGTGTGGCTGGCTGTGGCAGCGACCTCTGCCTACACCTAGGGGTGTCCTTCCTCCTTGGCCTGGTCCTGGCAGCAATGCTGGGGCTGGCATCTTATTCCGCTCTGAAATGGGAACACATTAAGAACACCAAAGTAATATCATGCATTTATGATGATGCCTCTACTCCTCCCTCCTTGGGGTGCTGGGGATGGCAACTAGAAAGCAGTAAAGCACGTGCAAATCCTTCCCTCCAGGGGGTGTAGGGGATGCTAGATATTGCAACTAGAAAGCCCCTGACTGGCACGTGCAAATTCTGTGCTCCCTGGGGTGCTGCTTGGGATGGCAATGGAGAGACCCTGGCTGGCTGGCAAGTGCAAATCCTGCCCTCCTTGGGGTGCTTGGGATTGTAACTAGGAAGGTCCTGACTGGCACGTGCAAATCCTGCCCTACTTGGGGTGCTAGGGATGGTGATGGGAGATGTGACCCTGGGTAGAGGAAAGACCCTACCCTTATTTGGGGGTGCGTAGGTAATAGGATGGCAACTGGAGAGTGGAGACCCTTGCTAGCCTGGCACATGTTTGGGTGGGGGTGCTGCTTGTGCCAGAGCCCGCCACACTACAGTACCCTTTCACTCTGTGGCAGACATTTGCTGCCACCTGCTGATGCCCACTGTTTGTGCCTGACTGATGCCCACCACCCATGCACCCACCCACACGCCAGTGAGCTCACTCTAACAGATAGAGCCTTTCTTGTCCTCTAAGTAAAAAAAAAAGTTTACAAACCTGGCAGCACCTCCAGAGCCTGCCGCTTCCTCCTCATCTGAGAAGTAAGTCACCAGTGCCATGGGAGGTGTAGTAGTAGGGGCAGCGTCTTGATCGTTACCATCACCACCACCACCTCCTCCTCCTCCTCCTCCTCTTCCTCCTCCTCCTCCTCCTCCTCCTCCTCGAGCGGCAAATTGTCCCCCAGCCGGGGGATCAGCACTACAGCCTTCTTCATTTAAAAAAAATATATTTTTAAACACTCAGTCACTCACACCCAAAACAGTCACCCGCAACACACACCAACCACGCAAACAGACAGCACAGCCAAACCCAACACAATCACAGCCAAAACACACAAACCGAGCAGTCACCAAGTCAAACACACACTCACTCACCACACAGTTCCACACGAACTCGAATTTCCGGTTTCCGGCGCTATTTCCGACTCTTGCATTATTTTTTCAGCCGAACGGCCGAACCCAAACTGAATGGCTGAACCGAATGGCCGAACCCAAACCCAGTGAATCGCCGAATGCACGAACCTGAACGCATGAACCGAACACAGCCAAACCGAATGGCCAAACCCGAACCACGGTCTGTTTTCCCATCCCTAGCAGATACGTGGCAGGCTGACAGACTCAACACCCAGCGCAACCAAAATACCAATCTGAAATGACAAAAATACCAAAGTAACCAAAATTAAATACTCAGGTAAAGAGATATGCAAATATTGCTTCTGTGGCAAATACTTATTTGGATATGCGATGAACTATCCAAATAGTTCATCGCAGACCATTATCTCCTTCAGGCCAGTCTCTCTGTGCACCCCCTCCAGAAGGGGAAAGGACCAGTTAGGATGGTCCGCCCTCGGAGACTGATGGAACCCCAGTGGTTCCAAGAAGTCCTGAGGGAATTAACCTTGGACCTGGACGGTCACTCGGTCGATGGGCTGGTCCATCACTGGAACACCT
Source organism: Sphenodon punctatus (assembly GCA_003113815.1). NCBI lineage: Eukaryota > Metazoa > Chordata > Lepidosauria > Sphenodontia > Sphenodontidae > Sphenodon > Sphenodon punctatus. The sequence goes on along the minus strand of QEPC01012027.1, from coordinate 690,026 downwards.
TGCTGGAGGAAGTCATCGACAGAGTGGCTCTGAGATGCCCTCTGCCTCTATCTCATCACCACAGGGCCCCTTGGTTTACTGAGGGGCTGTGGTGTATGAAGCAAGTAGGCAGGAGGCTAGAGCGACGTTGGCGGTGAACTTGCTCTGACTCCGACCGATTTCTCCATAGGGTCCATTTGCGGTTCTATGTGGAGGCTGTGAGGAAGGAGTTCCTTGCTGTCCTCATAGCGTCTGCGAAGTCACACCTGGCGGAGCTGTTCTGAGTTGTGCGGGGGCTGATTAGTCCGGCCTCGCTCCGCTTGGATGGGGATTTGTCCCAGGCCCGCTGTGAGGAGTTTGTCATCTACTTCGCAGACAAGATCACTTTTATTCAGAGCAACTTTGATGCCAGATTAGGGGCAGTATGTGGATAGCACGAGGTGATGGAGGCCCCGTCCTGTTCATCTTTGTGTGGGGAGTGTCAGGAAGTGACGCCAACCGATGCAGTGGATGTCCTGGGGTCTGTGAGGGCCACCTCTTGTGAACTTGATCCATGCCTGTCCTGGTTAGTAAAAGCTTCCAGGGAGACGTTGGCGACGGTGCTGGCGAGGGTAGTGAACGCGTCTTTGCAGCAGGGGAGGTTGTTACCCAGTCTCAAAGAGGCTGTGGTGCACCCCCAGTTACTGACCTGTCTCTAACCTTCCCTTTTTAGGGAAGGTTATTGAGCGGCCGGTGGCAATCCAGCTCCAGGTGCATCTAGATGGCATTGGTTTCCTGTACCCATTTCAATCTGGGTTCTGCCACAGCTGTGGCACCGAGACGGCGTTGGTGGCCTTGGTCAATGATCTCCACCGGGAGATGGATGCAGGATGTTCAACATTTCTCATCTTGCTAGATCTCTTGGGCGCTTTTGACACCGTGGACCATGGGTTGCTGTTGAGACGACTGCATGACCTGGGGGGTCTGGATGGGACTGTTCTTGAATGGTTCCATTCATTCCTCTCGGGGAGAAGCCAGCGGGTAGTACTGGGAGCTGAAACATCTTGCCCCCACGCTTTATCACGCGGCGTTCCGCAAGGTTCTATTCTGTCTCCATTATTATTTAATGTATATATGCAGCCCCTGGGGGAGGTTGTGAGAGGGTTTGGGGTGCGATGTCACCAATATGCTGATGATACTTAGCTGTACCTTTCTTTTTCAACAGACCCAGACCCTGCTATCTCGGTGCTATCCCAGTGTCTGGAGGCCATGGCTGAATGGATGTGGCAGAGCAGACTGAAGCTCAACCCCAATAAGATGGAGGTGGTGTTGTTGGGGAGAGCGAGGGACGTAGCGCCCCCCCTGATTGGGGGTGTGTGCCTGCCTATAGCTCAGCAGGTCCGGAGTCTGGGGGTGGTGCTGGATGCAGATCTCCACCTGGAGGGGCAGGTGGAGGCAGTCACAAAGGCTGCCTTTCACCAGTTGCATCTGGTACAGAGGCTGCATCCGTTCGTCTCCGGCCCAGACCTGGCCTCCCTCATCCATGCCTTTGTCACCTCGAGACTGGACTACTGCAACACGCTCTATGTGGGGCTTCCCTTGTGCCTGGTTTGGAGGCTGCAGCTAGTGCAGAATGCGGCGGCCCGCCTCCTTTCATTGGGAGCACATAACACCTGTGCTCCGGGCTCTGTACTGGTTGCTGATAGCGTGCCGAGCCAGGATCAAGGTGTTAGTATTAATTTACAAGGCCCTTCATGGTCTCGGCTCCTCATACCTCAGGGACTGCCTCGCCCTCTGTGCCCCAGAGTGGCTCCTTCGGTCTGCTGGGGGTGCCTTCTTGGAGGTCCCCCATGTAAAGCGGGGGGCCACAATGGAGAGGGCATTCTCGGTGGCCATGCCATGCCTTTGGAACTCCCTCCCGGAGGAGGCTTGCTTGGCCCCAAGACTTTTAACATTCCGGTGAAGATGCAAAACCTGGCTGTTCACCCAGGCCTTTGGGGAGGGGGGAGGGGGGTTTAAATGGGTTTTATCTCCCCGACCCTATTTATTTGGTTAAAGAGTTCCCGGGCCCTGTTTTGAAAATTGTTGTTGTATTTTTATTGAGTTTTAAATGGTTTTATATGTGTTTGTGTTTGGAAGCCGCCCCGAGCTGTTTGCAGGAGGGGTGGGGTAAAAATAAAATAAAATAAAATAAAATAAATAAATAAATAAATTAAAAAAAAAACTATTTGGAAATACAAAAAAAAAAATTCATTTAAAAGAGATACATCTATTCAATTGAGCTCCAACTGTTGTTAAGAAGACTAATGGGCATTAAAAAGAGGAATATTAAGCAGGAAATGAACGACGGCCTTATATTTGTAAGCAACACTGTCACAGGGGCTCCTCTTCTTAGAGTTCTGGGGAATTAGCTTGAGCCCCTTGATATCATGGGGTGTTCTGCTAAACCCCATTTCCCAAAACAGGGTTTTCTAAATTTAAAAACTGGCCTCCTCACACTCCCCTACAGCCAGTCCTTTTTCCACCTTCTCAAGGGCTTTCCCCAGCAATGGTGGGTCCTTTGTTTCAATATACAGCACCATATATACAGTTCCTGTACAATATGGGTTTGTCCCACCTGGGTGTTGTATTCCTCCTGGTGTGGTCTGTCTTCTGTCAGACAGCCTGGGACTCTAGTAAGTCTTGCAGGGCCTTGAGATAGTCCTTGTCTGGGCTTCCTAGCCCTGGGCAGCTTGGCTTCTCTGGAGATGAGCTTCCTTCAGCTGTTTCCAGCAACTGCCATTGACTGTCTGTGTCACCATTTTGTGGAGTAACTCTGCCACAAACACTGATTTGAATATACTGTTACCTCTGTTGCTGAAGGAAATAAATAAATATATATATAAAAAAGTGTTTGTTCAGAAAAAGAGGTACAGGAATGTGGCCAACACTTCTGTTTTTATTGTACCTGAACAATGACCGCTGAAAGACCACCAAATGTCCAACACAATGGGTGTTAATAAAAATGACGCTCCCCTGTATGACCAGGTATAGTGAGCCTGGACCAGAACTGTACCTGCATGCCTATTAGCGGACCACTAGATGTGGGCCCACTACAGCCCCATACCAGATAGGTGGCTGCCCAGGAGTCATGGGCCCAGGAGGAACTGGGTCCACAGTACAGGCCCAAGGGCTACCCAGGCAGGCCATAGTGTGCCATATTGGGCTATACCGGGAGAGTGCATGGCTGTGTTTGTGTTTGTGCCACCATCCTGACCCTGACCCAGGAGCTGCCATGGCCAGCCATCATGGCTGCTGATCATGTCAGGGGGAAGGACACCAGCCACAGTGCAGGGGCAGGGCCTGCTGGCCTCACATAACTTCCGCCCCTTGCCCTGAGCCTTTTGATAACTGGGAATGTTGGTTCAGTTCCATGACCTCACCTGTCTGGGGGTGGGCCCCCTTGCTGGGACCTGAAGTCAGTGCACCAGCTACACATTTATTAACATCCAATGGGTGCAATCCTATGTAGTGCACGTGCTGTGGAGATGGTATCTATACGCGTGCAACATTGTGCAGCAATGGTGAACACAGAAAGGACATGTGCGCAGTGGAATAGACAACAGTGGGCCAATGAGTGCATGCCCTTTATGTGCATGTCATTGCTGCACACCATTATGAGTACATACCATCTGCGCATAGGGTACACATACATGCAATTCGCATGCAGCTCATGCACTGCATAGAATTGCACCCAAAGTTGGGACTGGATTTAATGCTGTTTCAAAGAGATATTCTCATAATCTGCCAAGCACATTTTGGAAAAGACAACAATAAAATCTAAAGTGTGATGACCGAGAGTCCTGTTCCTCCCCCCCCCCTCTATTTTTTTTTTTTAATTACTTTGCAAATAAACAAAACCTGTATTGCATTATGAAAGAGGTAATAAAATTTATACCAGAGGTTTCCAAATTTGGTCATTTGCTTATTTAAATTCCTCTCTTTGTTAGTGGGTGATTTCAGACATGACGGGCGCCTGGTTCACCACAGTGGATTCCCGGTGTGGGGTGAACCGAACAACCACCCCCCGGGGTGAATAAAAGCCCTGAACAGATGTGATGGGACCGGGACCACGGCAGGGAATTGGGCTGGCAGATCACGGGTCGGGGTAGCGCAACAGACGTGACACCGATTCCTGGCCACAGTCAAAACACCCAGAAACCACCGGGCAGGGGCGGGACACAGACATGGCTGCCTGAGGGCAAATGAAGTTAAAAGGCACACAAGGGAACACCCACAAAAGGAAAACGGGAAGGGAGGGGGGAGAGGGAGAAGAGCCGGACAGGTACCACACACAACAGGCACACAGACAGCGGGGCCACAGTGGAACACACAGCACAAGCACATGCCCGGGCACACACACACACAGAAGGGAAAGGAAGGGAAAGGGGACACAGGTGTCCGGACAACACACAAGGCACAACGGGCACAAGGGGTGGAACAGGGAAGAGGGGGGGGGAAACTGCAAAGGGGCAGGGCAGGACACAGACAACAGCAACCACAACCCCCACAGCAGAACTGTCTGCACGGGCACCCCCACAGCAACACAGGCAGCCACGGAACGGGGGGGCAGGAGATCGGGACCAAGGCACAGCGGGGGCCCGCAATGCACAGCGAGTCGGCTGGGAACAGTCCAGGAGGCACACGTAGACCCCACACCTGGAGAGGGGCCACTGGAGGGCAGCCAGGAGAGCCAGTGCAGCACTGCAGGTCCAAGGACACACACACACACACCCAGAGGAAGGAGCGAGGGGCAATCTGGGGGTCCCAGAACCCCGAGGTCATACAGGCATCCAAGGGGGGGCGGGGCAGCAGGTGGCAGTGCTGATGGGGGGGGACAGTCCTCTGGACACAGGCGGGTCGGTGAGGCCATTCAGAGCGCCAGACCCAGGCACCAGGGAAGGCAACCACAGAGGGGAATCCTGGGTGTGGAGAAAGACTGGGGGAGGGGCCCAGAGGGGGCCCGGAGTCACAGGCAGGGGCAGCAGCACCCCGGGAAGCAGGCAGCACAGCAGCATGGCAGAGACATCAGGGAGGGACCAGCCAGCAGAGACCGACCCCCGGGCAGGGGCAGGAGCCCACATGGGGGTAGGCAACTGGGGGGCCGGGAGGCACACCGGGACTCACAGCCAGCTGTTGGGGGCCACCATGGGCCCAGGGGCTGGGTGCCCCACCCGGTGAACCAGGTGGGGCCAATGGATCATGCCCCGGCGGTACCCCAACAAGGACATGTGGTGGGTGATCAGGTAGTAGGCCTTGAAGGGATCCTGCATGGACAGCCCCAACTGCACATCCGAATAGGACCACACACCCAATAGCGCCGACAGCTCCACTGCGGTAGACTCCGACACACAGCAGTCAGCAGCAGAGGGCCACAGAAGCTGTCCCACCTCCAACAGCTGGTGGTACACCACCCCATGGGAGCGCTGGTACCCACGGGTCCCGTGAACACAGCCAAAGTAGGACACGGCCAAGGCAGGGCCCTCCTCCGCAAGGCAGATCATGTAGGCGGCCAGACTGCACACAGACAGCGCAGACACAGTCTCAGCCACGTACCAGGCCACATGAGAGCACCTCATCTCTGGGATGCACCCATCGGGGAAGGGAACCAGTCCCAGAGTCTCTCCATGCAGCCGGCAATCACGAGCGCTCACCTCATAGCCGAAGTAGCGAAGGCCAGAGCTCAGGCTCGAATAAGCACCCGAATGGCTGTCTGGGCAGCCCAGGAGCAGCTGCACGGCCGGGGTATGCCACAGGTCACACAGGAACATGGTCTCGTGGATGGTCCAGCTATGGGGGGCCCCATGGGGACCGGGAAACGGGAGCCCAGTGGATGCACAACAAGCCATGGTCCAGCAAGACAGGGAAAATAACACCACAGACAGGGGGGCACACATACCCTCCAGGGCCGGGAGGGCCTCCGAGGGGTCCCAAGGATAGGACAGGTGGCCACGGGTCGCAACATTGTAGCACACCAGAGCGAGGCATGGGGTGCGGAGCCAGCACAGCTGCAGAAAACAATCACACACAGAGAACGGCTAAGCAGGCCGGCAAGGACTCGGTGTTGGAAACAGGGAGGGGGGGCAGTGATGGCTGATGGCATGCAGCTGCACAAGGAGTGCACAGTTCCGCGTGCCCGTGCAGGCACAAGGCCCCATGCACCGGCAGCAGGTGCACCCAACCACACGCTCACGGACACCAGCACCGCATTGGGGGACCCACCTGGCTGGGGGCAGGGCCCCGGCCCACCCAGACATTGGAGGGCCATCATAAACATCCCCCAACCCCCAGGGCCCCCACCACCATGGAGTGGGGCAAGGGCCCTCAGGGCCCACCATTGCCGCAGGAGAGCCCTCGCCCGGCTCAGGGCACAGAGACTCTCCAGGGCAGACTGGCAGGTTGTAAGCCGGGGCCAAATCCAGCCCGCGGTGCTCCACGAGGCAGTCAGGCACCTCCAGTGGGGGAGGGAGACCATACGATGGGCAGCCCTGCTTGCTATGCCCATTGACAGGTGGATATGGGTCACTGAGCGGGCACAGAGTTGGTGGGCCCGGGTGCTGACCCAGTGGGACGGGGCAGCATGGAGGGCTCACTTTAGGATGGACATGCTCACCCTGCTCTGGCTAGCAGAGCTCCTTACGTCCTGGTTGGAGCGACAGCACACCCCCATGAGGACCCCCATCCCCATGGTCCAGTGGGTGGCAGTAGGGGTCTGGGCCCTGGCAATGCCCGACTCCTGCTGCTCCGACTCCCAGCACTTCAGGGTAGTCCTGAGCACCGTTGCCTGTATCCTCCGGGATGTGTGCGAGGCTGTGGAAGGTGTGCTCCTGGACAGAACGATCCAGCTGGTGGACCAGGGGGCCGTGATGGCAGGATTCATGGCTGGAGGCTTCTCCAACTGCATGAGAGCCGTGGATGGCACCCACATAGAGATCCTCCACCCCTCCACTGGGGAGGCTGCAGAGCTTGTGAACAGGCACGGGTATCACTCCCTGCAGCTGCAGGCGGTTGTGGATCACCGGGGTCAGTTCATAGATATCTTCATGGGCAACTCCGGCCACAGCCATGATGCCCAGATCATGACCATCGTCCCCTTCTATGCCCGGATGTTCTGGGGGGACTTCACTGACATGGGGATGACCTGGATCGAAGGGGTACCAATGCCCCCCTGTATCCTAGGCGACCCTGCCTACCCCCTCACCTGGTGGTTACTAAAGGTCTACCCGGTCGCACACACCCCTGCGGAGGTGCTATACAATACCTGCCTGTGCTCCAGCAGGACCGTGGTGGAGCAAGCCTTCGGGGCCCTCAAGCAGCACTGGAAGAGCCTCACTGGCGGGCTAGACTACACCGTGGAGACCACGGCCCTGGTGATCGGTGTCTGCTGTGTGCTCCATAACATGTGCAAGACTGAGGGGGCAGCCCTGGAATACCCCGAACCCCAGGCCCTGTACGTGAACGCCAAGAACCCCAGGGAGTACCATTATGCCAAGCGCATCTGGGACGCCCTGGTGAGGCATATCAGCCAGGAGGCCGAGGTGTGAGGGCTGCCCCTCCCCGGNTCCACCTGGGCCCTTTTCCATGTCTTCGGGATGCAGGGGGTGTGGGGGTTATGGTTGGGTGTGGTTCTGGACCCTCTCACGGGGTGCCCCCTTTCCCCTCCTCCCTGCCGGGAGCCCGGGCTGGCGCCATGCCTCCCCTTGGTGCCCCTCGGCCCCCTGCTCCCCTCCCCTTGTTTCCCCTTACCTGTTTCCGGGGTGTCTCCTCCCCCAGCCTGGCTGCTGTCCCCGGGGCATCCTGTCCCGACTGCAGTGGGTGTTGTCCCTCCACCTCCTTCATGCTCAGCACGACCCCCACCTTCCCCTCCCCCGCCTGCGCTCCCTCCACCACTGCCACTGCCTCCTCCTCCTCCACCCTCACTTTCTCTCCCACCACTCTCTTCCGCCTCCCTCCTCACTCCATTCCACCACACATCCCTGCTGCAGGTTTCCCTTTAAATCTCCCTCCGGTGACTGCGTTGTTTCTGGTTGCCTGGCAGTGGTGTTGCATGCTTTGTCCCCAGCTGGGGATCATTTTCTTTGGTTCCGGCTGGTGATTGCCATCCAGATGTTACTTTTTGCCGTTTCCCGGTGGGAATCTCTTTGACCATGCTTCCGGAGATTGTCCGGCAGGGAGCCCCGGAAGCATGGTTGAAATTGACCCCATGTGGGTATTGGCCGTGGTGAACATCTGGCAGCTGCCAAACAGACATTCAGGGCGCTTTGGCCCTGCTGCGGGATTGAGCGTGGTTCACTGTGGTTGAGCATGATCTCGTAATGTCTGAAAATACCCAGTGTTATTGGCCAAATGTAAGCTCTGATCAACTGTCTAGTATCAGACATTCATATGTAGCTAAGGGAATCAGAAACTAAGCTGTTGTATTTTCATGCAAGCTAGGCACTTAATTATTTCACATGGCTAGAGGTACTTAAATATTACAGGAAATAAAGCTTAATGGTATGTCTTTAGTATGGCTCTTCACATCTTTGCCCTCTTTTTTACTGTAATGTCACTCCATTTGAATGTATTTTGTAGTTTATAACCTTGATAATATCCTCAGAATTGTGTTTCTCTTGAGATCTTTCATTATTCATAATTACTCAGCTTCCTCCTTTAAAAATCATATTAAATACTTCTCAGTAACTGGTAGTAAAAGGGTTGTTAATGGGGGGAAAAATCTGTGAAATGGGCCCTCAAAGATTACTCAAATATTCCCTCACATTTTAGCTCTAAAGACAGAAGCTTTGGCAGGCGAAACAATGAATCAGCCTTCACAGTTTCTGTTACCTTACTTTCCTGACTGCTATTGTGAAATATGGGAATTGGAATATAAAAAAATTACTGTATCTATAAATCCACAATCCTTGCCTTTCCCAATGGTACAAAAATTAATCAGTGGCTCCACTTCAGAGATACAGGCAGATGGGTTTTAAGTATCATCTCATACATTTCTTCATAGCCTGGTGGCAGTTGTGACAGTCAATTGAATGGCATCAGTACTGTAGTGAAAACTTAGGAAAATATATTATGATTTTTTATTTATTTATTTAATTGAACCACCATTCCACCATTCTCTAGGGCCATCCCCAGGCATGTGCCACATGTGTGGCTGCACATGGCCCTGGAAAACTGAGTCCCCACGCTTGTCTGGCTGGGCAGCAGACTGCAGCCAGCTTCTCCCCAATAAGTTCTTTTGCCTCCCCTCCCTGGCGATCCTGGGAGATAAAACTGTTTGTTTAGAAACAACTCCTCCCCTTGTGAGTGATCAGAAGGTTGTTGCCTTGTAAAGAAGGTTCTTTGAGATGACTCCCAACATTCTTACAACTGGGTTTTTTTGCATGCTCACCCTATTCAAATAATAGACCACATGATGGTCTCGAGCTCCTCTAGTATAAAAAGCACTCTCCCCCTCAGAATGACAGCTCCTTCTAACCCTTTCTAGGAATATAAGAACATTCCATGTGGGGCTGGAAGGGTGGGTGTTGTGAGAATGTTCAAAACCATCTCAAAGAACCTTGTTTACAAGGTGGTAACCTTCTGTTCTTCTTCAAGTCACTCCTCACAGGCCATTTTTACATGGCTCCACTGGGTGGGAGGTCTGTGGGCATGCCAGTGAGTGGGCAGAGCATGCACATGGCCGCACATGCATCCCCACTCACCCCCCACTCATCTGCACCCACAAAGTAATGGCCGTTTTCCCCAGTTGCTCCGTGTGAGTGTGGACGAGTGGGGGGTGAGTGGGGATGCATGTTAGGCGGACACATGCATGCATCCCCACTTACCATGGGCACGTGTGCCACATCATTCATATGGGGCTCCCCTACCATGAACATGGAGAAATCTGCATGCTCTTGGGTGGGAGAGGCCCGTGTAAAAAGGGCCACATTCATCTCACAACTGTCTTACTTAAACTATCCTAGGTAGGAATTTAGGATGTAAAGCAATATCTATTCTATCTTGGAAAATCTGCAAATATGGTTCTGAGATTATTATGGCTGCTATTTCACTAACTCTTCTTAATGAAGTTATTGCTAACAGGAATACCATCTTTAAACCTGCACCCCATAACCAGTTCATTTGTGCCCTCCATATAATTAATTCACGCTGCCCGAGGGGCACAAATGAAATGGTTATGGGTGGGGGGCAGCATTAATTGATTATAAGGGGTCGGGGGTGCAGATGAACTGGTTATGGGGTGAGGGCAGTGTGAATTGATTATGGGTGCACAACTGAACTGGTTACATATATACATGTCTCTTTTCATGGCACAATGTGCTTAATAGATTAGCTGCATTTTGGGTGTCTTGTGTGTTCGATAGCCGCATGTCTGGACTGGTTGCACTGCATGCATACACAAGGCACAGGTGGCACAGGCAGCAAAAAGCAACAGGCCCTGGAGGCCAGGCTAGCTAAGCTCCCCCCTCCCCCACTAAGGCAGTGGATGCAGTCAGTCTCTTTGTGCCTGCCTTAATGGCCGCCTGGCTGCCCCTGCAGTGGAACCAATCCCGGGGAGTGGTAGTAGATGCTCGGCTGGGGAGGTGGGGGGTGGGAAGCATTGGGAGGCCATGCTTGTCTATGGTCACTCAGCTGAGTGCCAGGTAAGGCAGCCAAAGGGTGCCAAGCTGTGGGGGGGATGAGGAGAGGCATGGGGAGGCCATGCATCTCCATGGCTGCTTGGAGGGGTGGAGAATGGGAATCCTTCCTGTCCAGAGGGAGTAAATTTTATGTAAATGTTATGCAAATGTACACATTTGCATAATTAGGAGGAAGAGGAGGTGCAGGCGGAGGAGGCGGTGGTCGTGCTGCACATGGAGGTGGTGGAGGGACAGCAGCAGCAGCAGTCGCAACAAGCTGCCCCGGCGCCTTCCGGATGCTTTGACCATGGCCCGGGATCGGCATAACGTCTGTTGTGCTGCCCTGGGCCGTGGTCTGCCGGTCCAATTCCCTGCCATGGTCCCACTCCCGTCACGTCTGTTTGGTGCCTCTCTTGCCCACGGGGGGTGGTTAGCCAGTTCGCCACCGCTGGGAATCCACTGTGGTGAATCGGGCGCCCGTAACATCTGAAATCACCCCATGTTGCAGGACTGCAGTGTTGCCCTATGGGTGCCCTGGAACATGTATAGTGGGTGGGAGGTGGGTGGAGAGTGTCTTGTGTGAAAACACTCAATGTTTCTCCTGCTGGCATGGCACTCCGTGGCCAGCGTGACTTCCTTTGACATCACTGGTGGCCTCCATCTGACCACTGAATAATGGCCAAAGCATGCAGGAGGGGCTGCTGGACCTGTACTAGAACACAGAGGTATTACTATCTTACTTCCAGGAGATTGCATGTAGGAATAGCATACACCAGGACTGAGGAATTGTTGCCCTCACAATTAGTACAAGCTCTGTGGGCCACATAGAGTTTTGGGGCAGAGTGCTTAATGGGCATGTTCAGGAAGGAGGCAGGAAGAGGATGGTCCAGATCTATGACATCCCCTATCTTGATCTACAAATTGGAAAGGGGTCAAATAAAAAACAGCCATGGGCCAGATTCCCCACATTGATTTGCGCAGCCATTGTTATAATTCAACTGCTCATTAAAGGACTGTGGACAGTAAAGGAAAGATCAAACTGAAAAAGGGGAAGTTGTGGGCTAGATTCTGAGCAGCTATTCATTGCTTTTGTGCTTGCTTTTTATAGCTATACTAACTTATATCAATCCAGGAATTGCCCCTTTATTTATTTATTTATTTATTTATTTATTAATTCATTCAAATTTTTATGCCACCCCCTCCTGCTTCTGCATCTTGGGGCAGCTCACAACAACATAACCCCCCCCCCATAAAAACAAAACATAAACATCATAATCACAATATAAAAACATTAAAATAACCCAGGCAAAACAATAAAAAATCCCATCCCAACTCAACCCAACCTCCCACCCGTCACCTTTACCAAAGGCCCACCGGAATATCCAGGTCTTACACTGTCTACGGAAAGAGGGCTTATAGTGGGCTGAAATGAATAGGCATTGTCAGCACATCCCAAATGAGACAAGGACACCACCAATATAGGCTTCGATGTCCGCACTCTTTATTAATTAAGAACTGGGTGGGGGGAAATTGCCTCAAGGCAATTTGAGTCCAGGCAAACTTCATAACATTGGACATTAAACTAATGTTGATGCACTCTCAAATCCCAGCTCCCATAGACTTAACAGGCTACACCTCCCCCTTCACTTCATGGCAAGTCATGTTTGAGGGAGAACAAGCATGTACCCAAGGGACCAGTGCAAGGACTAGGTTTGGAGGGGCCTGAGGCCACATAGGTACCCAATGGTGACCTCAATTTCCTTTCCCAGGGATGTGATCCCAGCACTAGTCACACCCTGCTTTTGCACTAGCTCCCATATCCCCATCTCTCCCTCTTTCATGTAACTCACTATGAACCAATCTGAGTCATAAAACTACTGGACCCCTACAAGAGCGTGACAAATTATAAATGTACCACCTGGCCTTAAAGGTTCCTAACAATCCAGTTGAATCAGATCACGCTGTGGGAAAGGCAAAAACCAGAAATCCCAATTGCCAGTGCATGGCTTCCATAACAATTACTTCAAAGCCCCACTAAGTGACCTGCTTATGCTCACAGTTTGTATGGGCGGATGCTGCTCGCCAACACCCAACTGGTTTGAATCTTGGGCCAGTATTGTAATGCTTCCTTAAAGTCTCGCCTTGTGAGACTCTTTTTCGCACCCCTGGCCAAGCTTCCAAGCAACCCCAGCCACACTCACTTTCCTTTGCGCCATTACCAGGCATAGCCTAGGGAACCCTTATGAGGAGCCGCTGCTGCAGTTGGCTGAAAGCAGCCATTGATCCTTGCTCCTTCTTCAAGTGGGAGCCTGACAAAGTGCCCTTTGCTGTCACCTTCAGGTTTTAATTGGGAGTTGGCAAAGGGTTAATTTTTGAATACATGAATACTGTTTATATTTTCAGAGAGTTCACCAAATATCCAAACATCCATTTGCCACCAAAACAATATTTGTATATCTGTATATTTTGATATTTCATTTAGGTTATTTCAATCACGTTGGTGTTTTGACTATTTTGTTTCAGCACTATATCCTATTATCACTGAAGGAAATAACTACAATAGTGAAACAAACAAAATACTGAAATAACCAAAACCCAATATTTATTTCAGGAAATAAAGCAGGAATGGAATAGCGGTTCATATGCACTTCAGTGAATCTTATTTGAAGTGGACAAAAGCCCTGGATATGATATTTGTCACAAAAATTCATCAATTATATTCTTGTAGATACATTATTGAAGATAGATTTCTAAGAGCATTCAAGAGGAAATATTTGAGATGGTGATATCCTTAGGCTGTGGTCTGGCAGATCGTGAGTTCAGGATCACAGCCTGAAATTATACATAGGCATCCATTCCGTGCTGATTTTTCTAGCATCAAGATGCTTATGGATACTTTGAGATGCAGTGGGTTTTACATTTCACTCAAACAGCCTAGAATGTAATGTCTGGTATCAGGATGAAAGTGCTCTTTTTATTATTTGTATTACAGTGGTATCTAGAAACTGCAAACAAAGATCAGAGCTGGTTCATAATGCAGTGACAGTCCTTCCCTTGAAAACTGTTCTATTACTAGTACTACTGCTACTACAACTAATAATAAATGCCCAAGAAATGTAACTGGCATGAAAAAACATTAATTAGAGACAGGTCCCTACCAAAGAGGCTTATAATCTAGGAGAGACAAAGGAGACGGTGGACAGGGGTACATTTGCAAAGTTGAGAAGTTGCTAGTGCATATCCTTAGTTTAATTACAGGAGGAAAGGACAGTAGAGGAAGCATCAGTGGCAGCCTATGGGGATGAAGAGCTAGAGAATGCCTGAAAGACAAGAAAAAGGAAGGAAGGAAACACAATGTCATAGAGAGGTAAAAAGTGACTTGCCTCAGTAGCATGTCAGATTACTTGTCGAGTGGGGAATTGAAACTTGGTCTTTTAAGAGACCATCCTGTGCTTTATCCATTAAAAAACTGATTTCAAAATGTTGGTCCCCAAGGCCATGCTAAGTTGTCCATGAGACCATCCACAGCAGCAGCAAATTGGGCTTTTGTCCCTGCTGGTATCATCATGACCCTCTCAAGAATGGGAGGATGTCATGTTGTCAATGGATATGCATCCACCCATCTTATGCCTTTGAACATTAGCAGGATCATAGCTATCTGCAGCATGTGCTTGGTGGTCTGCAAGAAACTGTGAGCTGGCAGTTATGTATTCATCCCAAAAGTTTGTGAATCCCTGCATTAGAACTTTACGCTAAAGATCTAATGCATCTTTAGGATGCTATTGATAGGTCTATACAAAAAACATTGTGCATCCTTCTTAACTGCCACTGGACATCTTTAAAATATGGTGAACTAAATACCATATTAGAAGCGTAAAGATTAAATTACATTAAAGTATTTTTTATTATTATTATTATTATTATTATTATTATTATTATTGCATTGCTGTAGCTGAATTGCCCTCCAAATCCAAAGTGAGACTAAGTTAGCCATATTTTTTCCCATCTTCAGGAGGAATATTTCTCTTTTATTAATATAAAACCACAATGTCATTATGTCACCCATGCATCCACTGTGTAATTACCCCATTTTAAAGATAAATCCATTGTCTGGGAATGCATCCATCATGGATGTCACCTTTAGCACAGAAGGTGAGACACTAAATGGACACCTTTTACTAATATTAATTTCTATATAGTTATCAATTGCGAATAGACTATCCATTGTTCTCTTTGACAGAGACAGGCCAATTACAAAGATTAAATTATCCATCTTGATGGAAGCAGAGGATTCCATTTGAAAAGTGGTCTCAGGACCTCATTTTTCTGGATTGAGTTTATTGTTATATTTGTTCAAAATTTGTTCCTGCAGAACTCCGATCAGTTGTAGCAACAACAAAAAAGTTGATCAGATTGCTTGCTCATCGTTTTAGTAATTGGAAAGACCTTTTTTTGTGAAAGACTGTTCTATCTTTATTTTTTTTAAAAGAGAAACACTAATTTCTCTCTCTCTCTCTCTCTTTCTTTCTCTCTCACATACACACACACATGTTGTGCTAACGTTGCACTTCCAGGATGCTTCCTGGTTCTCATGCCATGTATGTCAGATTCTCAGACAACCTAAAGGACAATTCATGGTGCTCATTTAAATTATGTAGAATTCATATCCTCAGATTATGTTGTTATGTTCATGTAGGGAAATATATTGTAGACTGTATTGTTTCCTTCAAGGCTCAGAGCCATGAGCAATTAGTAGAGATCTTTGTCTTTGACATTACTTCAAAATTCACCTTTTAAAGATACAGGCGAGAGGAAAAAAGATTTAATTCTTTAAATTGGTCTGAAAAGAGCTAGACTTTGAGCTGGTTGTATTAATGCATTACTATTGGCAGACCTGTGTTTATAGGTAGTAGAAACTTCATAAGAAAAATACATTGAAGCCCGGTAGAAATACATCTGCGTATTTTTTTACATTTCCATTTGCACCCAGTGCTTATAATTGTGTTCATAGTTAAATAGCTGCTGCATCCCATCAATGGGTGAAAACAGACATGCAGCGGGTGGGGAGGCTCCCAAGCCTGTGGCAGGAAACAGTGGGGGCCACTCTCCAGGTTGGCAGGCAGCATGGAACAAATGTGCTGTTGCCAAGGGAGTCATCCCACCACCTACATGGCCTGGGTAGGGGTGGCCGCAACAGAAATGTGGGCGCCCGGGCCTAGGGCCCTGGTCCCTGCCATGGCGAGCAACCATGGCGCCTAGCCATGGCACCTGGTCAATGCGGCCATCACTCTGTGGCAGGTATGGTGGGTATGAAAAGATCTGATGGCCTGCTGAGGCCTGTGTTGGCCCACGTGATTAGACTTTGGCCCAGAATGAGTGCCAAAGATCTTCCCAGGACTCATTACTGTTGGATTGTGCAACAGTCACAAGTAAAAGTCCATTGCAAGCCCTGCACACTTAATACGGGACTTGTCCAGTAGGGGGAAGGCCAGGGGATGAAACAGGTTTTTTTTTTCCCCTTTGTCTCCTCTCTTCTCCTCTCTCTGTCCTCCATCTTGTCCCATGCAGTCTTACAGTATGTAAGCATGTCTTCTGAATTCTTAGTAAAGTTCTGTTTTGAAGAAACTTATGTTGTGTGTTATTCAACAGAAAGCTAACTCTACAACAGGTTATGGGCCCAGGACATCTTCAAGGCAAATTTGAAGACTAGAAGCAGCCCAGAAGGAGTGCAGAGTAGACTGTAAAAGAAAACTCCCAGACAGAGAGGCCTACTGACTATGAGTAAGAAGGCCTAAATCCCAGAAGGGGAAAGGGAGGGAAACAAGTTTGGCAAGCAGGTCAGAATTTCATTAGGAAAGCTGAACAATGTAAACTACCAATTGTGGAAGTTTAAAGTGGAAATGCTGCCGTCTAAAGATGATCTATGGGAGGTGATTACCACGAACAGATCAGCAGCAAATCACGAGGAATGGAATAAAAAGGACAGGTTAGCAAAGGGTACAATGAGTTTATTGGTAGAAGATGACCAGCTAATCCATATAAGCNAACAGACCAGCAGAAAATCACATGGAATGGGATAAAAAGGACATGTTAGCAAGGCTACAATAGGTTTATTGGTAGAAGATGACCAGATAATCCATATAAGAAGTGAGACCACAGCAAGAGGCATGTGGATTGAATTACAAAACTTGTATGAGAGAACTAGCCTGAATAGCAAACTTTTTCTACTGAGGAAACTATACAAAATGAGGCTTGGCAAAGAAAGTGAAATGGAGGAGCATATAAATGCCATGTTGGAAGTAGTGGCACAGCTGCACGGCATTGGAGAAGATATAAAGGGCAGCCATGTGGTAGCCCTACTCCACTGCAGCCTGTCTGAATCTTACAGTGCCCTCATAAATGCCCTGGAGACAAGGCCAGAGCTGAACTGAAGCTGAAATTTGTTAAAGGTAGGACTTGTGGTTGAATTCCAGCGCAGAAAGGAGAACCTGCAGAATGATCTAAAGCAGTTAAAGAGACTGCACTGAAAACCTCAGACAAAGCTCCTAAGAGGGAAACCAGAGTATGTTTCAGATGCAAAAAGGAGGGACATTTAAAGAAAGACTTCTATAGATGGAAAGCAGAACAGCAGAAACCCTCTCCACGAACACCTAAGCAGAGGGCTAAAGTCACAAACAGCAAACAGTCACTCAACAATGGAGTGGATGCTTCAGAGCAATGCAAGACAGCTTATCCCAAAATTGGTGCATAGACTCCGGGGCAACGAGCCACATGACTAGGGATAAAGGATTCTTCACAGGGCTGGATCTGAGCAGTAAAGAAAGGATCTACTTTGCAGATGGGAGAAGCAACAATGCGCAAGGAATTGAACAAGGATTCCTGTACTGCAACCAGTCACAGGGAGGCACACTGACCATACCCATGAAAGATGTTCTCTATGTGCCCAACTTAGAAGGGGGACTCCTGTCCATGAAGTGCCTGGCAGCGAGGGGGCTCACCATCCGTTTCCAGGGAGACAAATGCACAATTCAAAGGGGGAAAAAAGTAATGGCCAGAGCCACTGCAGATGAACACCTGTACTGTCTGAGCACAGTGAAAGAACAGGTGAAGCTCACTGCACACAAGCCACATGATGACTGAATTCACCTGTGGCATAGACGCATGGGACATAGACATCCAAACAGCATCAAGGAAATGCACAGATGGCAGTTGACCAAAGACCTTAAGATATCAACGGGTATTTTCAGATGTTACGAGATCACGGTGAACCACGGTGAATACCCACCTGTGGTCACCGTGTCTCGAACGTCT